>CABEEJ010000262.1:0-174758 GCA_901482245.1 Timema douglasi
CAGAAAATCCTCACCTGCCAATTCAAACCGCTCAAGGAACTCGCGAGCGCTAGCGACCCGATTCACTTTGTGTTGCTCTGTCAGTTGTTTAGGGACCCATCTTGCGCACAATTTTCGGAATTCCAGCGTTTCTGTAATTGTTTCGTGTAAGAGAGATCTGGAGAGTTGTGGAAACATAGCAGAAATTTCATCCACTGTCAATTGACGGCCTTCAAGAATAGTTTTCTCGATTTTTTGCACCAACTAATCGGTCAAAATGGAAGGTCTTCCACACCTTTGATCGTCATGAACATTCGTTCTGCCTTCATTAAACTCACGACACCACTTAAGGTGCGGCAGAAGGGACTGCAAGTATTTTTCAGTTTTTATGGAATATACATTTGTTGGCAAAAAATTAATCAAATATTTCTCCAGTAGCAATATAGAGTTTAGTTTACTGCACATGCTAATATCAACAGATCTTGAATATCTGTCAAGAATGTCCTGGAATGTTGTCAAAACGTTTTCGCTTTGTTTAAAATGTTTTGACAACATTCCAGGACACCCCTGACAGATATTCAAAATCTCTTGATATTACAGAAAACAAATCTTAACATTGCTACTGGAGAAAAATTTGATTTATTTTTGCCAAAAAAATGTAATGCTATAAAAACTGTAAAATTGCTCGTGCTCCCTTCTGCCGCACCTTAAACACGTTCGTTCGGTTCATAACACCTTCACCATAAACAGTTTTGATCCGTGAAAAAATTTCAATCGGGGTTTTTCCTTCAGCGGGAAGGAACCTGATGACAGCGCGCACCTAGCACTTGGCGGGATTTCTGATCGACATACTTCACACAGACGGACATCATGGTCAGAATTAAAATAAAGAGGATAGTAGTCCATTTCGAGGTTGATACGGGTTCATCAGTGACCTTAATGACTAAAAAAAAAGTTTCAAAATAATTTCCCAAACGAGAATTACTCACGATGTGAGTTTAAACTTTTCAAATATACAGGGGAGGCCTTGCCGGTATTGGGTAAGGCAATAGTGTCACGAGAGTACGAAGGTACAGTGTATAAAGGCTTGCCTACACTGATTGTAAAAGGTAAAAATAGTGCATTATTATTAGGTCAAGGTTTGTTTACTTGCATCAAATGACATTGGAAGGAGGAATGGTAGGTCAAGTAGGCCTAGAATTAAATAAGGATAAGCTATTTCAAAGTAAGTGACTGAATTAAGGGAGAATTTTCCTCACTGTTTAAAATCCCAGGGTGGCATTATTAGAGGTTTTCAACAAGGTGTGACTCCAAAATTTTGTAAGGCAAGGCTAGTTCCTTATGCTAAAAGGAAGTTGGTGGAAGCCAAGCTGTCTAGTCCACAACAAGAAAACATTTTAAATCAAATAAGGCACATCGAGTGGCCCACACCAGCGGTAGTGTTTGAAAAGAGTGATAATAAATTGGGTTGTATGAAAATTATAGAATTGCCATTAACCCCAATAGTGTCATAGATCTCTATCTGTTACACAATATTTCAGAAATATTTGGATCGTTGCCGGGGAGTAAGTGATATTCTAAGATACATTTCAGAAATTCATACCTACAGTCGGAACTTATTGTTAGTAAAGGGGGTGGGGGCAGCAAAAATGTATCGAGGGGAGGAGTGGGTAGGCGTCAAAATTGTATCGAGGGGTGGGGGCATCAAAATGTATTGATGAGGGGGGAAGTGGCAAAAAAAGTATGAATTATTAAATGCCTCTGGAATATAATTATATTATTTATGTGGTAACCACAAAGGGCAGTGATTTAAATAATGGGCGTGGCCCTAGATACAATGTAGACACTGTTTCTGTTTTGTTTTCCAATTTGTACATTTAGGGGCACTTCTGTGTAGTGGTAGGCTTATTATAATAATTTTTCACATTGAGGAGCACTTTAAATGTTTTACTCGAAGAGAAGAATCAGTGGTAGAAAACCACATTTATCTAAGGTGAAGGAGGTAGTTGGTAAAATTATGTATTAAAAAAAGTTTTTGCCATCCAACTCAAAGGGGAGATTGGGGATCCAAGAGCTTCCAAAAGATTCTTAAGACAATCAAGCTATAGATTGAAGACAAACCAGAACCTTAACCACTTGACCCCAGAAAGGGACGCACTTATTTTCTTTCCTCAGTCACAGCGAATTAATTTTTCAAAAACTTTAAAATCAGTACACGATATTTGTTTGAATTAATTGTTCGAGAACTAGTGATTGTACTAAAACTAAACACACTTGTTGCCATTCGTCTTGAGGAAACCTCACACCTTTTTGTGGGAGGGTGTGTCTTAACACTTGGGAATCACTAGCTTGGTGAAAGTGTAGATAGTACATGTAGGCATTCTATAACTACTAAGACTCCATTGGGAAAATGAGGTTTTTACAAAACACTTTCAAACTTTTGACTCATTGGCCAACACGTCACCATAAATATATTATAGAATAAAAACGTGATGTGATCATTTACAGAAACTAGACGTAAAAAGAGCAGATAAGTGGATTATCCTCTTCACGTTACTAATTAAAGACAGGTAAAAATTAATTAGGAGCCCAAGATTGCAAGACTTGGTTTCAAAAATTTTCTAGTACTAATAGTCAATAAAAACATTTCCTAAAGCCAACCAAATTAAATTTTCCTGAATCAGTTCGAAGTTTTGATTCATTTCGATCTTTATATTCGATCTTTTTGAAATCGCTAGAAAAAGAATCGATACGTGAATCAGATTGAAGCTTTTGAATCGATCAAAGAATCAATTAACCGAAGGCTAAGAGTCGATTTTTTAAAACATTGATCCAAGATCGAACATCCCTAATATGAATATAAGCGTGTACCCAGCAAAGAGCAGTCACTCTTTGATGCTTTTAGGATGAAAGATCTTTCTACATGTAAGTCTAAAGTGGTTCTGTCAAATTATTATGAATGTACTTTATATTTGATTGTGCGTTTAATACTCTGAAAATTTATATTAATTTATTTTACATAAATACATTTATTCTCTTCCCGATGAATATTGTTGCTATTGAACATGCCCTTAAACTCCCACGAACGTGTATAATCAAATATTTCATTTTGCTGATAGTTAAACATTTAATTTCAGGTACTTGGGGTTTTGCATATTTGAGTGTGGATCAAATAAAGGTCCCTGGGGATCCACTTTATTATTTCCCTTGGTATTGCAACACCTTCTCTACAGAGAAGGGTTGATCTTCTTCATTTCTTACTAGTTTTTAAAGCCAGCTCTTGCCTCACTTGCTCTATGAACCTTTTCTTTGGTCTGCCCCTAGCATTCTTTTCTATGATAGCCCCTTCCATAAGAATATAAAGAGGACCTTGATGTCATATTGTGTACCCAATAGCTGTGTCACTTCTTTTAGGCAGCTTTCGCCACAGTTGTCGTTCTTGTCCTGCTGTTAGAAATTATTTTTTTATAAAAAATTCTGTCCAACTTATCGTCATAATAATTTGTCTATAATATTATATTTGTAGAGTTTCTACCCTCCTTTTCTCGGTTGTCGTTAGCATCCACGTTTCATCTCCTTACAGTGCAATGCTCCAAACAGAGGTCTTCAAAAATATCTTCTTTAGCTCTAAACTAATACGGGACTATTGTGTGTCAACAAGCTCCGTTTACTAAGATAATAGTGAATATATTAACTAGAAATAATCTTAATTAACACTGTATTTCTTTTGAAAGATGATTGAAATAATCACAGCCTCCAATCCCACCTATTTTCTATAGGCCGTGTTATTGACTTATTTTACCAACGTTGTTTTAAGTTTACTTTAAAATAACCAAATAATTTAAATAAATCAAAATTGTTGTTTTGGGAATACGATATTTTATTTAAACATTAGCTGAGTAAGTTTCCTTATCTTTTGTTTAATTAATAAATTATATCTCCCGCCTTCAATCTACAAAATCATATTCCTTCAGTAAGACTCTTCTTAACTCATGGCAAGTATAATACATCTTTCATTGTTTTCCAGCTGGGATGACGTGTGCTGCTTGACTCGGTGTTTTGGGCTATGTGGCGGAGATAAATACTTTTGTAAAGGCTAATTACGGAAAGAAAGTCCCTATGATTGTCCGGGATAGTGAGTGGTGTATGTAGTGTCCGAAATAGATAAGCACCGGATACTTGGTTGAAACTATACGTTCTCTCTTTATTTAACAGAATTACACAGCATTCTACTGTTTACAAGTACTCGGGTCCAACAAACTATCGCGGTACGTTCATTTCCATTTAAGTTGAACTCTTCAGACAAGTAATTAATATATATATCTCTCTCTCTCTATATATATATACATATATATATATATACAACATACATAACCTTAACAAGATTTGTGATGTTTAAGTGTTATATATGTAGGCTATACTGTTGATATATATTTTTTATGTCTGTTAAAAGTAATTGAAAAATATTTTAATAATGGTGTAGGCCTAAATCTTGGACTTAGAGAAGGACTGTCACGTTGAACTTTTACTTTTGGCAGGCGTAATACTTGGGTTTTTTTCGCATATCATGATGGGTATTCTAAATGGTGTTTTCCACCATCTTAATTCTTTTACAATTGTAAAAATATAACACTGTATGACCTTCTCACCACTGGCTCCCCCTGATCTATACCCTTTTATTTAGGTTTTGGTATTCTATCTTACCTTCTCAGCACTTGCTCCCCTGGCCCAATATACTTCCGTTGGTTCTCTGTTGACTTAGCTTTTCTTTCACTTCCCCGCTTCGCTTTCTCAATTCCCTTATACCATTTTTTTCCTGATTTTATCTAACATTCTCACTTTCCCTTGGGAACCCTGAACCTAGAATGATTGGCTGGTTCTCCAAGCATGTAATACCATCACTCCAGTTTGCCCTTAAATTATCTGCATGGCAATACCTAGTATCATCCTTAAGATTAACCATATAATATGTCACTGAATTGACTATCTTACTGACAATGCCAAAAGCCAATTTTCTACCTCATTTCTGACAGTTTTTACCCACCCCTTTTGACTTAGTGTAAAAATTCTAATCTCACCTCCTTTCCCACTTTTGCTTTACTAACTCCCATCTCCCTATTTAAGCTCTGTTTAAACAATGATAGCCCTGTTCTTGGTTTTCTCCCCAAAAAAACTCTGTTGGTTTTTTTTTGTAACTGAATGGGGCGTATTACGGTAGGATAATAACAGGTTATCCACCTTGTGTTGAAACGATCTACTAATCCCTTTCTTACCCCTTGTAATGTCGATTTGAGCACTGATTTCTTAACAAGTTTTTACTGCGTTCTTTGCTGCCTCATTTGATTTCGGGTGGAGGGAGGACTTTTCATATATTTAACTCCATTTTTCCTCAAAACAACTCAAACTCCTATGAAACAAGCTGCAATCCATTACCACTTATCAGTATCTCTGGTAATCTAAGAATTGAAAATTACGTTCTAAGCCTCCCAATAGCTTGAAAAGCAATTGAATTCATAAAAACATCTCTATTCATTTTGAGTGGGCATCACATAAGATTAAGAATTTCTGTTCCTTTATTTCAGAAAAATCCACTTGGACTCTTTCCCAAATTTTCGTAGCCCATGGCCAATATTGTCGTTTAACGTGTTCCGCACTGTTTAACACGCTTTGGCAAACTTAAAATATTGTACTTATTTTCTCCAAATCAATATCAATATTTGGCCACCACAGGTAACTTCTCTCGCTATCATTTTTGATCGAACAGTTCCTAAATGGTTTTCATGTATTAGCTTCCTGGTTTGTAACACTTTTGGGATCAATATCCTATTTCCCCAGGTTAAAAAGTTTTATTCCACTTTTATTCCTCCTTTATAGCAAAGTACGGCTTGAGACTGTCATCTGAACAAACACACGGCCATCCATATTGAGTAAAACCATACACTTTAGACAAGATCGGTTCACAGAGCGTTGCGTCACCCACATCTTTTCTTGACAATGGTGTAACCACAGCCCTAAGCCCCCTCAAAGAAAATAATAGACAGATAATAACAAAAGATAACATTTATTTGATATAAAGAGGATAATAATTAAGTACAAAATCTCGAGTAGAGTTCGGAGTAATTTATAAGAAGAGGCCTCATACCAAGGATCAATAAGCAAATGAAGCAAAAATTTTGGAATATAATGATTAATGTGGCAAAATTCTAGTGACGGGCGAACTAACTCTTGGTATTTACAATTAGGTACTTGGCAACATAAAAATTACATACATCCCCTAATCTTGCTATTTAATTATGTTAGGAAAATAACACTTTCAAATAATTTAAAGTGACCTCACATAGAAAGCAAACAATATCAAATAATCGTTAAATAAGCCAAACCATCTCGTAGCTCATTAACAAACAACACTCTGGCAGACTCTAGCAGCCAGAAAACCAATTTATAAGAAGAGTAATTGTAGCTAAACAATGCCATTTGGACGCAACGAAAAAATAAGCGAGATGGTAAGAGCCCATTTAAAAAGTTTTAAAAAAACAATACACCACCAGGCGGTGCTATAAATCAGCAATGTTTAAATTAAAGTTTCAGAAATATCTGCAAAGGATTAAAGCCAAAATTAAATTCCTCCAGAGTAGTCTCATAGTTAAGTTTCAAGAAAAGAATTTAAGCTCAATGCTAGTATTTTAAACATATTAACTATTAATTTCCAACAAGTTAATTTTAAAAAAGATAAAGTATTTAAGTCAAAATCAATTTAGAAAAATACGGTGATTAGATCTGCTTCATATAGCATAGCTTGCCTTGCTAAAGTTGGTGATATTATCAGTACCGACGTAGAGTAAACATTCCAATATGAAGTCCAAGAACATGATCACATGTACTCAGAGATGGAACAAAAGGATGGCAAGAGGAAGGTAGAGAAGTGAAGCGGGAGGGAATTCATGACGTGGTGCGTTGTCAGGCTAGACGTTTAGACGCTGGCACACAAGCCTGTATAATGTTCTCCGAGGTGCCGGAACACAGTAGATTAGCCTGCGTCCTTCCACTATTTTCTTGGGTGTGACGTCACTGCTGCGGCTCAATATACCGTGGCCCTCATCAGTCTGATAACGGAGTGCAGGCGGTTGACATGTATGTGTAGTTGGAATCTGTGGGTGTGTCTTCTCATGGGCGAAACAAGTGAATGTTAATTTTAATACTGCTTTGTACTCTTGTAACACATATTACAATGGAAGAAGATCCATCATTGAAATATTCAAGCAGGTTGGTTCAGCCACCTCTGGCAATGGTAATCGTCTAAACCCATATACATTTCCCATCTTATTCCCACTCCTATATTGAATATCATACTGATATGATGCCAAAATTATAGCCCATCTAGTCAACCTAGCTGCTACCATTAATGGCACTCCTTTCTTAGAATCCAAATTTTTCGTCAACGGCTTATGGTCCGTGACCAAAGTAAATTTGTTACCGGCCAGGTAGACGTGAAACCTTTTAAAACCAAATGTAATAACACACGCTTCCCGCTCTATTTTATCATAGTTTGGTTCACTCTTTGTAAGTGTTCTCAAGCGAAAAGCAATAGGGTGCTCCTCCCCATTTGGCATTGAATGTGAAATTACTGCTCCGACTCGTTAAGGTGAGGCATTACACGCCAGTATAATAATAGGTTTAGCCAGCTCAAAATGAGTAATCACCTGATAATTAAGAAGCACCACCTATACTTTTTCAAATGCCCATTTACAGTTCTCTGTCCACTTCCAAGGATGTTTCACCTCTAACAGATCATACATTTGCTTAAGCACCGTGGACAAATCTGGCAACAAACAGGAATAATAACCAATACATCCTTAAAAATATCTTATCTGAGAAACGTCCAACGGTGCAGGAGCTTCTCTGACCACTTTGGCTTTACTTTCAGTGGGATGCCTCCCTTCTGCATTTACTTTGAATCCCACTTACTCACTTACTTTGAAATAGCTTATCCTTATTTAATTCTAGGCCTACTTGACCTACCATTCCTCCTTCCAATGTCATTTGATGCAAGTAAACAAACCTTGACCTAATAATAATGCACTATTTTTACCTTTTACAATCAGTGTAGGCAAGCCTTTATACACTGTACCTTCGTACTCTCGTGACACTATTGCCTTACCCAATACCGGCAAGGCCTCCCCTGTATATTTGAAAAGTTTAAACTCACATCGTGAGTAATTCTCGTTTGGGAAATTATTTTGAAACTTTTTTTTTAGTCATTAAGGTCACTGATGAACCCGTATCAACCTCGAAATGGACTACTATCCTCTTTATTTTAATTCTGACCATGATGTCCGTCTGTGTGAAGTATGTCGATCAGAAATCCCGCCAAGTGCTAGGTGCGCGCTGTCATCAGGTTCCTTCCCGCTGAAGGAAAAACCCCGATTGAAATTTTTTCACGGATCAAAACTGTTTATGGTGAAGGTGTTATGAACCGAACGAACGTGTTTAAGGTGCGGCAGAAGGGAGCACGAGCAATTTTACAGTTTTTATAGCATTACATTTTTTTGGCAAAAATAAATCAAATTTTTCTCCAGTAGCAATGTTAAGATTTGTTTTCTGTAATATCAAGAGATTTTGAATATCTGTCAGGGGTGTCCTGGAATGTTGTCAAAACATTTTAAACAAAGCGAAAACGTTTTGACAACATTCCAGGACATTCTTGACAGATATTCAAGATCTGTTGATATTAGCATGTGCAGTAAACTAAACTCTATATTGCTACTGGAGAAATATTTGATTAATTTTTTGCCAACAAATGTATATTCCATAAAAACTGAAAAATACTTGCAGTCCCTTCTGCCGCACCTTAAGTGGTGTCGTGAGTTTAATGAAGGCAGAACGAATGTTCATGACGATCAAAGGTGTGGAAGACCTTCCATTTTGACCGATTAGTTGGTGCAAAAAATCGAGAAAACTATTCTTGAAGGCCGTCAATTGACAGTGGATGAAATTTCTGCTATGTTTCCACAACTCTCCAGATCTCTCTTACACGAAACAATTACAGAAACGCTGGAATTCCGAAAATTGTGCGCAAGATGGGTCCCTAAACAACTGACAGAGCAACACAAAGTGAATCGGGTCGCTAGCGCTCGCGAGTTCCTTGAGCGGTTTGAATTGGCAGGTGAGGATTTTCTGAAGCTCGATTGTGACTGGAGATGAAACCTGGGTGGCTCATTACACTCCTGAGACAAAAAGACATTCATCACAGTGGCAGCACACCAGTTCCCCATCTGCCAAAAAATTCAAAACCTCAATTTCGGGCAAAAAAATCATGGCCACTATGTTTTGGGACCGAAAAGGGAACATTTTGATCGAATTTCTGCCTGAGGGGGAGACGATTAATGCAGCACGATACTGTGAGACCCTAAAAAAGCTCAAGAGAACAATTCAAAACAAATGGAGGAGAATGTTGACGAAGGGAGTGCGCTTGTTGCACGACAACGCCCGCCCGCACACGGCCAACGCCACTAAGGCGCTTATGGACTCATTCGGTTTGGATATTTTGAACCACCCCGCATACTCCCCTGACTTGGCGCCTTCAGACTTTCATCTTTTCACCTCCCTCAAGAATTACATGGGTGGAAAAAAAATTTCAACTGACGAGGAGGTGAAACAAGAGGTCCTGAACTGGAAGAAGGAGATGGCGGAAGAATTCTTTGAGGAGGGCATCAAAAAGCTTGTGCCACGGCTCACAACCTGCATAGAACGGGAAGGCGACTAAGTGGAGAAATAACTGACATACATAACAACAAAATCCTGTAATTATGTTTTAAATACAATTTTATTTTTAAAATAGAATAATCGAGTACTCTTACTTTCTGGACGTACCTCGTGCAAGGCTATAATTACAATAAATAATAAAATATCATTGTTTATATAATTAATAACTAATAAAAGTGAAAATAAAATATATATATATATATATATATATATATATCCTTCTTGGATCAAAGATGAGTTAATCAATAGCATTACAAAATTTAGTGAATAAAAATAGTTAATGTAATGTTTATACATTTTAAATAGTAGTTATTCGAAATAACAAAAGAGAAGATGTAGTAATTAATTTTTAATTGCTGAAAACATTGATGTTCTGAGTCAAAGAGTTTGTTAAAATTTCACCTATTGGGCCAGTTTCATAGTCAAATTTAGTACGCCTCAAGTGCGGCGCTACACTAAGTACATGACGACACCTACCTAAACTCGAATGGAAATGGGCCATTTTCACACAGGAAACTGGCCCATTCCATTCTGGTTTAGGTAGGTGTCGTCTTGTATTTAGTGTAGCGCCGCACTCGAGGCTTACTAAGTCTGACTATGAAACTGGCCCATTGATATAATCCAAAAATAATATATTTATGCCAATCTCGATTGCTTTAAAAAACTTCCAAGTTCCGTAAAGTGCTTGATGTAAATCACATTCAACGCTGCATTGGTGATTGGTCTTACTTTTTATACAAATGTAATTTATTTTATTAAAATTCTTTATTCAAAATTTAATATCATCCATGCACGCACAGAGATGGTTATTTACATCCATAGACATTTTTATAAAAAGAGTATCATTTTTTTCCAAAGGTGTTCAAACCAATTTATTGTTTTTCTTATAAGGCGATTACATTCCTTGCCACCCTCACATGTAAAAGGTACATATTTTATACAATTAGCTCCCGGGCTCAATATTTAATTTAAATAAGAATACAAGGGTAAGTTAAAATAATATTAACTCTATTGCTACTATTTATCAAAACTAATAGCTGTAGCTTTATGACATTAATTTGTGAAAATAAGTTTATCAATGTTTTAATCGTCCTAACCCTCCTTATCGTGTCTTTCCTAGTTAAATGCTAGACAGGGGGTGATAATTTAGCATTTCCACAGAAAATAGCAGCGCTTAAGTGGCTGAGCCTAAATCTAACATGATATTACTATGACTATACATAGAGCCAACACCAATGTAGAGCTTTCATTAGTGGTATCTGTAAACCTGATTTGTTAGTATCATAGTATTAATCATTAAAGAACTGACCTGCGTACTCAGCAGCCATTATAAGTCTAAATTAATATAATGCCTGGTTGTACTGCATTGTACTGTACCAACAGTTCAAAAAAAGGCTATAAAGTGTATCATTTCCCTACAGATGAAGAAAGATGTTTACAATGGGTTCAAAACTTGGGGAGGGGAGAATCTTGGGTTCCAACTAAGCATACTTGTGTTTGTGAAGTATGTTAAAAGTCAATTTACTATGACACACTTATACTGTTAATTGAAAGAATAGATAGACCTAATCCCTAAATAAAAAAATTCTGATATGTTCAATAATTGATATTATCATGTTCTTACTTCTTAGTTTTAAACCCACTAAATAAATGTGTCAGAATTTTACTATTTAATAAACTATTCTTAATCTTTACAGGAAAGAAAGTAAGGAGGGAGACTAGTTTATCAAAGAGTAGGATTCTATCATTTACTTTCTGTCATTTTATGTAAAATTAAAGATAGAAATATTTTTTCGCATCAAATGACATACAAAATAAATAAATAATCTCGCCCTCTTTGTGTATGTATTTCTGGTGATAGGACACAAATGATTTATTAACTCACTAAAATATTTCATTGTTTCTATTGCACGCCTAAGAATATCTAAATCAAATATACCACCAAGATTAATAAAGTTTGATAATGTTGAATAGTTGTGTGTTTCAAACAAAACTAAAAAAAGAAACAGTAATATTGACAATCATATGTGTTGACCTGTGATCAGTTGCATTCCAATTATTATGACTTCACCTTTTCCTATAAACATTAAATTGTTTATTTACAAATATAATTTAAAACTTTAAATTATTAACACATAAAGGTAGAGCTTTGGAGTTGAAAGCAGTTTTGGGTTGAGTCGGATAGTTTAATAGGTTAGGTTTTTAGGTGGTTAGGTATCCTAGTAATAGTTTTAAAAATTAATTTGAGCGTAAGCTTACAGCAATATATGAGTAATAGATGTTCAAGATTCCTCTAAACAAAATAAAAAGATATAAGTTATGTGCCTCACTTTTAAGAGTTGGCTGTGCTATAATAGAATGTTAAATGTAACTTTGTTGAGGTAGTGACTAGGTAGCCTACTTTGTTTTCTATTTAATGTGCCATATTTTTAGAATTTTAAATATTTGATAAAATAGTGATACAGTATTTTCTTCTTTAGAAAAAAAAAAGGTGCCTTAAATGCTTAATATTTTATATTTCATTCCTGTTTTTGTATTAAAAGCCACATGGGTACTGTTCCTGTTATAGCATAGTTTTTCTCTAATATTTTTTAAACTTTAAAAGGTACTCCTTTAATCTTTATATGTTTCTTAGTTTATTAATTTTGGTATTTGTTGGCTCCCATGGGATTCTTATGATTAAAAAAAATATATTTTTATAGTCAATACCTACCTAATTATGGAATGTAAAGTAAATGCACCATCTCAAAACTCCAATTATATCAATAATAGGCCCAATCTTTTAATAAGGCCTTAGATGAATTAAAATACAATGCTGCCTAAAATAGTCCTATCACACCTCACTTACCTTGGAGCATTAAAAAAATGTACAGCCCAGAAGTATTGGTTAGAAAACAAAGTCAGTCAGTGAGGATCTGAAGTCCCACTCTGCCCATATTTTAATGTAACACTGGGTGCATATAGAAGCTAATTGGAGAAGGTGGGTTGTGTTCACACGAAAGCTATAGGATCTCAATACCCACATCAACTGATTATTGACTCCCATGCAGCTTGCTTTTATGGTAATTTCACCATCGAAAAAAAGCAAGGACCCTAAGACAGTTCAAAGGAGAGCCAAAATTAGTGGAGGGAGACAAAGTTGATTCAGTTCTCCACTTTCTTTATTTTACTTTTTAAAATCGCCATAGCCAAGGAAGCTTTCAACAAGAAGAGGTTAGGGGGCCTAATGCTGACGAACAAGTTGAGTTGGAACTAAGGAAGAAATTGGTGAATTGCTACATTTGGACCAGAAACTTGGACTCCTAGAAAGATGGAAAAGAAATACTTGATTAGCTTTTGAGTGTGGTGCTGGAGAAGATTTGAGAAGATTAGGTGGATAGACAGGGTGACAATGAAGTTCTAAGAAGAGCAGGGTTGTTATAATTTTACCCAACCCAAAAAGAAACCACCTGGGTTTTATTTAAAAAAACACATTAAAACCCAAAAACCTACTCATTATATCTTGCATACAAAGGAATTGTCTAATAAATTTTTGTAAATAATCATTCTGGTGAAAACCTTTTGGTTCAAAGCCAATAATACATTGATTTGTAATTGGTGTTATACACTAGACTATGTTATAAAATATGCTTTAATTTGGTGAACAAAATAATATGTTGTTCAACTAGCAACTCACTTGGGATAATATAATTTTAAGGTAAGTACTTACACTATATTAATTCTAGGTCCTATAAATAATACTTTGTCAAAAAATCAAATCAGAAAACAAAGTTCTTACCTTTTATCTTGAAGTAAAGAAAGTAACAAATCAATTCTGCAGCTGGCCTGCCAGTAATTTGATGCATGGTCTCCCCTCCCCTTTCCTCATGACTTCTTTATATTCCTTCTACACAGTCTTTTTTTTCAACCTGCTAGCTTATACAGTATTGTCCCCAAGATTTACATTGTTGCATTATTGTTTTCCTTTATTATGTCTTTTATTACTCCTTTCCTAATTATATTAAAGCTAAAATATTATGTTTCTATGGATCCTGCATAATTAATATATTTGAATTATTGGATTAATCAGCTAACATACATCATATCTTTAACTAAACCACATAAATCCCAATTAAAAAAATGCCAATGCAACCCAAGTGGGTTGGGTTTTTTTCAACCCCAAAGAAGAGTGGGGAAAAGAACCATTTTGGACATGATTCTTCACCGCAAAGGAAACTGGACCGAACACATCCTTAGGAGGAACTACCTTCTGCACGACATCATAGAAGGAAAAGTTGAGGGAAAGAGGAGTTTAGGAAGGAGGAGAATTCAAATACTAGATGACTTAAAGGAAAGAAGAAAATTCTGGGAGCTGAAGGAGGAGACAGATGGACAACTCACATTAAAACCATAACTTTGTGTGGGTACTAAACTTAACTACAACCCTTGTCAATTTTACATTTATTCTGTAGATATACATGAGATAAGTAAATGGTAAATGTGGACTGTGAACTTTAAGAAGCAATGTTTTAATTTTCTTAACCTGCACTAGTGGGCACATGAACCAAGGCGGTCAGAATTGTCTGCTATGGTTTGTCGATGACAGGGAGGCTGGTGTTTGAATTCTGACCGGGGTGTACCGAGGTGTTTTTTTTCTAAATAATTTTCCACTCTCCCCTCATACAAATGTGATTGCATATGGTAGGTATATTTTCTCTAAATTCTACTTACTTTTAATATCACTATTTTATTTGTGTAAATATGCTGTAAGTCTGTATAAGCATTTACAAATATATATTTCTCTCTTTCTTATTTACTATTCTAAATACCCTTCCTTAAAAACCTGGTTTTCAAACAGCATATTTGATTTATATTGTGGTTTTGTTGATCCCATTGTAAAATGCATCTGTCGTTGATGTATGGTAGGTTAATCTAATTTTATCCTTTTTTAGGTTCATTTTGAAGAGTCGCAATTTGAATCTCATCGCGCAGATGGGTTGAAGAAACTAAGACCATTTGCCATCCCAACCATTTTTGATGTAAAACTGAGCGTTCATTCACCCATAAGACCCAAAGAGGTGAAAAAGAATTTATTTGTAGTTCCTGGATTATGTGACTCAATACTATTCTCATAACAATAATGAACACCTTAAATGCATTGCACTAATCTTACATATAATCACATTTTAAAGCAGCTATGTCTTTTTTTACTAAGAAACTAGGGGCCTATAATCAGATTTAGCTTCAGCAGATGAGATTAATTTTCTTATTTAATTTTATTAAATATTCATGGATTTTTGTTTAAACTGACAATGCACATCAATATCATATTAAACAGCCTATAAAGTTTTTCAACTAATTGATTTGATTGAACGGTATATTCAGAGGTCAATGTGTCATTGAAAAAAAAAAAATCCTAGTCTTTGATACAGTAAAATATTTTCTTATTAACTGTGCTTCTTGGTATCATCTTTAAACTGAACTATTTTGTTAGCTTTTTATCATATTTAGCTCAGGTAACAACACTCAAAACTTGTCATTAAATTTACTTATTTTATTACAAACAACCAACTACATTAATAGGAAAGATTAAAATAACTTTTTGGCTTTAAAAAAACCTTTTAAGAGTCATTTCATAGACAATATGGATTGAAGTTTGGGGATGAGAAAAGTTATAGTATAAAGGAACGTTTAGAAAATAATATTGTAGTTATTTCACAGTCAACATTGAAATCATTAAACATAGTAATGGTGGATACAGGTATGGAAAACCTGGAAGTCAAGGAATTTTTTGAGGTCAGGCAATTTAATTAAAAACAAGGAATAGTCAAGAAATTTGAATGCATGTCTAAAAAGATACATTAATGCTACACCTAAATACTGAAACCAATTCTGTGCATCCTGCTTTTGGATCTGATGTAAATGTTTGTTAATATCTTTGATGTTTACAGATTCACAAGTATGCTACTTGTGCTAAGTATATGTGTGTGTTTTAAATATAATCATTTGTTCACTTTTCTATTATATTTGGCCATGAAGTCCTATAAATTTCATATATGGGCCTCCGATCACTTC
Organism: Timema douglasi; assembly: GCA_901482245.1. NCBI lineage: Eukaryota > Metazoa > Arthropoda > Insecta > Phasmatodea > Timematidae > Timema > Timema douglasi. The sequence goes on from CABEEJ010000262.1 coordinate 15,796, forward strand.
CCCAAGAACTTATGTGGCTCTCAGCTGGGGAAAGGTTGGACATGCCTGTCATTGCCAACCTTATATATAACTTTGTTATTTCACAGTCAGATTTTTCAAATACAGTGTTATTTACAACAAATTTATGGTCAGGTGATAGGAGATTTTGATCCGTGATAACTATGTGACAACCCAAACTTTTCTTGATCTAGGATCAAGCTGATTGGCAATCTGCTGATTGAAGAATCGATATGATGTTTGTGCATATGACCCTAAGTACCTACTATAAATTTGTTTAATGTTTAATAACTAACATATACTTTTCACTTAAAGTATGAAAGTCTACATTGAGCACTTCTTAAATAAAGGTATACCCAGGCATAAGGATGGTTGAATTTAGAGGAAGTGAAACCACATTTGCATGAATAAATAGTGGAAAACTATTCAGGAAAACCCACCTTCAGTTCACAGGACCAACATTTGAACCTGTCACTGGTAGTATAGTCTATTGAAAGAGTGACTCCTTAAACCATGCGGCCACCAACGCAGGTTTAATATCGTTAGCTTGGAAAATAAAATGTGGCATTCAAGATAAGTAGGCTGATACCAGTTTAACATAAACAAAATCCAAATAATTAACATTAATTCTCACTACACACTAAACTAGCAATACTAAAAACATTCACAAATCACAGTATGTATAAAACACTTCTATCTCCAAGTAAGTTGGTCTTAAACTGTCACTTTTTTTTATTTTCGAAAAATGCAAAAATTGGAGGTTGGTAGCTGGAATAACCTCCTCATATTATCCCCTCCCTCTCATTATTCTTTCTTTGCCGACTCATTTTCCATGTGTCCCTGAAATTTATTATTATTAACTCCTTTAACTCCCGATGTGAAGCATTGTGACAAAGCTTCGCCACTTTGGCTATGTTCTCTGAACTACCACTCAAATAGTTTCAAGGTAAAAGGTTTTGCTGTTTCATAATTTCAAAAACTTAACTGCTTACACAGTTCTCACCACACTCATTAATACTCTCTATCTTCTTTGTTAATATTTCACCTTATTTTACCCAGTTTTGTTGCCTGATCATTGTAAATAATCATAACACAGCTTTAAAATTGTACTTAAACATTAGAATGGTGGCAACTAGCTGTATTCTTGTATTATTTTGTACCTTTATTTTCATATTATTTAAACCATAAATAAGGCACTTTTATTTGTCAACATTCAAGAAGGGGTTGGGGGTCAGTCAAACCTTCCCACCTCTTCCCTGGCTTAGGGATTGCCTGTAAAATAACACTAATAAAATAATAAAATGTTATCAATTTTGGCTACAAAAAAATATGTTTGTATTTTCTAAAAGGTCCTTTATATGAAAATTGGACTGAACTGTGCTAAAAATGTTTACTATCTATTACCTTATTTAAATTTAAAATAATTTTAGCACATATCATGTTAGTTATATATTTTTGATCTTTCCATTAAATTAACATTTTCTATATTTATATTGTCGTTTTTTTTTTATCACAGATACATCGCATGAAAAGAGGCCTATCTAGTTTGAAGGAGCACCTTATCTCAGAGGACAGTTCTGTAGAAACAAATGATATAGTGAAGCCAGCAAAGCGAGGTCGTGGTCGGCCATTAGGGTCCTCAAACAAGCGAGGCAAACTTCCTTTAAAGCTTGCCCCTAAGATTTCAATAAGAAAGGCAAAGATACAGGAAAGATTACTAGATGAAACTGTTGATATGGTGAGTTGCAAATGTGTTTGTGTTCACTTAGAAGGAGGGTGAAAAAACACTTTATAAAAAAAAACTTCCTTCATACACTTGTATATAGTGTAAATTACCCATGTTAGTGGCTACATGGACTAAACATCAAGCTTGTAAAGTCTGGTTTGCCAGTGATTGGAAGATCAGGATTTGAATTCTGATTAGAAATATTGAGAGGGGTTTTACCTAAATGTTTTCCCAATCCTCCATAAAAATAAGGATGCATTTTCTTTTATTTCTTAACTCACTATTGTAATTAAACTCAAATAGCCTGTTTGGGTAGTACGTAATGGTTTAAAAAAAAAAGTGCAAACTCTAACTTCTTTGTTCTTAAAATAATTTCCTTAGCCTGCTTTTATAATACAGGGAAAACTCCCTTAACAAACACCTCTGAATTGCAAAATCTTCCTTATAGCGGACATTTTAAATTTTCCCTGCAAAATAACATGGACTCTTTTGGTGAAACAACTTCTCTATAACAGACTTTCTCAATAACGGGCTGCCTTCCCCCTATAGTCGAAGTTTTTAAAATAGCATACACAGAAATGACTAAGGTATTTCAAGGTCATAACTTCCACCCATTTTGACTCATTAGCAGGGATTGTTCGAAATGTTTAATCTATACTCGTGTGCTCTTGGGGAATAAACAACATCACTGTTATGTGTTGAATATTTTCATTATTTTTTTGTCATTCCTATAGATGTTTAATGTTTTGCAACAGTGTTAATTAGATGATTAAATTTATTTTATTTACTGTTCGTCTTATAGGTCGTTTAGAGTATGCTACGTACAGAATTTTTTTTACTAGTGATACTGCATACAATACAGCACAGTGCAGTAATTATGTATATAGTTTTAGATAATATCCGAAATATATAGGTCCATTTAGGTTAAACTGTGTTCAAGTGGTATGATTTTTAAACATTTTATAATATATATTTTTTGCAAATAACTGACACTTCTTAATTATGAACATTTTTTTTGGTCCCAGAAGGTGTTTGCTATTAAGAGATTTCACTGTATATGTTCCTTAAAAAGACATTTCTATAATTAATTAGGAGTAGTTAAATTCCCGATTTTCAGTTTCAAACAAATCTGAACTATAAACACATTAAATATTCCTAAGCTTAGTCAAAGTTTTTGAAGCTTTACGGCCTACAACAAGTAATTAATTTGTGGTCAGAGTTTTTGACACAAACAATGGAAATAATGTCGCAAACTATGAATCCAAAGATTGCAGTATTTACCCAATGTTAGGTAAACTCTGAATATGGTGGAGACAGGTGCCTATGTGATGCACAGGTGTCTGCTGAACCAATCCAATCCAGTCCACACCCTGATGTGTGTGTTGGTTGTTTGTTTCTCTCCATTTGTTTGATAAATGTTGAAATATCACATTTGGATATTCCATCTTGTATAACATTTTAAGTAACTGATGTACACACACCACCATCCCCTCCCCCCACACGCACCCCGCTCCCCACATGCACGTGGGGTATACAAATGATTGATTTAAGGAAATTGTGTTTTAAACTAGAAACTTTATGAATCAGTATATTCAGGGTGTTCAAAAAGTCACGCAACCTTATGGGGAAACACATTTGTTTTCTTCTCTTCCTGGTGGTGAAGAACGCGTGAGTAGCCACAGGGTACACATTACAGCAGCATATACTCATTGTCACGCAGTACATCCACACTGGCAGTTATGCTCGGATGCAGGAGGTCTTCTCAAAAAATTACGGAACAGTTTCTCCAAACGAATCCTCCACCATGCGGCTACATGACGATTTTCAGTAGACAAGGAATGTCGCCGGTGCACCGAGAAGCGGTTGACCGAAGGTGTTACATGAGGAAAAGTTGATAGACGTGTGAGCTGCATATGCTGTTAGTCTCCAGAAGTCTGTGCGATGCCTTTCAAGACAGTCCGGGCTCTCCATCGGAAATTCCCACATGGAGTTGCACATCACCTTGAGATTGTACCCCCACAAAATCCGTGTCATCCAGCATTTGCTGCCTGGAGAGCTGGAAAGGTGTCAAACTTATTGTCACTGGTTCATGGAATCTGTAAAGACAGACGGGAAAGTACTGAATGATTGGTACTGATCTTACAAGGCATGGTTCCATCTCGATGAATACGTCAATGCCCAGAATAATTCTTGAGTATGGGCAGCAGAAAATCCATAAAGGCTGCATGAGTTGCCTCTGCACTCACAGAAAGTTGGTGTCTGATGTGCCATCTCACGTAGTAGCATCTTCATTACATTCTTTCAACACACAGTGAACACTGACTGCTACTTAATGATGTCAACAAATTACCTACAGAGAAGTTGCAGAACATGTGGTTTCAACAGGACAATGCCATAGCTCATACAGCCAAAAACACTATGGCCTATTTGGAAGAGTGTTTTCTGGGACAACTGATCTCAAAAGGGGTTGTGGCCAGCGCAACTTCTGAATGTAACACCCCCCAACTTTGTCTTGTGGAGGCACCTGAAGGATAACGCCTACGCAACTTATCCCACAGTATTCAGAAATTTCAAGCAAACATTCAGAAAAGTTTTGATGCACTCTCACTGCAAACATTGCAAAGGCTGTTCAAGAACATGATTAACTGTGTCCACTTGTATGAAACACAGAACTTGGGCCCTTTACATTATTTATTGTGAAATAAAAGAAGAAAACAATTATTAAAATGTGTTTCCCCATAAGGTTGTGTGACTTTTTGAACAGCCTGTATATGATTGTGCCTGTACTATTTATATTTTTCCTCAGGAAAGTTTTTGCGATGAAGTGTCAAACATCAACGTCGATGTGATAAGCTGTATTGAGAATGGGGACAAGTGTTTCCTGTGTGGAAAAGTGTCCCCCAGCAACAGTGACACCCAGGTGGCCACACCCACTTACACAACTAACCTCCCTATGCTTAAAAGGTTAGAGAGATTGGCTCTGAGTGAAGGTTTGGACTTAAGCCTAGCTCCAAATGGTGTACTGTGTATACGCTGCAGTCATATATTGAACTTCCTTGACCGAGCAGAGATGGAATGTAGTATGTTGAACAAAACCATTGCTATGTGTCTTGTCAAAATGCGTGATCGTAACTCTAAAGAACAAACAGAAGGTAAAGAACTTTTTAAAAATCACCCTAAGCATATTTTAACTTTTTATCTAACATTCTCTTTTCATTATATTTTTAATCCCTCTACCATTTCCCAAACTTACTTCATAAACTGACTTCTCCCATCTCTCTTTCTTTAGACATGCTCATCATCATCAACTGTTTCCAGCCTATGGCTGGGCCAATTTAGTAAAATGCCTCCATCTTTTTCTATCCTTCCACCATTCTTCCTTCTTTAATTGCTTACATACTTCTCCTTTCACTTGAATACTTTCTGTTATCTGCTTCTTTCATCTCTTTTTTGGTCTCCCTTGAGGTCATTTTCCTACATACTTAATCTCCATCATTCTCCTTGGCATCATCATCTCATTACATGCCCATACCATCTCAGTCTTGCTAAATATTTACTATCTCATGCACTACCTGTACTCTTACTCTTTTTTAGATAACTTCGTTCCTTATCATGTTGCTCCTCTTGACAGCTAACATGTCCTTCACAAACTTCATTCCCATGAACTTCACTTTCCTAGCCTCTCTTACATTCACTGTCCATGTTTCTTCTGCATATGTGACAATGAGCACACAGTACGCCCTGTACAGCACTTCCTTACACCGCAAGAGGACTTCTCTTCTCCATAGCTGGTCTCTTACACACCTAAAGAACAACTTCTCCAGCTGCCCTCTTATTATTAGATCCTCTTTAATCCCACCATTCGCCTCAATCATGCTTTCAAAATATTTTATATTCTGTACTTTTCTCAGCTATACTCCATCCAACTTTATAGCTTTCCTGGGCCTCGTCCTCTTTCTTTTCATTATCATCACTTCACTCCTCACCATGATAAATCTTATTCCACATTCTTTCACTTCCATATTCTATTCCTCTAGCTGTTCCTTTACTTATTCTTCCTTCTCTCCCCATACCATCAAGTCATCAGCAAACATTGTGATTTTTGTTCCTTCTTACCAGAGTTTCCCCTATATTTTATTCTTGACCTTTTCCATTACCATTACAAATAGTAGTGGGGAGAGAACACTAACCTGCTTAACTCCATTTTTTATTTGGAATCACTCCATCCAACCCTTCTTCATTTTAACACAAGTCGTGTTATCCTCATACATGAGCTTTACACTCAATACAATTCTTTTTTCCACTTCAGGCTCCTTTACCAATCTAGAAACTTCATTTCTATTCTCACTCTAGTATACGTTCTCCACATCCATAAATAACATGACCGAGTCCTTCCCAAATTCATACCTTCTTTCCATCAGCTGTTGGTATAACAAAGATCAAATCTATTTCAGTCCTCTTTTTCCTATTTCATCATCTTTAATTGATCCTCCACCTATCTCCATGTGGGACCCATTTCCTCCTCTTCTGATATTTATTCATGTTCCTCTACTTTACTATCATCCCTTCCATATTCCTGTTTAAGCATCTCAAAATATCTCATCCAAAGTTCCTTTTCTTCTTCTTAAATTGTCTTCATCCTTTGTCATACATAATTCTAACTTTTGGTATTTTCTCTCTTCTATTTCTTAGCTGGCTATAAAACACCTACTTGCTTCCTTCCAAATCCCTTTCCAGCGTCTCTGTCCATTTTTGCATTTAATCCTTCCTGACTTCTAGTATCACTCACTTCGTTCATTTTTTGTCGTCCCTTTATTCTTCCTCTGTTTCCTCATTTCTCTTCTTAAAAAAGCTGGCTCCAGGAATTCGCTTTTTAAATTCCTTGACTTTTCCACGTTTTCCAGACAAAAAATTAATTTTCCTCCTAATCATGTTCTACTTGTTTATACATGGTAGCTTTAAATTACTAAGTAGCCTATAGATTGACTGTAAATAGCCAACATTGTTGAACTAATTTAATTTATCTGTGATCTATTCTGATGATTATGTCGACAAAGCTGTCAATTTAATCTCTGGTTTCCTGGTGATGGGGAGGTTGAAGCTCAAATAGCGACAAAATATTTAAGTGTTTTATCCTTAATGGTTTCCCACTTTCCCTGAACCAAATTGTGTGTTAATTTCCTTTGAATTATCCTTCTTGATCCCTACAAAATGATTAAAACTATCTTGTAGTATTTGACTTGAATAGTAATGTTATCAATTGTACATACACTGTTCAATCGAATTCGAGGAAGTACTGAATTTGAGACACAATATTCACATTTATAAGTTTTTCGAACACACAATATTTCAAACACTATTCTTAGTTCTTTCTACAACTAAAAATTGTAATTATATTATGTGTTACATTATTTTGAATAAGCTATTTGCTGTTAAAAAATGACTTTCAATGTTAAAAAAGCATAAAAATGAATGTCAACATAATCATGTGATGAGTATTGGAGACGATCATGATAAAAGTATTTGATAATCAATATGATTCAAAACAGAAAGATTCAATTGTCTTAGTGGGGAATAAGTTTGAACAGATTAAATCATCAGTATCTTTGTTGATTTTTGATTGCTGTTCATAACTCCCACAAGAAAATGTAATGAAATACATATGTGGATATTATCTAGTGAATGTGATTGTGACCTGCCATTCCAGATAAACCTAAACATAGTCTGCACACATGTGCAATATATGACCTTAGTCTTTAGTTAAGGTGGATGCATCACAATGGGTCCAAAGTTAATTATTAGTTTACTTGACCTCAAATGCCGTTAACAATATTGAAGAGCCATTGATTAAATTTAATATTGAAGTTTCTCTTGTTTTGATTTGTGTATATAATGCCTAATTTTACCTGTTTCATGGTCAAATTCCCTGACTATTCCAAGTTTTCTCTGTCTGTGGATAACCTGTTAAAACTCCTTCTGAATGCTTTATTCTCCTCCTCCACTGCTTCCTTCATCCTGTCATTCCACCATGATGTATCCTTCCACTTCCTCTTATCACTTGTTGTCCCACATACCTCCTCTGCAGCTCCCAACAAACTTTTCCCATTGCACCTCTACACTTTGCATTTCATCCTAGGGCATTAAGCTTCTTGACCTTCTTAGGTACAGCTCTCTTTCCTCTTCATTCATCTTGATAGCAATAGGTGTGTTTTCACGGTTGACCTTGTATCGATGTTAACGAAATGTTCATGACCGAGACAATATCATAGCTCGATTTGATAACGCTTTCTTTGACCAGACTAACCAGTATGGTTACGACCATTGAGCCGAGAATTTGTGCACCAATTTAAAAACAGCATCACTTCTTATGTTAGATTTAAATGAGTATAACTTCCTAGTCAATGGATTTTAAGTTTTTGTAAATTAAAATCGACAGAAATTATTAGCTAGAAATACATGGCAGTAAGTAGGTACTTAAAAACAATTTAGTTATTGATAAAGGAAAGAGAGTACTATATGATCTAGGTGTATTTAATATTACAAACCTATTTCATGTTTTCTCAAGGTTATTTTTGGGAAGATATGTTTAGCTTAATATGTTGTGTAAATAGGAATAGTTAAAATAAGCATCAATCTGACCAAGAATGAAATTAAATAGCTCATTTTCTGTTGATTTGCAGTATATGTAATAGGATTACATACATTTACCTACCAGCTCTTAGATCTACTCCACCCCAACCAGTTTTGTTTAAGAAAAACCTATCAAAATCATTTTCGCGATCCACCTTGGTCAGAACCACTCGGTCGTAGACCCTCGATACCAAGATATAACCAAATCAATCACAAAAACTCGCATAATCTTTATGTGGGTGAATTTCCTCACCCCTAGATTAACTAAGTTATTAAAACCTTTGATTGAACTAACTACCAAAATAAAAATAACCCTTTTTTGAATCCTTGGTTAATTAAATTTTGCTCAGTTATTATTCTCATAAGTTTTGATAAAAAGTGTAATATTTATTTCATTGCTTTTTTCTAGAAGGCGTGTGCAAACTTTCTCCTACAGTATGCGAAGTTGTCAATACCCAAGTAAGTTCCTTATTTTATATCATTAATAAATCAAATTGTTTTTACATTATATAATTCAATAAATATCGATTTTTATGACTTGAATGTCAATTTTGATATAGATAATAGCAAAGTGACAAATTTTGAAACTAAATGTAAATTTTATATGTCATTAATGTTTCTGTTGAAGCTTCGTACTTGTCCAAACCAAAATTATTTCAAAATTCCTTATTTTAAAATAGATAACAGAAAATGTATTTACTTGAAACTAGTAATTGTTTTTATTTCTTATACAGTAAAAATGTTAATGTAGAGATAGTGATTGATTTAGTAGATGTAGCTATCTCTTGCTAGAATAAGAATTAACATTATTTAAACACTTTAATTCTAAATTATCGCATTCAATATAAGATGTCTTACTTAAAGACAGTGGCTGCTGGGGAGCAAAAAAAAAACTAGTGTACATATTCCAATATTATAAACTACAATTGATCTTGATAGACTTGGGGTAATAATGTTTTATCCTCGCCAACCAATGTTTATGGTTTCAAACCCAGCTGGTTTTGTCAAATCTTTCTTGAGCTATGATAAAAATTCGTAACACAACTTCCTTTGGATGGAAAGTAAAGCTGTCAGTCCTATGTTGATTGTGTCATATAAAATAACTCTGGAAGATATGTGAAAATACCTTTCCTGGCAAAATTGGTAAGTCCTTTCACTCTCGCCCATAGAAATTCTCGTGGGCTGATATAATCAGTTGGTTCAGAAAGTACACATTAAATACCTCAAATAAATAAAATATAGACTACACTTGGGGACTTTTTATATAACTGTGTTTTTACCTATCATTTTACCTAGGCTTATTTTACTTCAGTACATATTATCATTTATAATGCTATAGTACACAGCTCAACCAAAGCAGAAACAAATAAAAAAATACTTGCAAAATACTAACTTAAATGTCTGGATCCTGTTTTAAATTAAAACGACATTCTTCTTTCCATCTTTGCAAACCTCTCCTCCATTACTTTAGAATAATTGTCTGAAAAAATCTTTTAACAAATTTAGATAATTTATTTTGTTAGAAAGAAATGCACAATTAAAATTACTATTAACTCTATAATAACTATTTACATAAACTCATATTTGCACATTGTTTCTTTTTTGAGAATCTAGAAATAATTACACGTTAAAAATTATACTTAGTTTGTAGCAACGCTTTAGTTAAACTCATAATTCCAAAACAAATCGCCAAGTTCGCCATGGAGTTGCACACCAAGACATATGTTAAAGGAACATTTTAAAACCTGCTAGCATGTTTAACATCTCTTTTTGTCAATGCGCATTCTCAAAGGGTTGCATGCACCTATAATAATTGAGCAAAGAAAGTTGTGAGAAGGAACACTAACAATTAAGCTTAAAAATGGAATAGTGTAGGAATAATACTTGCAAGCACATAGCCAATATAATGATATCATACACAATGTATTGCAAGTGATACAATCTAGCTAATAATATTAATTTATTATGAAGAATTATTATTTACATTAAATAATCTGAAATATTCTCTTATAAATTATTAGCAGTGCACTTGCACCTGCCCACTCAATGAGGAGTCGCCACTGCTCACAGAAATAGAAATGAAGTTTATTTAGAAGAATTAGAAGAAGTGCACTTGCGTTAATTTGGAGAAAGTTCAGGAAAACACCCCCCATTGCACAAGGGCAAGATTTTAACCTTAGTATTTTCACTATTGTAACTCTATGCTTAGACCGTGTGTCCACTGGTGTGGATTTATTACCTATTATAGTGTTTGGATTAAATTATATAATATTCTTAGCTCTAAGTTAATCTATGTTGTTTTATAAACAATTCTTTTATTTTAAGAACTAGGTCGATGTCAAGCACTTAGCCAACACCTTAGCTCAGTCACTAGTGAATCTGACTACTGAGCTGAGTTCTGATTCAATTTCAGGCATAGACCAAATATTTATTATTGATGAAATTGGGCTTTCCCTTCCATACTGATGACCTAACAGTATGCTGATACAATATCCATTATTTTATATTCATTGCCAAATAAATAAATAGTCTTAAACATGTTTTTATGAACCATACATTAAATCTCAAGCAATTAAAAAAATAGCTTCCAAATAATATGCTAATTTGTTTGATATTTTATATAAATCATACTTGATATTCTTTATTGTTTTTAATAACTATGTGTACCATTTTAGGGAAACTGTGAAGACCATGACAAAGCAAAATTCTGGAAAGAAAATACCAAAGAACCTCTTGAAAATTGTGATAAGCATGAAAATCCTAATGAAAAAGATACCAAAATGATAAGAGAACTAGAAACTTCCAAAAAAAACCATACCAAAGATTTTGAATGTGTAATTTGTGGTTATCAGACTAAGTACAATTCTGTCATGATTTTTCATCTGCGGCAGCATTCACAAAGTGATAACTACCAGTGTGATTTCTGTAATATAATCTGTAAGTATGAAAGCATACCTATGGATAGCCCTAAATCAAAGAAAAAAATTCTTGAAAATTGTGTGAAAGATCCGCTCACTTTACATCAAGCAATAAAAATGAACGTTAATTATATGCCTGCAAATCTAGTGGATAAATGTTCTAATTTTGTAGATAATCACTATGAAGTAAATAGATTAGACATTCTAAAAGCAAAAAATGCACAGGTGGTCACAAATCAGTCTAAAATTAATAAACAACCAATTTTTGCAACAATTTAGACACTTCAGTAATGGCCACAAAACAGCTTGAAAATTATAAACAACCCATTTTAGCTACAGTAAATATTTCATAAATAGCCACAAAACAATATACAAGTGTTAAACAACCAATTTTATCAACACAGTTAAATAAAGGACCTAACCAATTGAATAATTCAGGATTACATACTTATATTAAGTCACTCTCCATTTTATATGTAAAGAAAAATATAACTACTTGTAAAACAATGTAAAATGTTCATTTAGTTCATAGAAATAAACCTTACAAAGATAATGAACTTATTTTATCTACAAGTGTTTTTAAAAATTCAAACAGGGAAAGAGCTCATGAAAGCCAGCAATACAAATATTTATTAGAACTATTTGAGAAATTGAATTATTAAAAATACTTTTGAAAAAGTTACATTTACTACGGTTTTTAATATGTCTACAGAGATTCCAAAAATTATCCATGTTGGCCATGCTAATGATTTTTTGTTATTGAAACTATTAAAAATAATGCCAGTGGCACTTCAAAATCTATCAAAGTATCTAACATTTGCACTATTAACTCATCAGATTTATGTAATATTGATGATGATGATGCTCACAAAACTTTGGTATTAAATGAAATTATTCATGCAACTTACAATCCTTTAAATCGAATTATATTTGGAAGAAGGCACAGGAAAGGTGAATAGACACATTTTTACATGATCTTTTTAGAATGTTTTAAACCTGTGATAAAGATGATTTTCTGTCAATCTAATGTATTCAAACTATTGATTTTGGTAAAACTACCACATCAAAACTTACATACAGTAGGTAGTAAGCCTACTTTTTCTACAATATTATCTGCAAAGGAATTAAACAAATTTGTTATTTTTGTGCTGATATTGTTTTCATCTCATGGTTTGCCATCCATTGACATGTTTGGAAGTATTTTACTTGCTCATATAGAGAAATCCTTGTAGTTGTGAAAATATTATTCCTAAAGATTATGATATATCTTTATGTTTTATGAGGCCTCGAACTTAATAAAGTGGGTTTGACACTTGTCTGTTTATCTACATATGAGGATAAAGCCAAAATTGTTTGATGTATAACATTCAAACTTGATATCTCAGTGAGATGTGGTCATATCTAGAGGTAATCATAATTTTAATTCTTGCTTTAAAATTAAGGGTATTTCTTTGATGACTGATTTTTTAAAGAAATTTGGTTAAAATTGGATATCTAGGGAGTGTTTTACATCATAAATAGCACTTTATACTTGTTTTGGCGGAAAATTTATTCAAGGGTAGTTTACTGAAAATGAAAGTGAAGAAGATTGGGTGTCAGGTTAGAGATTGGATGGATGGGTCTCAGAATAGGGTTGAATGGCGAGTTTACATTATGGGAGCCATGATCTTTAAGTTACTTAAAGAAAGGTTAATTAGTTTACTGTAGGGATCTGCAAGTATTCAAATTTTTTATTTTTGAGCCGAGCCTGAAATAGCTACTTGAGCTCAGGATTCAGATCAACAGCTTTATGTGCTCGTAATTTCTGAGCTTCTTGAAAAGGGTTATTTCCTTGCCTTGCATTGTGTGTCTGGTGATGAATGACTCATTGTTTACTATTATCTCTACTTGTTGGGGTGTGGTTTGTGAAATATTGACTAGTTAGATGAAGGAAGTTAATGTAACATGTGAAAAGAACCAAACAAAGACGATATTGTGCAGATTACTATTGAAATGTCAAGTTCAGCAACTTGAAACTGCTAATGGAAGCAACATATGCATCAATTTCAAGGTGAAACCGCCAGTTAAAATAGCTAGGTTTTAATAGATTTGGGTCCCTCTCAAATTGAGTGTGGAGGTAATACTGGGGAAAGAGTTCTTGAATATGTGTAGAATGCGGCTTTTTCTTTGTGAAAACATAAGTGACTATTTGTACATCAGGTTTGTTGTCACTTAGGTCAAACTAGAAGACCTTACTTAGTCAAATACATGTATTTTCATTAATCAAAAGGCGAAAAGGTCCAAATACTCGTTAAGTATAAATATGTGGTCACAAAAGAACTAGGACATACTAATGTCCTGATGTATTACATAAAGTTGTTGGGAAAAGTACACATTAGGTATAGGCCATATTACTTTGCCCCTCCTAAATTATTGATTTTAAAGCAACACTTAGAGGACCTCAGGAAGAAAGGAATCATTAGGCTTTCCAACAGTCTTTACTTGTCTCCAGCATTTTTGGCATTCAAGCCTAGCAATAAGCATAGCTTAACAAGGGAATAACGATAATTCAACAAGAAAGTAGCTTTTGAGACCACTCTTCTACAGAGCGTAGCCTTCCAGTATTTAGGGAAGGCAAGTTTATATTATTATCAAGTGCTCCTTAACAAATAGTCCAAAGAGTACACGACTTCCATCAATCAAACTGAATTGTATAAGTACTTGCCTTTCAGCATCTCATTTGGTTCCCTTGCTCATGAAGCTATTAAATCCCATTTTTTCGGATGTTTAGCTCAAATTTCTCTCTAATTATCTGGACAATCTCATCATTAGGGGGCGAATTTATAGGCACTAAAATTTTTTTAAAAGGCAAGCAAATAGGCACTAAAAATTTCAAAAAATGGCATTATAAAGTAAAAAAGGCAGTAAATAGGCATTCAAAAGAAAAAATAGGCACATAAATAGGCATAGTAATGCAAAAAAAGGCACCAAAACACTCAATTCTTTTATTATTCATTCATAAAACCCAGCATACACTTTCCATAAACACAAATTAATTACTATTAGAGTTAATTACCAAATACTTCTAAAGATTTTCAAGTGTAAATTTTGTTCTGTTGTCTGAAAAAATGTTTTTTTATAGTGTGAGAAACTTCTCTCAACTTCACATGAAGTCATCGGGCAAAACATCAGACTAGCTATCTCAGTTGAGCTAAGCTTGACTTCTGGGAGGGATGTAGTTTGTCCTTCTAAGATGCCCGCAATACTTGCCATCAATTTCCACCCAGAGTTTTGCTGGAATACTCTGTTAAATTTGTCGACGATGGCTGTGCCAACTGAGCCAGAAGCCTGATTCAGATTTTCTTCGATTGCCCGCACCATCTTCACAGCTTTCATAAGAGGCAAATCCCTAACCTCTAAAACTTTGATTGCTCCAGGAAGATTTCCAAAATTGCTTTTTACATATGCCAGTCATTTTATCAACAGTAGCCCAGAAGTATGATTCTCCAATATCTTCTCGGATCTTCTCAACTATCTTAAACTAAATAAAAATAATATTTATTGTAAATAGTTTAAATCAATACAATTTAGTTAATATTTTTAATGTCAGAAAGAAAAACTGCTATTGTAAAAACTTATGGATAAATAGGTTGAATGCAAGTAGTGTTTCCTTAGAGTTGTTTCATCTGGTATCTTCATGTTGGCATATTTGTTGAGAAAAGCATTGAAATCTGGATTATCCAGCTTCTTCTAAGGAATACTTGCAGCTACCACCGCAGAGCAGAAGTCTGTAAAAAAATTTCTCTTGGGTTTTATCTGCATCATTAACTTTAGTAAAAAATTGTTTTGATCCTGTTTTTTTCTGCAATTCTTCATATGTATTGCAGTATTTTTGTGTTGTTCTAGGTGATACTTCTTCTCACATTTTACCTAAATATTATATGTAGTCATTTTCATCCAATAATATATGTGAATCCTACGAATTAACAAGGCATCACCTAACAATAAAACTTAAGATTTTTTTTGTAAGATAGTTATGCTACGCTTTAATAAATATTTCCACTTTGTCGTTGAAATCCTTCAATAATAAATGAAACCTAGTTTGAACGATAGCAAATAATCATGGTCTAATTTTAAACTGCAGCCAAAATATTTAATAAAAACCTTGACTTTCAAAATTAATAATTTTCTTTCCCCTTTTGAAAATGTAACTTACCTCTTTGGAACATGACTGACAAAAATTATTTTGCCATCCGTTGTTAAATTCCTATCACCACCAATCTACTATTTGAATAACACACTTTTACACAATTTCTCTTTGGGCATTTTCTACTAACTTAGTTCAATAATTTACACTGAGTCCAATACAAAGAAATATTAATGAACAGACATGTACATCTAACAACAGCGTAATATACACCACCACTGAATGAACTGACACTGCTGTGCGCTAGAAGAAAATCTTTGTCGACAGTCTGGCCAGTTTGAACCTATCAGACCGCTGGACACATGGGTTTTTCCTTCCTATCATGAGTATCCACGTGAAGTGACCTAAGGAGTGAAGGGGGAGGCGGAAGGGGCGCAAATATTTAGAAAGAAAAAAAAAGAGGGTGCGAGGAAGAGATAGAAAAAAAAGGCACTTTAAGGCTCCCATTTGTAAAATAGGCACTAAACACCGAAATAGGCATTTATAGGCATTATAAAAGTCATCACACTATCTTCCCAATCATCGAAAGTAAACTTATACCTTAAAAGTCTACTTTTCAAAGTTTAGGAATAAAAAAGGCATTTATGGCAAAATCCGCCCCCTAAAGTCGTCATATAGTCTGAGAACTTAATGAAACATCAGAACACTTGATAGATGTGCTCACCAGGTTTCGAAAGGCTCCAGCGCTGGGCTCAATTTAGACCTAGGAGGTTGGATTTCTCTTTGAACTTCGACTAGTAGTACTGGAATTACATAGTGATTTTCAAATTCTCTCTTTATGTGATATCCTGTTTATTGCCTTAAATTATCTTTTATCATCTTGTGCCCATAAGTTAGTTAAAGTTGGGGATAACTCATACAGGCAGGAAGATGTGAGGCATTGATAATAAAAAGCTTCCGATTATATATTTTTATTGGTACAATATAAGGCTCACATTCCTTTTCCTGTTCCTTTATATTAGTGTAAGATGTGGACAACCCAAACGGATAATAAAATGTCTTGACACTTTAAAAAGTTATTGTAATATTTATTTGTGTTTATACAATGTAAAGTTTCTCCTATATTCACAATAGTTGAAAATACATTTTTTAAGTATCATACTTTCACAAAACTACTATGTCAAAAAAAAAAAATTGCCAATATGTGTCGTATTTCTTCAAGAGTACCATTCATTTATATCATTGACGTTTTACTGCACCTGGTGTGCAAGTACTTAGTCCTCACTGTAGTCTTTTGGTGAACGGGTACTCTGGATGTTTATCAACACTAAAGAGGGGAGAAAAAATGTATTAATATGTAGATCAATTCATCTCTGATAAACTGAAATTTTATAGTTAAAAACTTTTTCTTAAACATGGCTTTACCACATGATATTTATAAAAATTTATAAAATCATCAAAATATATCATCAGTGCATCCTTAAAACACGATTATTAGAACAGGCAGTTCTCCACTTTTGTACAGTTTACTCTTACACAACCTGCACTTTTTTTTTATACATCACAAATTGAGACCCTTAAACCGTCTTTTGTACAGTGAATTCGGACTTTTATACATTAGCTAATGCATGAACATTTCAAGGTATTGGTGCTGGTTACATTCAAATATATGGTGGCCCTACCTACCGGCTTTGTTTGTAGTGCAATGGTTGTTGTTCAGATATTAAAATATGGTATTGCATTTGTCTCTTATGATTTTATTAAAATGAGAGTGCTGATAGTAGTGATAAGAAATGTACGTCTCATATATGCAATACAATTAAGACAAAGATGGAAATCATTAGTTCAAAAGACGCAAATCTTTCTTCTTTAACCTCAATGAAACGCCAATTGGACTTAAGCCTGTCAGGTGTGTACAGGGCCGCCTTGAGCATAATTTTGAGCCCGGGAAAACCTTGATTAAAGCGCCCCCTCCTCTTTTATGCCCTATAAACTTGAAAGGAATTCATTACAAGATGGATGAATTTCTTATGTTGAAATGTAGATGAATTAAATACATTTATATTTTAATAAAGTTAGTTAAATTTTAGGTGTAAAATTTGGCAACAATGCACATTATCACTACAAGCAACGAGTATTTCACACTTATTCTGCCTTAAATAAAACCCTTTTGTTTCCAACTGTGCTTAGGCCAGAAGATCACTGATGGTTGTCTTCAAAAATGCTAGGAATAACATTTTCATTTTAATTTAGATGCATGAACTTCGACTAATATTTTGGTATAACAAAGGTGGTATGCCCTAATTTCTCCCATCTTTATCACTATGCCATTGATCTATTGCTAAGTCATGAATGACCATTTATCTTTTGCAGAAAGTAAAAAAAATATGACAATATAATGTCAAAGCTAAAGCTTTTAAAAATGCTGCAATCGTAATCCTCTCTTATAGGATTATTTAATTAAAACCGCTATAAAATTCACAGTGACCATTCAATAATGTATGGCACAAGAAATATTAGATGTAAGAGAAATCCTTCAAGCCGGAATTGAAACCACGGCACATTTTATTACAGCTGTCTAGATAGCTTGTTGCTTGCTTATTACAGTCTCTAGGTTCTAAAAACCACAGTTCATTGGCCAGTGTTTAAGGGTTGAAAAAAAGCGGGTGGGAGGTTTGTAGACCTCATAAACATTGTGCAAGGTCATTAGTACCTTCCTAGCTGTACTTGCTGGTTACAAGTGGCATTTAAAGATTATTATATGTGGTTTTTTAAGACAATATTGTAAGCGTGGCACCCCTTAAGAGTCCAGCGCCCCGGGTAGTCGCTCGCCTCACTCGTCCTATGGGGAAGCCTTAGGTGTGTATTCGATTGTGAAGGAAAATAACACAATAATCAAAGAACATGAATGAAATATAAATACATTAAATGTAAAAAAACTAAACATTTATATGATAATTATGTATTTCATCATATTTTCAGCTCTTTGAGAAGTGAAGTCCCCATATAGTTTGTAATAGGTATATATTTTTTAGATTGATTTCAGAACAGCATCTTACTACCTATTTAGGTTGTACGCCAATAAGTATTAATAAACATTTGTATGCATTTACATGAAAGCATTTTGTACGAAAGTATCGGACTGCCTGTACTACAACATGTTTTAGACTCCTTCAGATAGTGGAAAATTAATGTTAGGAATGGCCTTGATTTCAATGCTTGAAATTTGTGAGCTACCTATAATAATTTATTCTTCCCTATACCTATAAATGAATAAAAAAAATTACTGCTACTGTGTTTAAAAAACATAATTTTTCTAGTAAAAGAGAACTTACCCTTTAAAAAACATAAAATCTATTATCCTTCCTTTTTCATCCTGGTCCAATCTGTTCAGTTGGTCTAATTCATTCTTACTCAGTTCAAAATCAAACACCTGAAAAAAAAAATGAAGCTATTTGTTGATTCAGGGACTATAGTTACAATAGTGGTTGGTGTTAAGAATCTCCAACTAAGATTCAAACCCAAAACCCCTAAAAATCTTCAAATCGCTCTCTTAAAAAGTAGTGCTGACCATCAGATTCTGAGGAAACTCTGTGTGTTATGGATAACAATTGTTTAGGCTGCCCCAAACCTCAATTTAATGTTATTTTATTGATAAATTTTGATAAATGACACATAGACAATAGAATTTAATGCTGGGCACCATTACTCTAACATTGAGCTATCCAGAATTTTTCCCATGCTCAGGCTCATTCTTCACCCATTGCTGCATATCTATATCTGACAGTGGGTACAAACTATGTCCTGTACAACACTTCCTTACACTTCAAGGACACTTCTATTCTTCATAGTAGGTCTCTTACACACCTATAGAACAACTTTCTCTGTTGCCCTCTTCTCATTAAATCCTCTCTACTTTAACCTTTTTCCTAAATAACACTTCCATGATATTTTACGTTCTGCACTTTTATCAGTTCTCCTCCATCCACCATTATAGCTATACTAGCCCATATCCTCTTACTTGTCACTACCATCACTTCACACATCCCCATGCTAAATTTCACTTCACACGCTTTCACTTCCATATTCTATTCCTGTAGCCTACTCTTCTTTCTCCCCCCGTATCATCAAGTGATCAGCAAACATTATTTCCTCCCCAAGTTTTCCTGACACTTTGTTCATAACCATTTCCATTACCATCACAAATAGTAATGGTAAAAGGGCACTCCCCTACTTCACTTTATTTTTTATTTGGAACCACTCCGTGCTCCCACTCTCTGTCTTAACACATTTCCGGTTATCCTCATATATTCTTTTCACTTTCATTACAACTCCTCTTCCCACTTTGTCCTCCTCCATCGCTTTCCAAACTTTATTTCTATCCACGCTATCATATGGCTTCTCCACATCCATAAATACCATTACCAAGTCTTTCCTAAAGTCGTACCTTCTTTCCATCAGCTGTCAAATGGCAAAGATCAAGTTTCTTGTAGAAAGAACTCTGTTCTGTAAATCTGTGCTGTCCCTATCATTTTAGTTCTTATTCTCTTTGCCAGTAGCTTTTCATAATTTTTGTACAGTGGCACATCAGCATTATTCCCCTATAAATTGTGCATCTCTTCCTGTCTCATTTCTTGAAAATAAGTATTATAACTCCCTTTTTCCAGTCTTTAGGTATGTTGTTCTCTTTCAAACCACTTTCAACCTCCTGTATAACCATTGTATATCTATCTCTCCTAGTATTAACCATGTTTAACCAAGTGTTATTTTTCATTGTATTTCAAGGAAGTGTGCCCGCAATTGTGTAGAGGTAGAGTGGAAACCATTTTGGAAAATCCACCCTCATTTCAGCCGATTATAATTTGAAACTCTGTATATCCCCCTTATCAGAAATCTAGTCTACTGTGAGAGTAGCACGTGATACAAGTTGTTAGTAACCTTGGTGTAAAATATACTAATTCAATAAAAATACATTAACAACTTATTCTAAGACTTGGGGATTGGAAAGGTAGCTTGGAAGAAATGGGTAAACCCCATTGAAAATAACGTGTCATTAATTAAAAAGAAAATATCAAGATATTCACAGTTGAATTTTTTTTTCCTAACACCAAATGTTACATCCAAGACAAAATTAATAGACAAACTTTTCATAAACAATGAAAGTACCTGAATGTTTTCATTGATGCGAGTAGGGTTGGTGCTCTTTGGAATGACAGCGATTTTTTGTTGAACCAAATGCCTTAATAAAATCTGTGCCGGAGTCTTCCTATGAGCTTCAGCAATCTTTAGTACTACAGAATGTCCCAATAAGTCAGGAAAGGTTTCAGGACTGTGGAAATAAAAAATTAAGATCTATTTTTATTCAAATTATTTCCAGCTGGTAATCTAAAAAAACTTCCAAACAATTTTTTTTTTACATATTATTTCTTATAATAGAGCTCAATTTTAATATTACAATGGGTTTTGTTTAAAGTTATGTTTGTGTACCACATCTTACTAACCATCTTAACTATTTTCATATTTACACTAATAGGGAAGAAGAAAGTAGCATTAATAGGAAGTGTACCTATATTTGTGTGGGGAGAGTGGAAAATTATTTAAAAATAAACCATATCACACCTGGCCTTCCTGTCGTCGGCAATGTTTAAAAACCATTTTTGGAAATTAAATGTAATCATAGTTTATACAGAGTGAATCTTTCCCCACTTAAAATATCAAAATCTGATAAACATTTTTCATTTGTTTTGAATTATAATTTTAAAACCATTGTTTCATTACAGGGCATTAAACTCTAAGTCTACACCATTTTAATTAACCACTAAGCAATATATATTTTTAGTAATATTGATATTGTGTGCCATTAAATCACGGTTCATTTTTAATGTTATTTTGAAAAGTTATAAAAATGGAAGTATTTGTGTGTTTGAGAAATATTTATAACTAAAAGGTATGTACCAAAGTGTATTCAGAGAAAAACACCATCTCAAATATAAAACGTATTCTCTTTCACACCTCTCATGTTTGTACCTACCAAAAAAAAATTTAAGCTGAACACACTATAATTATTCAAGACTACTAATGTGTAGGGGTGTAGTTTACCAAGGGGACTCCAACCTCATCTGAATCAATGTGGTCTCACCCCTTGCAGAGGGGACTTTTCATTTTTTTTAAATAGAAGGAAACATAGCTATCTATCTAAGGAAACTGATTTGTAAGCATCTTGGTTAGTAAGATATAGCCAGTGTTGAGTTGAAGCTAATAATAAACCATTCCACCCTGCCCCCAAATACTACCACTCTCATTATCCTTAACCATCGCTCAAAGCAACAAGTTTAGTCTTAGTTTGATCTTCCTCTAACATAAATTTGTGGATATATATGCCCCTGCAAATATGCTGATATGATGGCAGTAATAAATGTAAATAACATTATTGAAGTGAACTGTGATTATGTAATACTCATAACTTGAAATGGAAATCATCATAGTGAAAGAACAGTTAATTAAGTTGTCTAAATCTAATTACCTGTTAGTCCCCCCACCTCCTCGCCCTATTATAAGTCTATTTTGTACATTGTGTTTGTGATCTATAAGCGTACATTCTATCCAACCCTTTGTGAACTCTTCAGAACCCACACACTAATGTTACTGTAATTTATAAATAATTATAGAAAAAGTCCAAATTTGCACCGCCTTTCGAAAGCCAAATGGTCTATTGAGCATGGCCATATTCAAAGAAGGGGGGGTGTGGGGGGGCTTTAGGGAGTTTAAAACTTCCTAAAACTTGCCAAACATATAATTAATAATGCCTTATTTACAGTTTAAACAGCATCAAAATTAAGGTTCATTAGAACCTATAACCAGTAACCAAAATTTACATTATTGTCTCTAAAACTCTTGACACAAAACACACAAAAAAATATATAAATATTAATTTTATATTACAGTGAAATCTCTTAAAGTGGACATCTCCCGGGATCAAAAAAGTGTCCACTATTTGGAAAAAAATAGATTTATTTTTAAAATCATAGTGATCTAACACAATTTAATCTAATAAACCTATATAATGTGGATATTAACAACAACAATTTAATTACTACATTTTAGGCAGGATAACTTTGGTAAGTCAAATATTGTAGCTTACTTTAAAAATTGAATTATACACAGAACAATACACAAATAAAATGAAATCTGAACAGCAGGCCTTCTGTGCTGTAGGCCCATATGTATTGATAAACAACCCCTGCTGGAGTTTCAAAAGGGGGAGGAAAGTATGAGTTTTATGCACTGTAAACATTATTACGTAGGCTATTTTAAAAATGTTCCTTAGAGGGGGAAAGAAAGACTAATCCCACTTTTCGCAAGACAATGGCATTCCTGACATTCCGACAGTAAAATACAGTATATGGATGGGTGTTTTCAATTTTTGTCTACTGTTTGGAGAATTGTATGCATAAAATAATATGCGTCTCTAGCAGTGTCAGCATCCGTTATTGGGGAGTGTCACCAAAAGAGCCTATTTTATTTTGCCAGGAAAATTTAAACTGTCCATTAAAAATAACCCACTATTCACATATTTCTTTTAAGGGAGACTTCACTGTGTATATACCGGTACATAAAATAAAATATTTTTACCACATATATTAAGATCTCTGGTAACAAAAAAAAATCTCAAAATGAAAACTTTTACAATTTCCAAAATAGAACTAGAAGGGTCCACAAATTGTTATTCAGGGAGTTGAACTAGAGCCGAAAACCAAAATTAACGATTATTTTTAAGGAACTGGAACCCTTAAAATAAATAAATTAAAAAACAGAACTGGAATTGATACATATATTTTTAGATTCATAAAAGTTTTTATCACTTCTCAAAGGCTCTAAATTTTTGTTTATTTTTTATAAATGCATTTTATGCCCTTATTTCTTTAACAAAATTTTATTTTGAAAAATTATATTTTACCTTTTCTCGGGCATTTGTGAGTATAGAATATATCTATTTTCTAAGGGTATTTCAAATGAGTAGATGAGCACTTAGCATTAAGAACTAATAAGTAATAAAGAATGATTGCTGTCACATTGTGCAGGGTTTTCTGATTTAACTCTTTAGCATAAGAGCTTATGAAGATGAATTTAGCTTTGAATGACAGCAAACATCTCTTAAGAGGAGGGGTGCGGGGAGCGATACAGATAAATGAGAAATACTGCAGCTGTACAGTCAGTCTAAGCTAATTGTAAATTTTTTCACACTGATACCTTCAAATACCAAATTAGAAGTAGTCTAAAGAATGTGTCCATTGTGTGTACTGCAGTAGCGAGTTTTGTTTAATTAATGATTGCTTAAATAATTTGATAGATGGGGTCAAATTAATATTATCAAGTGTGGAATTTTTTTTATAGATGACAGGAACATTGACATTAAATTTCACATTAGGAGGGTTACTACTTGGTAAATTATTTAAAAATAATTATTAAGTACTAGTTTGTAAATTACATAAAACTATTTTGAAAGATTATAATTATTTTTATGATATTATTTAGATGTATTAAACAAAAAAATGACAAATGATAGATAAATTGTGCAATAATTTGACTTATGAATATTACAATATGACTGTATATTTTCTATAAATAACTTTTTTTTTCTATTTATGTTTTTTGGTGGGAATATGATTATTAAATAGGAATTTTAACAAACCAAAACCGTAAAGAACAGAAACTTTTATTTTTCCCTAATCGGAACCTTACAATGGTAGCTTGAAGAACCAGGGCAAGAACCAAAACCAATAAATCTTGTGGTTTAACTCCCTGATATATTTACCTGTAGTTGTACTTCTTCTGAAAGTGCATCTTTGATCCTGGGGAGCCAAGGGGTGAGTAGGCAGTGACTGTGATGCCATGTTGCTGGCAATAGGTTCGTAGTTCTGGCTGCTGTAGGTAAGCGTGAAGCTCCACCTGGTTCACCGCTGGGAGGATAACGGCCTCTTTCATAAGTCGCTCTAGTTGAGTCAAGTTGAAGTTAGATACGCCAATAGCACGGACTTTACCCATGACCACTTGTTCTTCTAATGCCTGAAACATGAGCACACCATTGTTAGTCAAGTCAATGGTAATTATTTTGTTAGATATGTTGAAGTACCAGTACTCTGTTTTTTTTAATGTGTGTGGTCTGACACCTTAGCTCAATCGGTAGTGTGTTTGTCTACTGAGCTAGTGTAAATAAATGATTGTAATTTAATATAAGTGGGACAGTATTGTCTGACAAATTATAGTTTTGTTTTACTTTATCTTGGATACCTAACATTACGCATTAAACACGTATGTTATTTTTTGTATTGTTTCTTCACTGTTTCCTTTTAAATAGGTTAATCTTAGTCTTTAACTACCACTTAGGAACTTATAATGTGAATATTGTTAATTTTGCTCTAAAATTACTAACATGCTGACTACTTTTTGGGAAATTGAAATGTGAATATTGTTTCAGTTTCTCTCTTTTTCTAAAAGCAGCAACATGCTGACTATTGTTAGCGTTGTATCCTCTCTTAACTCAGGGGTCTCCAAACTTTTTGCTACACGGGCCAAAGTAACGTTCACCTGTTCTTCAAGTAGCATTATTATTGCCCTGAATGCCTTGACATGCGCGAATAGATCACAAATCAAATTTGTTTCAACATGCAAATTTAGAAACAGTCTTTTTGATGAAACAGGCAGTTACGAGGGTTAAGGACCGCTTTTGGAATCATTGAGGGTTAAATCCTTATTTTAATAAAAACACACAAATTATTTTTCATGTTTTTTTTATAAAAATTTTGTAAAATGGCTTTAAAAGTAAGTATTATTAAGAGGTTTTCTTTTCAGCATCTTTCACTCAACGATGTACAAATTTTAAAAATGACTATAAAATTTACCGTTTTTTTATCTAATACATTTTATCAGAGGTTCCAACCTTTTTTACCTTAGAGCACATTCAAAACTAACAGTGCGGCAGGCACCAATCACTTTTTCAACTAAATTTATATCCGAACATAATTCATAATACAAATAACATACACAAAAATACATATTATTAAAAAAAAGTTGTGATTAAAAAAAATAACTTTCTATATAAAATAACACTAATGGTACACACGCAAAGTTAGTCCAAAACCAGTTTAAACAATTGGAACAATTTTCACCAAACCAAAAGTCACTATCAATAAATTTAAAAAATACTGCTTTATTTACGATTTTAACAAGACCAAAATAAATACACAAAGACATATTTAACTACTCACCACCATTTTGATGCTTAGGTACACTTTTAAAATATATGTTTATTCTGTGTTTATTCAGGCGACAAAGCTGGGTAGACCCATGTCAAGATATTTACAAAGGAAATAGGAAGTATTAGTATGGTATTAGTGAGTATATTGATAGTTCCTATTAATAAAGTACACTTTGTAAATGAGCCGGCAAAGAAAGAAGAATGAAAGAGAGGGATGAGAAAGAGGGGGGATTTCAGTCACCAACTTCTTGAGAACAGCATACCTGGAGATAAGCACAAACCTGATTTTTGTCAGAAAAGTGACAAATTAAAATTATTAGTCAAGAACATTTCATCTGTGGTCAAAAAGTGGCGGGCAGGCGCAAAAGGCTCGGCGGGCGCCATTGCTCCACGGGCATAGGGTTAGGGGGGACCCCTGCATTATGTAATATTATATTTGAATATATACAGTATATAATGTATTAGATCTTTGTTACTCTCTTATAATCATCTAATCATATACCAATTTATTTGTTAATCTATTTAGTGTTCAATTACCTTTAATACATTACTAATATTTGAGAAAAATCCTATATTTGTTGCCTTTCAAAATTATGTAAATTTCGCCAAATTTTTCACAATTTGTTTTTAATTTTTACTGTAAAAGTCATCAGATATTGCATTAAAAATGTTGTATTTGTTAGCGAAGGGAGGGCGGGTGAGGTTTGAATCAACAGCCTTGTTCATAGTTTGATTTTTCTCTAAGATTTTGGAATATCTACAAAAATTTGAGTACATTACCTCATAATTCTACTTTCCTTATTCCAACCCTATTAATGTTTACATACAAACTGCTAAGTCAGTAAAAAACTACTCGCAAGTAGAGTAGTGTTAGAAGTACATGTAATATATTAAAAATTGAAACAAAACCTCGCAGACAGACCAATTTGTTTTTGGGTTATTGGGTATATAAAGTGTAAAGATTCACCATAATCTCAAGATCAACGGTTTTCACAGTTTCAATATGTTGGCTTTTTATTGGAAAGTAAAAAGTGAAGTTAATCAAAACAGTAAAATATTACAGGGTAGCTCTGCTAAGTCTATACTTTGCCCCACAAATACAATACAATTTTAATAGTAGAAACCAATCTTTTTCATCATAATTTTTACACAGTATTGGTGTTATTAATACTCTTCCTATGAAAATTTGACTCTAGCCTAAAATGTGTATACATACTAAATGAAGCCAGGCTTATATATGAGTAAATAAGGTGTGTTTCTGCTTAGTAAACACTTTCATAAGAGATGTCCTGCTTCGACAAGTGATAGGTAGGTAGTATATTAAGTTGGGTGGCCCAAGTGTGCATCAAACACTTATCAAGTGATCTGTTACTGGTGCAAAGTTTGAGGAACACTGCTTTAGACCACGCAGACACTGAATCAAGTCTTCATTTTTTAACTTCCATCCAATTCCCTTAACTTTTCTTTCAACTATGTTGAGTATCAAGTATATGGATTTAGCTTCTTTGACATGAAAAACCAACTTAAAATAATTCCTTCTTACAAAACGACTTTTTAAAAGGTTATTCTGGGAAGGCTATTAGAGACGTAAAGAGAGCTTCATTATTTAAAGAGAGAGTAGACCAAACCATAATGGGGTTTTTTAGCATCGAGTTTTACTACCTATTCGGGTGTCCAGTGACGAATTAATTACGCTAATGTTACTAGGGATTAGGAAAGTAAGGCCTATATTTAGAGAAAGTGTACCTGCATTTGCGTGGAGAGTGAGAACGTAGAAAACCATTTTGGAATAACAAACTAGTGATAAATTACATGTATAATGCCACTCCCAGTACACCCGGGTGAGATGTGAAACCTTATCAAATACAGACGCAGGCTGAACACAATAAGTAGCTGGCCCGCAAGACTCACTTTGGAAGCCCCTGGTCCAACAAAAGCTCACACTCAAATAAGAAGGTGTAAAGCTATGGCTTTGTTTTCAGTGTGTCCCTCCCCCCCTCTCTCCCAAACACACAGGCATTGAATCCATCAACAAACTATAAATGATTCAGTGAATATTTAAACTCAAGGGCCACTGTTTATAAACCGAAAGTATGGACTCCTGTGATCAGCTCAGGTTTAGAATTCTACAAAATTCACAGATCATGTGATTTCAAACATTTTAAATTAATATTTTCAGCAATCAGCAGACAACCTTTATTTTCACATTATGAGTTGCTTAAAAGTCGATTTGAAAGAGAATGACTAAACTGACAACAAACTGTTTTTAAAGTTGTGAAATATCTAAACCCATTCTTTTATATAAAATTTGACTGAGATTTTTGAATACCTCAATTTGCAGTGTTTCCTTTTAATTTATTTTATATGCAGTGCTTAACTTGAAGATAAGATCCATCCAAACAGTTCTGCACAGTCATTATTCCATATTTTATCTTAAATAATAAATCACTTTAAAAAATATTCAAAAGTTGATTAGTCTAAGTTTTGTTTGAAAATTGATTAAATATAATTTTTTCTGAGAACATACCACTCTTTTTTATGTCAGTGTGCAGGCTCTTAGTGACTTGATATATTTCATCTTAAGGAACAGGGTAATGGTAATGGTGCATATTAATTGTAAAATGCTTCAATAAGTGACAAGCATCCTACTAGTGAACCTAGCCAGGATTTGATCTCTGGTCATTTACTTCAAAATTAAGTATACTAACGCTTAT
Source organism: Timema douglasi (assembly GCA_901482245.1). NCBI lineage: Eukaryota > Metazoa > Arthropoda > Insecta > Phasmatodea > Timematidae > Timema > Timema douglasi. The sequence goes on from CABEEJ010000262.1 coordinate 44,165, forward strand.
GTAGGCCTACAGGGGATGGAGAGGGAACTGAGGATATTGAAGACAGTTAACATAAGACTACATTTACTAAATTTAACAAAGGGCGAGGGGAGGGGTAAATAGGACAGCGCACCCAACATCTCATTTCAAATTAGGTAGGAGTGTAGGGAATGCGAATTAAAAGCAGTGTTTTCACAGTTTTGCAGTATTTTAGCAAAACTTTTTTTTTTCAAAATAAATAAAATATTGCTTCAGTACAAACATATTTTAATTTTCTTCACATGGTGCTATCAACAGTTGTTGAATATGTGTCAAGAGCATAGCGGCATTATATTATAAACTTTTAAATGAAGCGAGAAAATTGAAATTAAATTCTAGGCCATCCTTGACAAATATTCAATGACTGTTGCGGTGTTAATGTGTAGAAATTTAGAATACAATTTAAAAACCAACTTAACCTCCTCCAGTGGCCGCATTGTCTAACCTAACCTAACCTAACCTAACCTAACCTAACCTAACCTAACCTAACTAAGGCCCTACTCTCACAACAGAATGGCTGCCGACAATGGGTATATCGAGGTTTTATCTTAATGGGGTGCACTAAGGGTGGTTTTTCCTAAATGGTTTTCCACTCTCCCTCCACATAAATATGGGTGCACTTCCTCTAAATTCAACCTTCCTCATCTTTAGCACATTAGAGTAATTAGTTCATAGGCATGTAACCTGAACATGTAGTGAGTGGGGCACAGCACTAAAAAATAATCTAATAAGACAAAACATTTTACTAGATTAAAACTAGACATGCTCTTTAAACAAAAAAAGATCAAATTATTGAGTGCCAATAAGGTCATTGTTAGAGGAAGGGATAGGTGATAAACGTCTCCACAACTCCCCCACACCACTGCTTAAATGAGACAGTCTAAAATCTTAAAAGAAACGGTGATTTGTTTTAGTCAAAAAATTGAAAACTCACACACTTAAAGCTCTGAATAAATGATTAAAGTAATGTTTTATACATGACTTACATAATTAATTCTGTTACCATAAACATTTTTATTTTATAATTTAAAATGAAAATAGATTTGTTTTGTTACCCAAGATAATTAAAAACTACTCGCCTCGGTGGCGTGGTTGGCTAATGCACTAGTTTTGTGTTGAGCCAGACTAATGAGGACGGGGATATTAAGGTTCGAATCTCAGTCGGGTGAACTGGAGGTGGTTTTTCCTAAATGGTTTTCCAGTCTCCCACCACACAAATGTGGGTTCAGTGTTCACTTCCTCTAAATTCAAACTTCCAAATTTTCAATCAATCAGAGTAATTAGTACTTAAGCGTACAACCCAAATGAGTAGTAAGACGCAATGCTAAAATCATAATAATAAAAATAATTAAAAACTACCTATGCCTATGGGTGCTAAATAAAATAAACCTATACAAATAATTATTCCCATTAAAATGTTGTGTATCTGCATCGGTAGTCACATTGTCTAACGCGCCACTCTGGTGTTGGACTAAATTAATTGTAAGTGATGGGAAAATAGCGGTTTGAATACTAGTTTGGTCTATTGAGGGTGTTTTTTCCTAAATATTCTCCAACTCGCCCTCCATGTAAATCCGAGTACATTTCCTCTAAAATGTTACCTTCCTCATCTTTATATGGTGGATAAAAGTTTTGAAATTGCCTAATCATTGCAGCATCAGACAGAAACTAATATTTCAATGACCCACATTGGTGGACATGCAGATTAAATGTTAAGCTAGTCTAGTTTGGTTTGTAAATGATATGCTTTTGGGATAGAAACATGATTGGGTGCAATTAAGGTGTTTTTACTTTAATTTAGGATAGTAGCCTACATTCGAAAATACAAATATTTTTCACCATAGCTTAGTTAGTTCGGAAAATAAATTATGGATACTACCGGTATTTATGTAAAATTTCTTATTATTTTACGTTTATACCCTTAATACAAAATCAAAATATTTGCTTATCAGCTCATAGCATGCTAAAGGGATCACAATACTGTCTTAGTATGAGTATACCAGGGATGGGTAATCTGCTGCCCTTAGGTCGCATGTACAATGTACAGCCTTATGAGGTGTTCAGTGAGGTATTTTCGGATATTTTGTCAATTAAGAATCGTTCTCGTTTATAAAAAATACATTCTCAAATAGCATTTTAATAATTAATTATAAAAACCTGTTTTAAGTGGTGTTTATAAACCACAAGCACATATTTCCCTGTTTAAGAGCTCTGTCTATGTTTAAAAAAAAGTGTAAATGTATTAATTATTATTGTAAGTATTTAAACCCTTGTAATTCCAATTTGTACCTTAACACTCGTAACCACCCATTTCAGCAAAAAGGCAGTTTTCGTGGGTGTTTATAAACCATACTTATGTCTTTCTTTAAGAGTTCTGTCTATGTTAAAAAATAATCAGGAAAAGAGTATATTTAATTTTCTTTAAAATGAGGATTTAACCCTAAATAATTCCGATTCTGGTTTTAACACTCGTAAATACCCATTAATTTTATTTAAAACAAGGCTGTGTTTATAACATATGTTTTGCCCCCTCCAAGGCTCCATCAATGTTAAAAAAAAAAAAAAAACCTTGAAAAGGTATTTATTTTTATTCGATTAAAATGAAGATTCAGCCCTTAATATGTCATAATCTTGAGCTTAATACTCGTAGCCACCTTCCCAACTAATTTATTAGAAAGGTAGTTTTCATTGGTGTGTATAAAGTATAAATTTAGATACCATAAATTATAATTCTTTGAGAGCTCCTCTTTTATTAAAAGCAAATTAATTTATTGTTAAAATATTTTAAAGTTTACGTTCTATTGATGTCTTATAGAAAATACAACCATTATTTCATTTTTATAGATTTGTTTCAGTTTGTATTTAAATTTCAAATAGTAGGCTTACTTAACCAACATCTAATTCTTAACAGTTAAATTAAGTTGGATAAGTTGTGTTGAATGTAGGAATATTAAAAATAATAATTGTACGGAACTGCGCACAGACTTTCTCACGCCATTGTTTTAATTGGAGATATTTACTCAAAACTTGTAATATATGTGAAACGAAATAATATAAGTACTCTAGCAAACCCAAGTGAATATTGCGTTATACTTACGTTCAACATTTTTTTTACTCCGGGATTTAAATTTTGTAATTTTCTTTTTAAAGAATTAAAGTCCTCACCAGTATATTTGGACAAATTTTTAAAAGCTCGATTTTGAGTTCACAAGGAGCAATAAATATTTCGTGTTACAATTTCAACTTCCGATTAAATTTTTATTAGAGTTTGCATCTTTTATGGCTATCGCATTTTTATTAAATTCCTCATTTATTAATTTAGACCAATAAAAGGTAAATATTGATTATTCTAAAATGATAGAGATAGAGCATTGCTGTACCAATATTTCCCCTAAAAAGTTAAAGAAAGAAAAACATCAACTTTTTGATAGTTACTTTTGCCTTTATGTAAACTATCCTTAATTTTAGGGTTAGATATACAATTCCAAAAACCCCTCATGGCAACCCTGTGTAAACTCTAGATACCAAGTCTTAGCCCGATCGATAAAATAGTTTAGGCTCCAGTCCAAGGTACAGACAGACGGAGATTCAAAATACCTTTTCGGATTCGGGGGGTTATGAAACGTTAAAATTAATCTAAATCTCGAGTTTGATTTTTTTGTCCTTCACAATACACTCTCTACCTGTAAGTTAGCGAAAAAGAAAAAAAGTGGTAACAGTGTGCGCCGAATACGGAATTCTTAAATTTGTCATAAATCAATAAATTTTATATTTTTAACCTACTATAAATACAACAAAATCTACTAAATTAAAGTACTATACTACGTTCCAACTTCCAAGTATAGTTGGCCGTGAAAGACAATCATTGCCCGTACAAATCAAAATAGTTGCAGTTCTACTAACCAAATTATAAAAGTAGCCTACCGAGCGTCACTAGTTTGTCAAAGCTAGTAATACGGTATTTACGATTTATCGCACGAAATACTCTACTTACTATTTATTACAGGAAATATATTTTTTATTAATATAAAAAATAATATTAAATATTTTAAATTATTAATGAATTTAATGTTCGTGAACTGTCTTGTCCCTAAAGAATTAACCTTGATAACTCTGCTTGTGTAATTTTAAATCAAACTGAATCCTTTTTTTAATAAAATCTAATTAATTGTATTTTTGTCTTAAAAGAAAAAGTAGCATTCAAGGTACCGTATATAAAGTTAAATACTAGAACAACTGTGACAAAATCAAATACGTCCAATGTATTTATTCTGTTTATGTATATTATAATGAATAATTAATTGTAGTTCTATTTCCGGTGTCGTGATGTTTTTTATACGAATAATAGCTCGGCCTCTAAGTATTGGTTAAACGCTGCCAGCTAGACTCCAAACAAAGTATAGATATTATTTACCTTCCACACAGTAATGTGATCTGTATTCATATCCAAGGCGAAACTGCCATCTTGTTGAATTGCAGGTGACTCCCCCGATTGATCTGGGAGGAATCCGAAAGGCATGTGAACCATGTAGAGGTCTACATACTCTAGTTGCAACCTCTCAAGAGATTTGTCCAGAAACTTGACGACATCGGATGCTCGATTACCTATATGAGGCAACTACAAGAATGATATTTTTTTTTAATGTTAAGAACTGTGTGGCATGTTTTTGAATCAGAGGGTTGGATGCAAAGTGTATACCAAATGTATACTTATATTTCCTCAAGAAATTACCAAATCGGTTAGTAATATATTTAAATGCTTGTCTAATCTGAAATGTATGGAGTTCTATATTAACTGACTGCATTCAGAATGGGCTTTCACAATATTATTTGTCTTCCTTAGCTTGGGGTTACTGTGGGAGCATATTCGCGTGAAGTAAAGTTTTCGCGAATGCGCCCTTAGTTATGTGAATCACTAGAAGTTCAAACAATTATTTTTTTCGCACGAATTACATTTATTTCCAGGATTTGGGAATAGTGAAAGTGTGAAAGATTACACACATTGAGTTTGAAAGACTTATATATTGCACTTAATATAATTCAAAATACACTCGGTAGTATTCATACAATTTCCTGGGTTGACTAACTAGCTATTTATATAATCTTTACTATTCCTATAAATTGTCTTGAGAAAATAAAGGGTTCACCTGGTATTCTCTAGTGGTATTTTCTAAAAGGAGGAGCTTTAAATAACAATTATTTTCTTACAAATATAACTTTAAGGTGGAATTCATAACACATTTTTTTAACCTATACTTCACTAAAAACTAAGGATTAAACCAAATGATTTTTACATGAAAGCACTTTCACTGTAACAATTTTTCACGATAACTTGACTTTGCATGAAAACCCTTCCACTCTAACCACAGCATTATTAAGATAGATTGTACTAACTTTTAATGCGGTTCTTCAACACTCATTCCTTAAATTAACTTGTTGCTTAACTATCTCCTTCTCTGATACTTGGAACTACACTTCCTCCCCAATCTTTACTCAAGTTAAAGTTACACATTTTTACACTACATGCCATTGGAAATTATCTACCTCTCATTCCTTCCTCATGCCAGATAACATTCTATTTCATCACCCTTAAGTTTCCTTAATTATCTTTTGTTTGCACTTTTTATTACCTATGAATTGTTTGCCACTTTCTTTTGGACCCACTCATTAATTTATTGTAAAACAATGGTTCAGCAATTAAGGAGCTCTTCCATGGTATGAAATGCTCCATCCTATTAAATAGAAATAACTGTTTATCTTTTCTCTGTCCACGCCTAAAAAAGTTTTTTCCGTCTCTCTTTTCTCGTTAACATTTGTTCAAATGTCTGTTTCGTTTAATCTCAATTCACTTTGAATCAATTGATAAATTATACCTGAACACGGAAATCGATCCCGTAATATGTTTAAAATACGGATGATTTCCATAATATTATAATCATTCGTCCCCAAGCTTCGCCTTTCTTTTAAACTTAATTATATAGCGTTGCTTTCTTCCATCAATATACTTTACTAAAATTCTGTCGCATTATTGACATCAAATCTAGCTCCACTTACAGTATATTATGTTCACCAATCCCTTCAGCCATATACTATAACTACTTTGGTCTTACCATTACTATGTCTTACATTCTGCTCTGATATTTTATTAAGTGCATGATACCTCTTCATCAGAATTTCTGCATCCTGCTTACCCTTCATGTGGCTGTTACAAACTGAATTATTTAATACTACTGTTTGAATCCATAGTCGTCATCCACTTGGGTAAATTTCAATCATGTCCACTATCTTTAAAATGCTCTCCAATATTCTCAGTTCACCATCATATTCAGAAAGACCTTTCTTTGTTTTGCAAAACGTACACTGCCTATTTCGCCATACGCAATGCCACTGGAGAGAGCATTAATTTTTATCCTATACCCTTTCAACCAATCACCTCCTACTTCAATTGTTTGTTCTTGACAGCCTATATTCTACCTTGCTAAGTAGCTCCCCAAACATAACTGAACCATTCCAAATACTTAATGAATTACTGTATATTTATAGCAGTGACATATCAAGCTATAACCTCCTCATTTTTCTACTCGTTCTTTATTTCGTTCCTACACTTAACATCCTCAAGTCTACTCCCTCCTAAAACCAAAATTCATTTATTCCCTCGATACCTATATTGTCCATACTTACAGATAAAGTTACATTATTTGTCCTCGTGAGCAATACACTATGCTGTTTCTTAACTCCCCTCAAATTATCCACTAAGTTAGTTAACATTCAACTCTTGGCTCCAATCCTGGTATAGTTATACATCTTTACACACTGACTCATACCACCTATAGCCTTACATACTTGATTTAAAAGTCCCAAATTAGTGCCACTTAAAAATGTTAGCCACTCCCTATCCATATATTCTACAACACTTACTTCCCCTCCATTGATATCCATTATCTCCAGCTCCTTTACAGCTATTGCTAAAGGTCCAATGGTCTTAGTGGCCATATTTCACACGGTCCCTGTGTTATTCCTATGTCACTCAACCTCTCTTTGGTCATACTTGCAACACAACGTTATGGCTTCCTTAGGCCATTAACTTTAAGACTTATGACCTTTAACTTAACAGTATTGTTAAGTTAACTAACGTCTGTCCTTACCACACGCAGACTGGAGACTGACTCAGAATCCCATTAGCTCTGATGGTGCCCTCTCATACTACACATCCTCTCTTATCTAATAAGTCCAACGCACTTAACAAAAGTTGTTTACTAACACCATTTATTATTATAAAACTAACTGAAACTTATGAGTTTAATGTGCACAGCAATAAGCTTGGCACATCTGTGCCTAACAGTGAGTAAGTGTATTTAATATATATGTGTACAGTAGTATATAAGCAAATTTATCAATTCAGGCTTTGAGGGGGTATGATCACTCTACCCGTTCCGGTTTTCTTTGCTTTTGACGGAGTCAGCTCAGCTTGACAGGATTGTATTGGGACCAGTGACAGGGTCCTTAATTGTGATGTGTATGGAGCCAGTATGAGGTGTTCTCTGTTGCGACACAGGCTATGTCCTGTGACCTGGATATCGTAGGAATGGGGTTCCATCCAGGGTCCCACCCCATTTCCATACCACTGCGGGCTAGCTATTCAAACTCTTTCTCCAGGTGTAAGAGCGTTCAAGCTCCTTGCTCAAGGTCTTATACTACAGTATGTTTTATTGGCGTGTTGGTGTTTCTCCCGAACATCACTCTGATGGTGTACGTTCAGCCATTGCTGCTGTAATCTGCTTGGTGTGGCTGGTAGTGTGATACGTAGCTGTCGTTCCATTAGGAATTGGGCTAGGCTGGCACCTGCTTCTGTTGGTATTTTCCTGTATGCAAAGATTCCCAAGTAGGGATCCTCTTCTTTTAGAAGCGTGGTTTTCACTATTTTAGCCCCTGCCTCTGCTAGTCCATTTGTTCGTGGAAAGTGAGGATTGATGGCGATTTGCCAAACTCCACGGAGGCGTAAGCTGGCCCGTTGTCAGACCTCAGATCAAAAGGAACTCCGTGTCGTTCAAAAACTCTTTTGAGGTGTCTGATGGCCATTGCCGACGAGGTTGATAGAAGTTTCGCTATTTCTGGGTAATATTAATAGCTATGTTGTCTGCTTAGTCAGACCCTCTGGGTGTACTTTTATTGTTGTTATGTGAAATCCGCCTATTGTGCCTCACACAACTGTTGGAGCCGCTGGTCAGAGAAAGGGAGGACAAAAAAAATGTGCAAAACAAATACGCCCAACTCTTTGTGATGCAGGATGTCCACGTCTGATTTGTTTGACTTCACTGTGGCTCTGGAGAGTGCATCGTATGCCTGAAGATGCCACCCTGGTATATATTTGGATCTAAAATCAAACCATTGGCGTCTCATACGAAGTCTTTGGATACGTGCCGTAAGCTCTAAGATTAGATTTTTACCTAACAGTGACAATAGGGGTGTGTGGTGTGTACACAGCACATAATGTTTGCCTGGTAGAAATTTTTCATATTTCTCTGATGCTCATTTTACGGCAAGGACTTCTTTCTCTATTTGAGCGTACAAGTTTCTGTAGCATACATGGCTCTGGATGCATAGCTAACTAATGGCCATGAATCTTCATCTTGATGTTGTTTGCGAAGAGCCCCTAAGCTAAATAAATAAGCATCAGTGGTTAGTTGAGTACCTTGGGGAAGGATCAAAGTGTGCCATTACCTGAATGAATGTGATCAACCACTTTACTTCGTTGAATACTAATGAGTGAACTGGAGTCCATAGGAATTCTGTGGAAGTGCGAAGAAGTTCCCTAAGAGGATTTGTTTCATCGTCAAGATTGGGTGCAATTTTCAGTACGTAATTTGCTATCCCTAAGAACTGATGGACTTCATGGATGGATTTTGGCTCTGGTAGCTCCAAAATTGCAGCTATATGGGCTGGATCAGGGCGAAGGCTCTTTTAATCTACTATGTTACCTAGAAATCTGGCCTCTTTCATCCAAAATTTACATTTTGCTTTACTTAAGGCTAGTCTGCATTCCATTAGCTTGTCCATAACCATGGTGAGGCAAGCATAGTGCTCTTCTAGTGTTGATTCATATACGAGTGTATTCATTTAGCACTCCGAGCAGATTTGAAAGGGTTGTTGATATTCTTCGTTGGAAGTGTGCTGATGCCGATGCCACCCCCATTTGGAGATGGTTAAAATAAAACCATCTAAACAGTGTAATAAAGGTGGATTGTTGGCAAGATTTTGTAAGGGGTACTTGGAAATATCTTGCTCTGGTACCCGATGTGAATAATATCTTAGCAGCATGTAATTGAACCAGTGTCTAGTCTATGGATGTTAGTTGGTGACACTATCTAAGCACCCACATGTTCAACTCCGTATAATCTACACATATACGTACACTACAATCTGATTTAGGGACAACCACCATGGGTGCTTATCATGGTGAGGTTTCTTCTTCTCTAGTAACTACCCCAGCCACTTAAAGTACACGTAAGGCCTTTTGTACCATTTAACGTAGGGGAAGGGCCACGAGATGGAGGTTGAGACATAAAATTGACAAGCCTCTTCTTGAAGCCGCAATTCGTAGGGCTCTGTCATCTTACCCAAGCTTGAGAAGAGTTTTTTGTTTGTATTCAATGGTGAGGGTGTGCAGACCTCTTCTAGCCAAGAGACTATCTGCAAAGCTTCAATTGAAGGAAGGACAATGAGAAGTTCACGAAGGCCGTCAACCACAAATACATCCGTTGCGACATGGTGTCCGTGCCATTCTAGCTTTGCTTGTAATACTCATGATACGTTGAGTATTGCATCCCCTGTTCAGTGAATAACGTTGGGGGTTGTTTGTAGAGGTAGATCATGAAGTTTGCTGCAAAGACTAACCCTTACCACCGTCACGTCAGATCCCGTGTCAATTTTGAAACTTAAGTCCCACATTCTGTTTTCCTTTATAACAGAGCGCTATGGCTCAGAGACACTGCTGTCAATCACGTTCAAGTAAAAGCAATGTTGCACTTCTTTCAACGTAGCTGACTGCCTCGGAAAGTCCTTTAAGTCTAAAGTTGGTGTGGAGCTCTGTTTAGTTTGTATTGCGTGCACCGTACCTTGCTTCACTTTTGATTCACAAACTTGGTCACAGTGTCCTAGTTTCTTGCAGTAGTGATAAGTTGTGTGGCGAGCGGGGCAGAGGGGTAAATTAATGCATTTGAACTGACCACAGTTTCAACATGTTTTATTTCCTGCTGAACCATTGCTTTGCTGTGAACCTTGTTGATGACTGTGTGGTCAACTTGGTCAATATCTTCACTTGTCTAAGTTGTAGTATATGTGTACTCTTTATAAGACCCCGGAAAAATCTACATATGGCTTCCCACTTCTTCTGCCTGGTGGATGCGTGCTATTACACGTTATATTGTTATGTCTGGGTTCATTTTTAATGCCTCTGACAAATCCATGTTTGTAAACTAAATTTTATTATGTCTACCTCCAGTACTCCCCACTCGCAAGTTTGAGCTAACGACCGTGCAAATGTCACAAATGCTTCTGCCAATTCGTGTTCTAGTTGAATACGCCGGATATATTTGATGCATTCGTAAATAAATTTGTTTCTTTACAAGATTATTCTAAAATTAATTAAAAAAAGTGGCAATAGTTGAGGCATCACTTTTTGAAAGGTGGAAGGATTCTAACAACGCTTCCACTTGGTCCCCTAAGTATAACATTAATACATCTACTTGTTTTTCTTCTGGTTGTAATCACAAGTTTGGCCCTCAGCAATTTTTTTTTAAAACGTCATGACTATATTTGTCAATCATCAGCTCAAAAGGAAAATACTGGTGGTGCTGGGACACCATGGTTGGCGTTGATGTGTTTCCGTCCATAATTATTTTTTGTCTGATTCACACCGCGCTATACTTGTAAGGTCAGCTGCGCAACCTTTCCCGAGAACCGAGTATGTTATTGTCCTTTGCGATGCCAGCTGCAAATTTATTCCCAAGCACCTCGCAAGGTCGGCTCTACAACTGTTCCCGGGCCCCTTGCAAGGTAAGATGCGTAATTGTTCCCTAGCACCCCAGCAAATCTTGCACAAACAAATATAAAATTAAGAAATATTATGCAACAAATTTGAACATTTTAGTTCCTGTAGTTCTTCAAGCCAGTTTTAACGATTTCCATTATCTATACGGCACCTAGCACTTTCTTTTACTGTTTCATACAAATAATACGGTCCTGTCATAGTTCGGGCCAGGTAATATACAGTTCTACTACATGTTAAAGACTGTTTTGATCGAATGAACTGTACCGTGGCTACAGACTGACCCGTCACCAACAACTGTTTTCTACTTACCCTATTCACCAGAAAAGCCGAAGTCTCGTTCAACAACACAATCAAGCCACGGAACGACCTTGTTGGTCGTACAGCATAAAAACTGGAATGGGAAGTCAGCCACGTCCTCGTCTGTTCTCCTAACTAAGACAATCCGTTCGAAGCGCGCATGCGCGAGAGTGCAATTCGAAGTGGCTCAGGCGTCGGTTGTTACCCCCCACCACCCGTTGCTATGTGAGTCTCAACTGCGCTGCGGAAGAGTGGAACCTTGTGATTGGGTGTTGGTGACGACATGATGATGTAATTCTTTCCTACCTAGTTTCCCCGCTGGGCAGAATCAAATATAAGCTTGTGACCCATAATGAATGTTACTCTTTGATACTGGTTAGGTATAAGGAATACTTGGGCGCATTGTAGGCCCCTAGGATCGTCTTAAACGTAAGCTATTGTTATTGACGGAAATTAATCTTCGACCATGAACATTGTATATTTTAGGTAATGGTTCGAAGCCTGGAGGAGTTTAGGAGATTTAGTGTAAATAAGGGAAATTATTCTTTGACCATGAGCATGGTATATGTTAGGTCGTGGTTCAAATCTTGGAGAAGTTTAGGAAATTCATATCTAAATAAGAGAAGTTTAACTTTGACCATGAACATTGTATATTTTAGGTCATGGTTCAAATCCTGGAGGAGTTTAAGGAATTTATTGTAAAAGAGGGAGATTAGACTTTGACCATTATCTTTCTGTATTCAGGTCAGGGTTGGAATCATGGTCATAAGGAGTCAGTCTATCTGAAGTTGTTAAGTGTTAGGTTATTTATATTGTTTACAGTCTGATGACTTTATTTCATTTAGGTTTGTTTACTATCTCATGGGAAATGTTACGTATGAGGTTATTTATATTTTTTACAGTCAGATGACTTTATTTCGTGTAGGTTTGTTTACTATCTCATGGGAAATGTTAAGGTTTAGGTTATTTATATTGTCTACTGTCAGATGACTTTAATGTTATATGTTATGACTACTATCTTCGAGACCTATTAAATGTTAGTTTGATGGAAATGTTAACTTACGGTTTTGAGAGCTTTATATTCTCATGGGAAGGTATATTATTTGTACACCTTTAAAGTTTTTAATAGGGACAATTTCCCTGTCTATGTCAGATAATGATATCCTGTTTTGTATCTTTATTTATGAAGAGAATTACTTTGTTATTCATACCCGAGTATTGATATCTATCAAAGTTAGATATACCAAATTGTACAAATTATTCAATGCTGATTATCATCAAAATAAACGAGCCCTCGGGCTGTATTTGTAAACCTTCGCTTGTTCTTGTCTGAACCCAGACTACCTCATGGTTATGTTCATTAGACTTAGCCATAATTTCTCTGGTAAGACAAGGGTGTTGTTGGGCTTGCTGAAGGAAGATGACATAGGTCTCCTGTGATTACCCCTTATTATGTTGTAATTTAAAACCTCGCTTTCTGTGGTGACTGGTTGGACTTAGGCCATTCGACTAAGGGACGGTCCCCACAGAGGGCGTCAGCGGTTGAAAACTTATTCATTAAACGAAACCTCCACGCTAAGGTAAATATCATTTCATTGGATCATATACACTAAACAACAGGACGCGTTTAGGGATTAATAACGGTTTTGAATCTTGTAGCTGCCACCATATTATGTTAACGAAAGTGTGTCCTTACCACATGCAGGCTGTAGACTTACTCTGAGACTCTTTATCTCTGATGTTGCCCTTTTACACTACACAAGTACTTATATCTTAACGTACTTTAACATCCCTATACATTCTTTCACCTATGATACTCTCACAGCTATAACTTGTTCCACGTTCCTAGTCTCATTTTCCATTTGTGCAGTTTGACATTGAATACCGTTTATTTTTGCTTGTTTCACTCTGTAATGAAGCTTAGCTAACTCATATAACTATTAGTTCCCCCTTTACTGATTACCCTTTACTCCAGTTTCCTTGTAGCTATCGTTAAATGGATATATTTTACTCAGTTCCTGTGCTATTTCTACATCCTCCTGTGGTCCTCGTTCAACTCCTCTCTGCAAGGCAATGCAAGAAGCCCTCTCCAAAATGCCTTTAAATAAATAATGTAGCAACAAAAGCAAAATAAGTCTGACCTTTGTGGCAATGAAGAGGTCTTCCCTGTGGTGATCCTCATCGCTGAGCCACCGCTTGAGAGCTCTGCCTATAGCGTCTTCATTGTTATAGTTGTAGGCGGTGTCGATGTGGCGGTACCCAGCAGTCAAGGCCGTCTCCACCGCCAGTTCCACCTCTTCCGGTTTGGACTGTGGAACACATTATTAATACTTAGCTTTGACTAGGAATAGGATAAGGTTTGTTCCCCAAATCATATTCAATGAAGGTGTTCCACCAAAACTTTTTGTAGTTTTCCACCTTACCTTTTAGAAGTAAACCACAACTTTTTTCCAAACTTTAGATACATGTTTTGTTAGTTTTTATACCGGGTTTTACTAACCGTGCATGCTATCCACACAATTACACTGGTGGGGTTTGGATTGCCCTTCCTGGCAAGCTAATTACCGACTAGTTGTAACATTGTATCACACTATTCGGTTATTAATCAAACTGGAAATCCTAAAATAACAATAATTAAATTAATATTTACTGAATAATATAAGTATATTCCACTAATAGATTAGTCATAAAATTTACAATAAAAATAATCTAAAAGTTATGCAACCCGCAGCCCCTTTCCTTTTATTTATAATTATTGAACAGTCGTAGTAAGTTCAATAGAAACAAAATGTTTCCAGTAAGAATTTTAAATAATTGATTTATAGTTAAAGGGTAATGCATTTTTTAGAGGAATTGATAATTATATTGAAGTATCAGATTCAGTTAAAATCAGATAAAAAAAACTTCTTGGCAGTTATAAAATCACTCAAACTATTTTTAAATATTTATATATCAAGACATGTTATATGCAGCTTTCACTTTTTAAAAACATCAATATAATAGTAAAATTATAACTAGTTGCCGTGACCAGGCCAAAAATCCCATAAGTCAACTTTCTTGCTTATCCATATCAACTATTCAAAGCAGTTTTCCAAGTGATTACAACAACTTTTTTTTAATTTGAAAAAAAGTATCCCTTCTTACCAGTGTTCCACTAGGCCTTTAAAAATAATGAGAAAGAAAAAATTCACCCTTAGAAATTTAAAAAAATGCAGCTAAATTGTTAAAACTTTGAATACATTCCTATTTTTATAATAATAGTGCCTTTTTGGATTGGTATATTTGAGTTCTTAAACACAAAACTGGTATTGATAAATTAATTTTTTTTGCTGGACCTTAATAATCTACTAGCATTTCAAAGTTCCAGACCTACAATTAGAAAAAAAAAATTTTGGGGTGGTTATTGTCATCATTATTCTTATTTTATCCGTTTAGCTGTACCTAAAAATAAAAAATATCGCCCAAGTCTTCCAAAGGTGACTGCACCCATAGCTCTTGAGATATTGAATGGAATAAGTGTCGTTTATGTAAATACATTAAGTTTATCCTCCCTGCTAAAAAAATTATGATCTAACGAAGAGAAACAATGACTTCGTCACGATGGCGATCTCTCGCTTTATTTAATTTTCTATGAATTTGATAATACTTGTGCTACTACTTGCCAGTATGGAAAGGTAAAATAGCATATCAGTTGCTAGATTTAAGAACGCTCGAGAAGAGATACCATATGTCTAATGGAGCTGTTTTAAGAGTGATTTCGGTGAAATAAGGAAAAAGCCTGCAATAACTCACTATACTGTGGGATAGATATTGAGTTAATCGTTTATGTCTTAGCATGTGCTACACTTTTCGGTGATTAAAAGCTTTTTATTCTTCTTGATGCAGGAGACTTGATTGAATGGATATTCAAAGTACCGAATTAAGTTTTTGCATAACTTGTTTAATAACGTCAAGGCCAGATCTTTAATAATTTAAAATTGTAGGGGAGTATAAGAATGTTGTTTGTAGATATATTGTCTTATATACAAAGCAGGTTGAATAGTGAAAAGCTAAAGTTAATTTTTTTATAATGAACAATCGTGCCAAAAATAAGAGAATTAGAGTGTATCACCTATTTAATATTAAAGAAAACAAGCTAATTTATAAAAAAATATGCCACACTACGATAGCAAGTACAAATTGAGTCTTTACAACTTCAAGCACAGGGTTTAAGTAAATAATATAGGATTGTTCCAAATAAGACTGACATGTCGGTTAGTATTACCAAAAAAAAGTTTTCATTGTAACGTAGCCTCAACAAAATTTTCAAGGAAACCCATAAAACAAATTATGAATCATACTCTTTTAATATTAATTTTCAGAAATATTAACAGGACGCATCAGCTTCTTCTACACTTCTGGCTACATTAAATATGTATGAACAGTAATATAATTAGTTATAGGAAAGTGGTACTGAAGGGTCACAACGTACGCCACTCCAAATAATTTGAAAACAAAATTTATTTCTGCTTTACGTATGGAACTTTTTAGTTTTTAAGATATGGCACCAGAGGCTCCGGAACAGAGGGGGGGTTATGGGAATATCTTAAGGGGCCCTCCACCCAATATTGCCCTGGTAAATTCAAAGCCCATGTATAAAAATACATCTGTTACCACTAGTTTGGTAATTTTAGATGATAAAGACATACATTTATAATTAATTTAATAAAGATTGAAATGCCCTAATTTTGCAATTTATTTTTCTCACAAGAAAAAAACTCTTACTTAAAAATATAAAAAACTAACATGAGGCTTAGTTGTGATTGCCTTAGATATAAACAATACCAGAAAAGTAAAGCCAAAGGGTAGTATTTATTGACCTTTTAACCGCCCTCTGAGAGGAATTTTATCAGGGGGTACACAGTTTTTTCGCCCCCCGCCCCCCTCAATTTTTCATTAATCCTGTTTTTAAAAAACTCTCCTATCTGGAAAAAAAGAAATAAGAAAAAAATATATATAAATTTACACTTTTTATATGTACAAAATAGAAAAATAAGATAAAAACATATTATATCCATAGGCCTCTAAAAACTTAGTAATAGTAGTGAAAATGGGAATTCTAGTCTTCAATATATGTAAACAAAAGTCTGAGCTCCCAGGATATTCCCAGGCCCCTTTTAGATCCTCGGGCCCGGGTACGATGTACCCCGTGTACCCCCCTCTCATTGGGTCTGACCACATTATAAACAAATTTAAAAAAATTCACAGTAGAATTTTAAGTTTAATTTTAACACGGATTTTCAACAACAGTTCAAAACGCTCTCTTGTTGTGGTTTGAATAAAATAGTTTATTATTTTTAAACCTATGTTAAATACTGTTGTGATACTATATCTCGTTATGTTGTATCCATGGTTTGTAAGAAGAATACTAAATATTTAATCAACCCTAGTTTAAAGATCCATTCAGCTACCTTTCACAATATGAACCTTTACAGGGTTGATCCTTACACTTAGTTTACCCTGAAAGATAGCAGGCTAACTTAGCATGGTTCAACTATGCCATAGCTTATACGATAGAAATATAGCATGGGCGTAGTAAGGGGGTAATTGTGGGGTTCAAACCCCTTATATATCCTAGAAAATTTCTGAAGTTTTTAATGTTGATCGCTTAAAATATTTGTGAAACCATTTATCTTAATTTGATTCTGCAATCTGATCTTCAGAGATGGTAGTTTATTGTCTAAAAGTATCCATTTTTCAAAAATGTGTTGGGGAGAAGACCACTTCAAATTGCTTCTAGAGGCATCTAACTTTGATGGTTAAAAAAAAAAGACGAGGAGCCCTCTAAATAGATTTTTTTGAGCATCAACATTTCTGAAGTAAGACCACTATATAATTATTTATAGGGAATCTAATTTATGAAAAATGCTAGTTTAGCACCCTTAAAATAGTTTTAGAGGCATCCAACCATCAAAAATTTGCTAGAAGAGAATGACTTCAAATAGCCTCTAGGATTATACCAATTTAAAAAAATCGGGGTAGTTCTATTCTAAATTTCTCTTAAATGAGTATAATTTTCAAAATCTCCACTTTTGAGAACCACTTCAAATACGTTCTAGGGCATGCAATTTTCAAACATTAACTGGGAGGAAGAAAATTTTATTTAAAAAATTCTAGGGCATCCAATTTTTAAACATCAACTAGGAGGGAGAAAAATTCCTAAAATAAAGATATCCTCTTGATATCTCTCCTTTCACCATCACACAAATAAGGACTAAGGTTCTTTTTAAAATAATGTTCTTATTTCTCAGAAGTCTTAACATCATGTCATAGACTTACAATTTGGAATTCTCCCAAAATTAAATTCTCCCTACGCCCATGAGACTATACGACAAAGAAAGCCATACAAAAAGTACTATCCGTGAAAAATAAACCTCCCTCAAATAGCTTCAAAAGTCATCTAGGATCTAAAATTTTACCCGGTCAGGACCTCCGGACTCCCTCTCAGTTGAATCCCCCCACTTTCAAATATCTTCCGGAGCCCCTGTATGGCGCAGCACAAAATAAAGCTGTTATAGATTAAATATCCTTCTTAAATGCATCGTGAAATAGCGTTAACAATATTATCCCGTCGCAGACTTGGTAGTCAGTGAACTTGCGATCATTTTAAATGGTCAGTGTTGTCCTTAGTTTAAATTGAATGTTAGTATGAGCTCTCTTCCGGACGGTGAAGATCGAGGATTATAGATTGAAGTTCAGTGTTGTCCCCAAAATGCTCTTGGTATAGGAGTGATGCAAAGTCCCAATTGTGAGTGGTATAGGTATTGGCATCAAAGGTGCTATTGTGTGGTGAGGAGGAGAATTTCTCGACGGTAGGTTGTAAATATTTGGATGAAACTAATGTATCCTGGGATCTCTGGATAATGGAAGCTGAACTAGAGAGGTACCAGGGTTGAGGGTAACTCATCAGGAGTAGGCTGGTCGGGAGATAGTAGAACTAATCAGAGGAGGGGAGGAATAATGAATTTATAGTTGAAGAGTAGAGATGTGTCGTTCGCGAACGAATGGTTTAAATTGAACGGCTCCTCAAGGTGAACGAGTTGAATTAGTTCACCTTATCGACATGAACTAGTTAAAATTGAACGACACAAGGCAATCGGAAGACTTTTCAGCCGACCTCGTACGCAAAAATAACGGGACAAAAAAGTTTGTTTCCCTCCTTGTTAAGCAAATATACCTCCTCTGCGTCCCCCCTCTCGTCAATAAAGCCAAACAATAAGCAACATTGTCCTCACAGGTAGGGGTGGTCTCTAGAGTTTAGGAAAAAGGCTACAAGAGGCAAATTTAAATGCTTCCTTAGAAACTCAAATATTTTAAAACTATTACGTGCTCTAAGGCAGCGCACCGCAACCTACGACCTGTGGGCTGAATCTAGGGCGCCGACTGAAAGGCCTAGTTTGACGTAGACTGTTGTATAATGTCTAAATTCACTTGTATATCTATAATATCTACATCATCGACAGTTTTCTAAATAAATTCAATGCGGCTTGATCAACTGATGGTATTGTCTTATGAGCAAACTCACTTCGGAAAGTAGGGTGTTTGGCTTTAAGGTGTCTCATTAAGTTCCCGGTAGAACCACAATCTAAACTGACGAATTGTGGACAATACCCGCACTTTTCATTTTTGTCTTCAATTTAGGAAAAGTTATCCTAAAGTTTACTTTTTCTCAGTAGCATTTTATGTTTTTAAACAAATAAATTTTCATTCAAATACAATTATACCACTGAATAAACTACGTAATTAATCAGAATAAATAAAGTGCTACCTTTAATAAGTTTTATATTTGAACGATGAACATAACTAATACAATAATTAATTTAATAGCCTTTAAAAACTTATTTTTGAAAGTAGGCCTTTGATGCGAAGGGGATAGCTCATTTACACGGTGTGTTTCTCCAATTGGTACCGATAAGTAGGTAACAGACTGATTGAAAGCCGTAGGTCGTTCGCGAACGAAGATACACGAACATTTTTCGGTCGGTTGGGAACGAAGATCCACTAGCTGAATTTTGATCGGTCTCGAACGATGAGCTGCAAAACAAGAATTCGTTTGCGAACGACTGAACGATTAAAATGAACGACTCATTTCACTGAACTGAATCACTTTGAGCCGTTATGCCCATCTCTACTGAAGAGTACCCGGGATGTGTTGGAGGTAAAGATAGGCGTGGCTTCCCTCTTCTTTTTCCTCGCGGCTATAATCTGCCGTGAAGGCTTAAAATGATGGTCCAGAATCTTGGAGGGCGTTTACCTAGGATAGGTGAGAGCAATCTGAAGAGCGCTTACTTTGGATTAGCGAGAACACCCAGAGCCATGAAGAGCGCTTACCGTTAAATCTCTGAATAATAAAGACAACTTTCTGATGGAATTAACCGGGTGATGAATAACGTAATAATATATATTTTTCATTTCACAAATATTGTTTTTATTTACAGAAAATTTATGACAAGTATGGCGACCTAATATTATTACATTCAATTTTATAGCTTGGATCTAAAACAATAACATAAGCTAGGATTTTTACAGATGAGTTATTTACACATATCTCCGTGTTCTTGGCGTGAAAGTTTTCTTCTAGCTCTTCAGCATCTGAGGGTTGTTTTGAATCCTCATGGTGGGAAAAATACATCCCTCTATATCAGTGTAATCTTGCAGGCATTTTAGGCACTAGTCTCGTCATCCTTGCTGCTGGTCTCAGTAGCTCGGTGAGGAAGGTGGCTAGCCTCGATGGCTCACAGGAGTGTGGCGGGACGAAACAACATTGTGTCACCACGCGTCGTATCTTCACCGTTGGCCTTGTTTCGATACGTCACTACCGGCTTAATATGCGCTCTTGATCTTTGATCATTCTCAATAATTGCGGGTCACTTAATATCCGACGCTAGATTATATTATGTTGTATTAGTGTGCCCCTACCAATGAGCTATGTGGAAAACAAAAGAGTCCCTTTAGGTTTGAGTTATAGTGAGTGTCAACCCCAGGGCTCTCAGGAAGGCTCAACCAATAAGAATCCAGTTCGATACAGTTTCTCTTCAAAACATCTGAAAAAACTGTGCTGAATGCATCTTTATTTTTTTCCGCTATCACTTAGTAAAAAACCCACAATAATAACCCACATTAGTAAAAAATACACAATATAAAATGGGGAGGGAAAACCTTGAAAGTAAGCTTTTTTCTCGGCACCTAAGAAATTTTCCAATTGTCATAATTTCTCCGCAAATATTTGAGATACGAAATTACTTATCATTGTAAAATCGTAGCACTATTAAAGAAAAAAAATATGTTTTTGGTATATTCTCATAAAACCAATAGTTTCTTAGCTATAAGTAAATATATATTCTTTTTAATTCAGGTTTTTGAAAATGAATGTGATTCTTATGCTCTTTGGTGGACAAATATGTTTGTCTTTTCTCAATTTTTCTGTAACAGTATGTCAAGTTCTTAATGTCATAGAGTAAGTAAGCAACAGTGTATATTATTTCATTTATGATATTTAGTGTAGTGTTTCTACAACAATGTATAGACCTAATATTTCATTTCGTTTCACAAATCTCATGAGTATTTAGTAAGTGTATATTTTAAGATAAAAGCGAGAGGAAGTCTGTGCGGTGCACCGTACATTTAATAAAGATAATACACATTAGACTACAGCTACCACTCTTCATGTGACCCTTAAATAAGAGTAGGGTGAATAATCCAACATTGTACTTGACAAGTGTATTGAATGAAAGAGAAAGATCTTAAACCTATCTGTTTTGGATCGTTGTTCTCAATTTTAACAACTCTTATCTTATTTTTCTTTCTTTTTACTGGCGTGTAGTAGTAACATCATCAGAATCTCCATCAAATGCATATAAAACAGCTTTAGATGGGGGTTCTTCAGTACATTTGAATTCGCACAAAGCCTTGCGCAGTGTGACGTTTTAGGCCCTAAATGTTTTTCTTTGTTGGATCATTATTCTCAACTGGGAATATTAATTTTCTCAAATAAGTAACAATTATTCGAATCAATACCTCATTCAGAGATACTAAGCCTTTAAGCCTTTTGGATTACTTTACTTGCAAACAAGGTCATAGCCCGAAATATAATGGGGAGGGAGAGACAGTGAAATTTCCCAACTTTAAGCGTTCTGAAATTATAAAAATCCCCAGGTGACCAGGAATAGTACAAGGGCAACGTTGACAGCACCGGAGTGTCCCTTAGCCAAAAGGGGGAGAGGGGACATGGTTTTGTCCCCTAAAATGGTACTTTTGAGCTAATAATTGGCTCTTGAATCGAGGTTTTAGGCGATTATATTTTTAAAACTATATTTTAAACACGAAATTATTAATTAGCTTTATATCCTTTTATTTGTCTGAATCCATTATTCCTCTAAGATGATGAGTAAAGGACATTAGCGTTTTAAAGTATGCATAATGATCGATGAAGTTGAGTAGACAATTTTGTGAAGGGGATAGGTTGATTATGGATGTGTGAGGCTTGTGGAGGGGAAATAATTTGAAGATGGAAGGATGGGTTATGGAGAAGACAGTGTTGGCTGGGACAGGGTGTGGGGATGAGGTTGGAGAAGGTATTCTACCGTTATGGGTCACGACGTTTGCAGTCCATCTTTCACATGAGGAGGTGAACATAAGGAAAGTTCACCAGTTTTAAGAAAATTACCATTATGAGCTTTAGGTATAAGGTGAGGATGGGTGGGGAAATGAGAGGTGGGGGTAAAACTGTTGAGGTGAGGAAGAGGGAATAGGGGGAGACAAGTTGAAAGGGTTGGTGAACGAAGAAGAACGGGGCGTTGAGGAAAGCGTCATTGGTGGCTATTCTGACCAAAAAGTGAGCCAGAAGAGGCTATTATTACCTACTATGTACAGTGGCCTTAAGATCCCGGAATGACCAGAGCCCGACTGAGTTTTACAGTGGCTTAACCAGTGGCGGCTCGTGTATAGGCACTGTGGAACCGCAGCACCCCCTATTTCCACTTGATATTATCGATAACATTTAATATAATGAGTTCTTTTTTCTTTAATTCTTTCTTTATTTTGTAGTACAATGTATATTCCTTAAGCTTAATGTCAGTAATTCAGTAGCCATCCCACAGTTTATGAAAAATATACCAAATTCTGTTTATGGAACTGTGCGCTTCACAGTGCCAGCGACGTAGTGTTTGACTGTTGTGCGCATGTGCACATAGGAGGAGTGTGGAGAGGAAGGCGGGACTGCCAGGTAGAAAGAGCACTGTTGCTCTCGCAGTGCCAGCTCTAGCGTGATGGTGGAAGGAAGTTTTTTTTACTCAGCGTGTGTTGTGCTTAAAACCCGTGTACCATATTCTTGAATGTAATAAAGTGTAAAAGAGTGTAGAATTAGATTACTATTCTACTTCCAACTATTCTATTTGATTCATTTTTTTCTGTTCTTTTATTTAACAAAAAACTTTAACCATGGCCTTGCATCCCCAAGAAATAAGTTCTGTGACTGTAGCTAGGGAATTGTGGACTATATATGTGTTGATATAATGGACAGATATTCTTCCACTAAACACTTAGTAGCTGCTAAATTGTTCAACAAGAATTGCTTCACTAGATTTAAGAATGAACATCCCACAAAAGAGATAGTACTGACCACCGAAGCTTATCCCACGATTGAAAAAAAAAGTTTGAAACTGAACTAAAAGTATTCTATTGTAGGACTGATATTCATGAATATTACAAATTAATTGAGCTGCTGAAATGTATCTTGGAAAATAATCTAGATGATGTTATTAGTGAAATTACGAAACTGATAAAAATCCTCTTGACATTTCCCATGACTACATCAGAGGCAAAGCGCTGCTTTTCAACATTGAGAAGAATAAAAACTTTTTAAAGAAGCACTATGAATTCGGAAAGACTAAATGCGATTGCAGTACTTTCAATAAATTGAGAAAAATTTCTTCAATTGTCATCCAGAAATCAAGAAAAAAAATTATTGAACTTTTTGTGCAAATTAAAACAAGAATAATGGATTTCATTTTTAAATGAATAGATCAAGCTTGAACTGTAACAATTTAAGTTAAAGTAAGTAAAAATGTTGTTTTTTTGCTAAGATTTTATCAAGTTCCTGAATAAATTTTCTTTTTATACATATTTTTTTCCCTTTTACACAATTTTAAAATAAAGGCTAAACATTTTCTGGAGCAGCAACCCCGCTAATTTTAGCTACGAGCCACCACTGTCCTGGAATGACCAGATCGACTTATCTAACAGGTTTTAAGGTGGCTTATAGTTACCGGCACGACCAGCTCGACCAAGCTAACAAGATGTACAGGACCCTGAATGTCCCGGAGTGGCCAGCTGGACCGAACTCACAGGTTATACGACGCCATGGTTTGAATACTACGACATGACCGACACTACGTCTGAGCTCACAGGTTGTAAGGTGGTTTGAAGTTTCCGATATAACCAACTTGACTCTGCTCACAGGATACACTATGGCCTGAAGGTGGTGGCACCCTCCTCCAACCCCCTACGCACACCCTAGTTCTATTGATCCATTAGAAGCTTCGGAACAAGTTTCATCTGGTGCAGGAAATAACATTCAACCCTAATATAACTAAATTATTCAAACTATTTATTCATTTATTCAAAGACTAGGATGTTATAGTTCAACGTTACCTTAAATACTATATAATATTATACAAATTTGCTTTGTTGTAAATTTTGTGTAGAAAAAGTGAAAACCCATTTAGGGAAAACCCTCCTTAGTACGTCTGGTCGGGATTTGAACCCTGAACTCCCTCTCACCGGTAACTAGACTTGAAGAGCTTTACGTTCAGGCTGGGTTTATATTCATTCATCATGGATAGCTAATAATAAATAGTCTATATCGTAAAGTGACAATTCATATTAAGAAAAATACCTAGGTTTATAAAGCAAAGTCGTGAATAAAGTCTTAGTTAAAACGAGCGTATTTTATTTAAAATAAAATGGGCTAAACTCTTTCCACTACTAGATAATGTCTCTAAAGATACTTCAATGAATGTTTAATTAAAAATACCTTGATTGAACTGTGTTTTTATTTTTGAATTTAACTAAATTTAAGCTTTGTATGCACTATTAAATCAAATTCAATTTTTATTTAGTTTCGATTTTATCATTGTCATGAGTATTATAGTACCTACTTCTTAATAGCAGAGTGAAAAAGGTTTTTTTTTCTACTTTATTTTGAATCATAGTCATTGAAACTAAAATAAAGAAAATTCTTGAATAACAAACAAAGATTTATACCACAAGGCATTTCAAACATGAACAATAAGTTAATGAGGTCATCTGCTTGTATATATATAAAGCTCCTTTGTGTGAGCCCGCAAGCGGGCTACACCGACTGAGCGGCCGCCAATATTTGTGGTTAGAGTGGCATGCGGTCAAAACAACGGGTCCTCTAACTGTTGATCTTATTTTTCTAAACCGGAGCTACTACTTCTTAATTCAAGTAGTTCCTCATTTGTCCTCATGAGGATGAGTTTGACCCCGTTCCAGACCCACTGCTTCACAGATAATTTTTGGAAGTGCCGGAGATCGAACCTGGGACCTCTGGATCTGTGGTAAGGAACTCCTACTACTAGACCACAGAGGATCGCATACTGTTCACTTGTATACTGGCGTTTAATTGGTTATGTCTTCTCCTTGTATTCTCATTGGTTGATACGTCTCAAGTTCATTGATTATTTATACTTCACTTCACGCATACCGGTAACGTTTAAAATTTAAAGTTAAATCAACTTTATTCCTTGTACACTTTTCACTATTCACTATGTATAGATTATAAACGCAATCATTAAAAATAATGTATTTCAACTTCTTGCGCATTATGCGCTATACACTATTTGCTATAACCTTACTATCAATTATTATTTACTATTAGCTATGCGTTATACATTAATATAAACCCAGCCTTAGTCTGCTTTAACTAAATTTTTAACATATAAATTATATTATTTGTTAAAGTGTGACTTAATATCCTTATGAATTAAAAAAATCCTTATTTTCAAAACATTCCTAATTGATTATTTGTTCTTATTATTCCTTTCGACGCATTGAAATGCTGACGCTCTCGTTTTGAGCACAAGTTGACTTTGATGACCCTGGCGATTAGGGATGGAAATTTAAGAGTTTATAAGACTTTAAAAAATGTAATCACAATAAACATTAACGTCTCAAAAAAGGAAATTATTTCATTTCGGCCTTAATTCATAGCATGTTCTTGGCAAATTTTTAACTAATTACATTATTTACCCTACTTTCCACAGTGACCTTAAAACAACTCTGTTGTATTGTTGTATTTATTGTTTTTAAAAATGGTCAGACGTATCAATATAAAAAACAATAACATCTTATAAAGGTTTTTATTTTGTCCTGCCTATCCGAATTGTACTACACTAATGGGTTTGGAGTGTGGGAGATAGAATCCAAAGTAATTGTACCCGCATTTGATTGGGTGAGTGGAAATGAATTTAGTAAAAAAAACACTCGGCTGAAATTCGAAACCCTGATCTCATCGTCACCAGCAGACCAAATCAAAATAATCTTACCTCCATAGTTCGCGTTTCCACGGTTGGGGTTTAGGGTACAAACCCTAGACAAATGCACTGAATGGGTCTCTAGGCATTATCACATTGTGATGAAACATATTTTTTCAAAAAGAATGTTGTCTACATGTTCTTAAGATATAATCTCTTCTCATATTGCTTACTCCAGTTAGATCGCTATTAGAGTAGGCCTACTAGAGTCAGCAAGCTGTAGCTAAGGGGGGGGCTTTGGGGGTTTAACCCCACCTAAATTTTATGAACAACATATATATGGCTTTATTTCTGGTTCAAACAATATAAAAATTAAGATACAAGTACAAATTAGCACTTCAGAGAGCTTCTAAAGATGTTTAATATTTAGAATTTTTTCTAGCATTTCGACAGTTATGGTGTTATGTTGCCAAAAAAATACTTCAGATAGCTTCTAGAGGTGTTTACTATTTATAAATTTTCCTAGCCTTCAGAAGCTAGGGTGTTATTTTGCCATAAAAAAAACACTTCAAATATCTCCAAGAGGTGGTTAAAATTTAGAATTTTTCCTAGCCTTCGGCAGATATGGTGTTATATTGCCAAAAAAAATACTTCGGATAACTTCTAGCGTTGTTTAGTATTTATAATTTTTCCTAGCTCTCGGCAGTCATGGGGTAATGTTGCAATAAAAAAAAACACTTCAGATAGCTTATATAGGTGTTTAATATTTATAAGTTTTCCTAACATTCGGCAGTTATGCTGTGATGTTGAAAAAAACCACTTCAGTTTTATTAGTATATATAGACATATATGTATTTATTATTAGTAAATATATATGCTATTTTAATAAGTATATCTATATAAGAAGTTAAGTACCAATAATACACATTAATTATCAGTATTCTAGCGACCTAACCGACGTAAGCAATATAATAAGAAATAAGATCTTAAGAAAATGTAGACAACATTCGCTTGGAGAAAATATGTTTCATTAGTATTAGTACTAGTACTCATTACATACTACATTTATATCTAGTACTCTAATAGTTGATACAATTATGTTATAATATAATACTATTTATTATTACATTGAAAAGGAATGCGCCAGAAGTTTACTTTAGAGGGCATACAATCAATATTGTAACAGGAATAAGATTTCAAGGCTGACAGAGGACTGAAGGCAAGAATTTTTAAAATATTAAATTCCCTTAGAAGATATTTCAAGCTCTTTTATGGAACTAATAATAGTGATTGAACTAATATGAGCGGTCTTACATACAATGTATTGAAACTATTATTTCTGTATTTTATTCCACTTGGTAATTTTAAGGTAAATTTTTATGTGTTTAGCGGTATAGGCCCTACCTTTTGAATGCAAAGCCAACCGGTTTTTAAATATTGGTTCATGCATTCTACATAATGATCTTCCATGCTTTATATTATAGTTGTACTTAATGTATTATAAGTTTATTAAAATTATTTGCTCTCTTGGCGGGTGGGACAAATCCCCTTGTTGACCTTGTTCCCCCCTAACCACGATGGGCCACTGGAGTGACGTCATTATAATTTAAGACGACGCTGGTTACCTGCCAAGTGCCGAGGCCAATAAGAGGCATCTGCTGGCCCGAAGAGAGAGTCACCGACACGACGGTCATGATGCGACGCTGACCTAGGCGACGTCTAGTTCTCAACTACCTTGGGGTTCGCGTCCGCGCACAAATATCGCCCGCCCCCTCCCTATGGATCCCCCCTCCCAGCCCCTGAAAATCTTTTTTTATTTTCCTTTCGACTCACCTAGTTTCCATTGGTAAAAACGTCGTGCGCTAATTTTAGTGGCACACGTGGGTCTTTTTTTGTGTTTTTTTGTTGATGTAGCGAAGTTCATTGTTTCACTAGCGTAGGGGATGTGTTACAAAACATAAGAAGCGTGACCTCGTTAATTTATCACGCTTTCTACAAGTAACACTTGTTTTATTTTACTTTATCATATATAAGGCTATAGAAAATATGTCAATCATGAATATTTTTGATCTCGAAATTGTGATGACTCTAGACATATTTTGTGGCCTTGAACTTAATAAAGTGGGACTTTTTATACATACCTGCTGGAGCGCTACAGACTAAACGAGTTGCTGTATTTCGTTCAAGCTTGATATTTAGACTTTAGACGTTATATTATGGTTATATCTTGCAATATTGGGTAGAAATTGTGATTTTAATTCATACTCTAAAATTAGTATTAGTTTATTGATGGTTGTTCTTTGAAAGATAAAAAAAAATTTCTTCAAAAATAGCTCTAGCAAATTTGTTCCAAATAGATATCCGGGATACTTTTTATATGTTAAGTAGTCGTACTTATTTTTTGAGATAAAATAGTTAAAGGTTAGCTAAATGATAATTGATTTTTGAAAATATTCCAAACTATAATATGAGAAAGTATATTCGACTATGCAGTACCATTTATTTGTGTTGTTAAACAAGGATCAACTAGTGAATCCAAGAGGCAGTGCCTATTCAAATGTTATTTTCAGTGAAGAGACACACCAGATCCACAGCGCCGTGAGCCTATCCGCACCGTGTACCACTCGTTTCCAGTCTATGGACAAGAGTAGTTCACGCAATTTTTGTTTTCTTTAGCACCGCGTCTTACTGCCTTTTCAGGCTAAACGCATATTTACTAACTACGCTAGGGATGATAAAGGTTGAATTTAAATAAAGTATAGCCGCATTTGCGTGGAGGAAGAGTGGAAAACCAATTAGGAAAAGCCACCCTTATTGCACCCTATCGTGATTCGAACCACAATTTCCCCTTCTTCGGCAGTCTAATCTATTGTGAAAGTGACACCTTAGACCATGTGGCCACCGAAGTTGGTCACGCGATTATTAATTACAGGTGGCTTGTTTTGGGGGATTATTTTCCAACTATAGCCAGTGGCAGCTCGTGAGTAAGCCTTAAAAATTGTCAAATTAGGTAGACAACAGCTTACCTTATACCAACCTAATACCATCCTGTATTTAACTTACAAACTACACTTAAAAATTCTGAAAAGCATAAAGTTTATAAATTTAAAATTATTAATATAGGGTTCCTTTGAATAATGTTAGTTAAAATGTATTGTTTTGAAGGTGACCTGGTGGTCTAGGGGTAAGGTGTTGGACTTCTGTGCTGGAGGTCCGGGGTTCAATCCTCGGTCCTGGCACAGATTTATCTGATTACCAAACCCTTCCTTCACCTCTGACAAGACATCTTGTGAATGTGGGGAATGCCAGGCCTCCACCGTGGTTCGGATTCCACGTTAAACTGTAGGTCCTCCATTTCATCTCACAATCACCCTACCATTACACATTAGCGTAAGTGCGTACAACCCGAACGGATAGTAAGGCCAGGTGCTAATAATAATAATAATTTTATTTTGAAACATAAATCTTATTTAATTTAAGTGGTGCCTGTACTATTAAATCAAATTTTAATTCTATTTTGTTTTTATTTTATTATTGGCGTGAATATGGTAGCCACTTTAATCAGGTATGTAGGTCATAATGGGATTCAATTTGGTAGAAAAATGGGAGAGGGTGTAAACTAGATTAGGCCTACTCACCCTTAATAATGTAGTAATCAAACCTTGGCTCACCCACATTGTTGGGGACTCACGAAAAAGCTGTCAAGTATAGTCTGACTTGTTGACATAGGGAAGTCGAGGTTCAAGTCCCAGTTGGGTTTTTTGGGATGCTTTCCTTAATGGTCTCCAACTCACCTTTTATGTAAATATGAATAATTTTCCTCAAATTTCCATCTTCCTCATCCTTACACCATTGTTGTAAATGTACTAATAGGTTGGATGGGCACAATGTTCAAAGAAAAAGTTTTATTTCGGTTCCTAAATGAATATAATATGTACCCTTGGTTTAAACTGTAAGGTAGCAAGCTTAACTTGTATTATTCCACTAACTTGGTATATCACGGTAGGAGTTTACCTCTGAAAGGCCTTTTTCCCTACCAGAAATCTATTATATAGTAGGATATTGGTAGTAAAAAAGACCTTTACAGAGGTAAACTCCTACCGTGAATGAAGTATAGCTTATAAGATAGGGACGTGTATAATCCGTCAAGCTAAGACTGCTGCTACCTTTCAGGGTAGGAAAACTATAGGCCCTACACATTAAGTTATTCGTGAAATTACTGGCCACAAAAAAAAACTGTCTGCACTTGACACATTCATCCTCAGATAACTGTGTGATTCATAAAACCACTTATGTTGTATTTATAATCTAAATTAGAATGAATTATAGAATAGCTTTATTTTGCATTTAATGTTTCTAAACGAACAAATAAAATAAATAAAATATAGATTTAGTTGATATTTCAGGAAGAGACCGGTGGGAATAACAAGACGTAGACGCAGATGGGAGGATATAGATTTCAGGGCCGCTCTTAGGGGTGTGCGAACGGTAAGGCCGCGTGATTAGGTGGGGGGGGGGGGGNGGGGGGGGGGGGGGGACGGCGCGACCGCGCTTGCTTTTTAAATGCGTAATGATGCGTTGAGTTAGTGTTAAAAGTGCGACACGTGAATTATCTATTTATTGTTTTTTGCTTGAACTGTTACGTGTAGTTGTACGAGTAGTATGGTGGTAATTTAATTTAATCGTGTGTAGGATCTAGTTGGTGTTTGTAGTAATGTCTTGTGAGCGCGACAAATTTCATTAAGTACGAATTGGGCGCGCAGAAAACAAATAAATAACACGACGTGAACGGTTTCTTTCCAGCGAGAGAGCAGATTTTGAAAAATGTCTAAAACCATCGTGTTCTCGGTCTACTGTCTCCAACTCATAAGTAAGTCAAGAATATAATAATAATACATGCTCATTTTATGATTTATTACCGGATATAATTCATAATTCTGAACTTAAAGATTTTGAAATGATTGACCCTCTAAATATACAACTACAGGAAAACAAAACAAATAATCAGAGTTCGATCACAGTCTGGTGCACTGAGGGTGGTTTTATCCTAAATGGTTTTCCACTCTCTCTCCACGTGAATATGGGTGCACTTCCTATAAATTCAACCATACTTATCCCTAACTCATTAGTGTAATTAGTACATAAACGCTTTTCCCCGAACGGGTAGTAAGATGCGGTACTAATAAAAAAATCTTTCGGGGGAAGGGTTAAGGGCCCCGGAAACGAGGTTTGCTCATGACCCCACGTCTGCTAAGGGCGGGCCTGATAACATTATAATGGATCTGCAAGATATCTAGGCCTATATGAAGTGGGCTGGATGGCACTAGCTCAAACTAGGGGTAGGCGGCATACTTTTGTAAGTGCGGCGATGAACTTTCGAGTTTTTAATGTCATAGGCCTGGAGTAAAAGTATTTCATGAGAGGGTTGGTTGGCCAGCCATCAGTAAACACCTTTCACTCTTAGTTACATGCGCCTAATTATAATTTAAATTATTTATCAAATAGTATTGTAAGTTAATGTATTTTTTGTGGACCAACATTGCAAACCTTTGTTTCGAAATGGGGAATAGTACCTACACAAAGGGGATGATATTCCTTACACTTTTTCTTAGTCATATATGATAGTAAATAAAACATATATGTTATCAATATACATAACAAGAATAGCACGTTTCTAATAATATCAGAAATTTTTTTTCTAAAAAAAAATAATGGTATTATTTAATTATAAAATTAAAACTAAACTTTTCTAAATCAAGGAAAAACTTAATATTAAAATTAATCTAACTGTGAAAATAACCACAAAAGTATTTTAATACAGAATTGTTATTATAAATTATCCCAACCTGGCAACGCCGATCCTTCCTTAGGTCAACATGTTTTTTTCTGAAATATCACAATTAAAATATCTTGTGCTAAAGCAGCGTAGGCCTGTTGATGAACATACAATTTTGATCTATTATTCTATTAAATTATTATTTCATTTCTACTCATTAAACATATTTTAATAGCTATAACGTTATTTTGATGCCTAAAAGATTAGGTAAGATGGTTTGGGATAGTTTTCGTTATAAACGTATCAAGTTAACTCTTGTGCTCTATAATATAAATATATATATAAACGACGCCAATTGAAATAATACATTAGTTAGTACCTATGCGAGGCTATTTATTTGTGATCAAGGTAACAGAACACCAACTTAGCTCCTTCTTGTTGTGTATATTTTTTATTTTTACTATAACTCAACAAAGAAATTTAAGTCATTAATCCCACCCTCTTTGTGTATTATCCCGTGTTAGTGTTTTTTAGAGTAAAGAACATTTCCAACAGCCAATACAAAATAATTTTTATGTAGTATGTAATGTCTCCATTCAATCTTTAGATTCGATCTTTTTGAAATCGACATACAAAGAAGAATTGAATCGTGAATCATATCGAGAACTGGAACTCGATCTAAGAGATCGATTGATCAATGATAAGGAATCGATTTTTATAAATCGATCGTAGTAAAGCATAGGATCAGGTTGTAGATTTTCTGAGTTGTCTTTACGGCATTTTGGTTTCGTGTTAACAATTGTGAGAATATCACTTTAAACTCAGTTATTATATATTAATTATATTTTTAATTTAAAGAAAATGGCGGTTTGTAGTGCTAATAATTGTAATAATCGATACGGTCATGGTTACCGAATGTTTCGCATTCCTGTTAATCCTGCAAGACGTTTAATTTGGGCTTTCAGATGTCGTGAAGAGACTTGGACACCACCTAAATCTGCTAGATTGTGCGAGGTAAATATTGGCGCTCCATAATGTATCAATTTATTATTAAGCTGTAACTTATTTTTAGAATTTATTAATTGATCATGGGTCCTTTCATAATATAGCTTCTAATAAATATATAAGTTAATATTTGTTTAGCTAGTTAAATATGTAGCTTGCTTGTGTTTTCCAGAGAAAAGGGGAAACCAAAGATGAAAGAAGTGTGTTTTGGTTTAACTGTAAATACATTTCAAATATTACTTTTGATCGGCATAGTCTCAATACTATAACAATTTGGTATTAGGACTTAACAATTTTACTTAAAATGTATAATGTAAATATTTAAATTATGGCCTTATGATAGAAAAGTGGGCTTAAAGTAGACAAATTGGACACAGAGCTACAGTAAAGTTAATGACTATAGCACACAATATAATCACCTCGGTTACCCATAAGGCCTACTCCACTACACATTCTCACATATTTTTTTTGTCTACTTTAAGACTACTTTTATATGTTTTATATATAAATATAAAATAAACTCACAGGACAAATGCACGCTAAACTTGAATAAGCTAGTGCCAAAGAATGACCGACTGGTTTTTGTCTTGGATTATACTGGCCGCTGTGTAAACAACTGCTTGTGCACACCTATCTATTGCATTCTGGATAAGCAACTTGCCGCATGTGCACCACTTGGATTCCCATTGGCCTCCGTGACTTGCTGGCTGCTGCGGCCAATTGCTTGTGTTGCCATAAAGTTCAATTTATTCTGTTAACCGTTGTGACCTGAGCTCTAATGCGCGAGCACCCTTATTGAGATAGGCTGAGCATGTATGAGATTGGTTAAGCTTGTATGTTCTCACCTAGCCAGATCCTTCCCTCCACAAACTTAGGGGGGTGAAGTATTTTATCAGTGACAAATCCAACCCATCCATTTGTATGAGCTTAAAAATTAGGAAGCCCTAATCATCGTAACTGGATTATTATATAGAGCTTTGATGTTAGTGCCCCAAAATACCATGAAATAGCCTATGTATGCAAGTTTGCCTTAAAATTGGCAAAGTAAGTTATGCATTAAAAAGCTCAAATAACTTTTACCTATGCTCTAAAAATGTATATGGGTTGTTTAAATCTTAGGTTGCCTGAAAATTTTAAGAGGTCTTAACACCATCTAGGGTGACCTGGCGGTCTAGTGGTAAGGTGTCAAACTTCTATGCTGGCGGCCGGGGTTCAATCCTCGGTCCTGGCAAAGATTTATGTGATTACCAAACCCTTCCTTCACCTCTGACAAGACATCTTGTGAATGTGAGGAATGCCAGGCCTCCACCGTGGTTCGGATTCCACGTTAAACTGTAGGTCCTCCATTTCATCTCACAATCACCCTACCATTACACATTAGCGTAAGTGCGTATAACCCGAACGGGTAGTAAGACGCGGTGATAATAATAATAATAATAAACACCATCTAAATTGTTAAATACATTTTATGTAGGCCCTATAAAATATTTATTTAGGTAAGAATTAAAAAATTAATGTGAACTTAAGCTTAGACTTAAAACAAACAATTTTACAGATTCCATACCTCAAGTTCTCAAATCTCACATATAGTTCTATTATTATTTATAATTATTATGAATATTATTATATAGAATATAAGCAAATAATGGTAATTACAAAAAATATTTTTGTAAATTCTGCTAAATATGGAATAGGCCTACATGCCCTAAAACTAAAAATATTGTACCTACCTAAATATAAAACTAGATGGAAAATAACATACTTTTTAAGGTGACCTGGCGGTCTAGGGGTAAGGTGTCAGACTTCTATGCTGGCGGCCGGGGTTCAATCCTCGGTCCCGGCAAAGATTTATCTGATTACCAAACCCTTCCTTCACCTCTGACAAGACATCTTGTGAATGTGGGGAATGCCAGGCCTCCACCGTGGTTCGGATTCCACGTTAAACTGTAGGTCCTCCATTTCATCTCACTATCACCCTACCATTACTCATTAGCGTAAGTGCGTATAACCCGAACGGGTAGTAAGACGCGGTGCTAGTAATAGTAATAACATACTTTTTAAAAAAAATCAAGGAGCCTCAACACATGTTTATTTCCTGTTCAGCATTAAAGCTAAGTTTAGGATTAAAATATGACATGTTATAAACAACCTGGTCCTAGTAATGACAGTAATCCAATAAACTCCATTGGTGGTTAGGTCTGCAACGTTTTAGAGTTGCTATATAGGTTCATACTATGGCCAATCTACACATTTGGCTCATTTCACATTCAAATCACCTAAGCCATGTGCCCTTACACCTCAGATTTACTTTATATATTTTTTCCTTTGTAGGTATATAGTCTATACAAGTTAAGTATAGCTAAATACATTTTTTCAGATTTTTCGCTATATAAATGGCTACAGAGCGCCATTTTGAAAAACATGTTTCCTGCTTTCAGTGTTGCTCCGATTTGGGTTTTAATTACTAACAAATTCATAGCTTCATTATATTCATAAACCACAAAAAAAACTCTTCTTTTATTTCCCAAGAAAGTTTTATACTGTTCTTGTATTTTAGGCCTGCCGTACTTAAAATTTTACAAGTTTAATATCTGTGGTTTGGAGGCCAGATTAATCTAACATAATATGTTTAATTAATAAGAAGAATTAAAATAAGAAGCTATGAAAATTTTCAGTAATTACAACCTGAATCAGAGCAACACTGAAAGCAGGAAACATGTTTTTCAAAATTACACCCTGAAGCCATTAATGCAACAAAACATCTGAAAAAATAATTTAGCAAGGGCCTATAACTTGTATGTACATACACAGGGAGGGGAAAAAAATATAAAGGAAATCTGAAATGTAAGAGCACAAGGATGTTCTCAAATTAGGTAAGTTCAAATGAAATGAGCCATTTGACAAAATGGTCCAGGTAACTTATTAGTACATTTGATAAACTTATTCAGAGAGCTTAATACAAAATTAATGTACAAGGATTGGTGTGGTTTTAAATCGACTTGGAGTCTAATCCTGACTAGGTGCACTCCTTTTTTCAGATTATACACTAGAGGCCGTCAGGAATATGAGTGGTGCACATGCGTCTAGTTGTTTATACAGATTAAATGGGCAGGCTCACACCATCAGTCAACTACACAACAGCCAGTACATTCCATTCATTCACTCATTAGAACTCGCTTATTTAGGAGGTACAGTAGACTCTTGGCTACACAACTACTTGACCTCTGGCCTATCCAACCTGCCGTCATGCTGATCACAATTTACCCACCATGTGAGGATTCATGTTACCCCCCCACCATGTGATGATTCATGTCACAACAAGAAATGAACGTGTGCTTAGCAAGTGCACCATCAGTCTGTATCCAGAAGTCGACCTGTCCGGTTCACTCATTTGTGGATTATTAATTGATGTTATAAAATGTGTATGCAGTCCAGTGATTATTGGTGGCTTTCATTTTTAAATGAAATATGTATGACAAACGAAAGAAAGTGGTAGTAACTTTGGAATAAAAACTGCAAGCAATAAAACAAATGAATTCTGGTGCATCAGTAAAGAAAATTGCATTCGAGTTAGGAGTTAGAAAAACTACTGTGGGTGATTGGCGAAGAAATCGCGCAGAGATTGAAAACTGGTGTTCTAAGCAAGCGTCAGTGGCGTGAAAGTTAAAAAAACTAGGCAAACATGTGGAAGTCGAAGAGGCTCTATATCTGTGATATGAAAATGTGAGAAGGAAAGTAATGCCGGTTTCAG
The DNA here is from genome assembly GCA_901482245.1 of Timema douglasi. Classification (NCBI taxonomy): domain Eukaryota; kingdom Metazoa; phylum Arthropoda; class Insecta; order Phasmatodea; family Timematidae; genus Timema; species Timema douglasi. The sequence goes on from CABEEJ010000262.1 coordinate 80,596, forward strand.
GCTCCTTGCTCCAAGAAAAAGCAATTCAGTTCAAAAGAACAGATTGAATGAGACAATGGTGAATTTACTGCCAGTGATGGGTGGCTTGATTGCTGGAAGAAACATTTTGGTGTTCAGCAGATGACGATTAGTGGTGAAAATTTGTCTGCAAACAGTGACACTGTCCCTTAATTAAAAAAAAACAACATTTTTGACTCGCTTGATAAGGAAGGTATTTCCGGAAAACAATTGTACAACTATGATGAGACGAGGTTGATTTACCGGATGTTGCCTTCTAAAACACTAGAATATGGACAGGAAAAGGCCACACCAAGGTTCAAGAAGAGAAAGAACCTTGTTTCAGTTTTAGCTTGTAGTAATGCAACCGGAAACCATAAGTTGAGACTGATGTTGATTGAAAAATCTCACAACCCTAAATCTTTTAAAAATCTTAAAGATTTAAATTATTTGTCTCTCTACTATACCCACCAAAAAAGGTGTGGATGAATGGAGAGATTTAAAAAAAAAATGTTTGAACAGGAATTTGTGCTTAAAGTTGAGAAACATTTAGCTGAAAACGATTTACCAAGGAAAGCAATCCTAATTTTGGATAACGCTCCTTCACATCCAGCACATGACCACTTAAAAGATGGAGAGATAAAAGCTTTGTTTTTGCCTGCAAATGTACAGCTGTATGTTAACCAATGGATCAGAGAGTGCTGGAATCTTTGAAAAATAAATATTGACGTAAGCTACCAAGCAATATCATAGCGGCTATTGATAACAATACAGAAGTTTTGGATGCATTAAAGTCAGTTGACATGCTTGATGTTATCGGATGGGTGTCCGAGGCATGGGATGAAATTCCATCTGTAGCACTTGTGCGATCATAGAAAATTTTGCTGGATAACATAGCCAGTGAGAACTGGGAAGAGGAAGAAGAGCAATGTGATGTGTAAAATGCAACTGATAACACTGAGATAGTTTCGCTGTTAGAAAAAATTCCCGGATGTAAGGAAGCTTTGTTGGAAGACATTACAGAACGGACGGCAAATGATAAAATCAAAGCAACTACAGATGAAGATATTGTAGCAATGTTATTAAATTAACAGCCGATTGAAGAGGAACAAGAAGATGATGAACCCTCCGATTGTATAATTCACTCTGAAGGCGATAGAGACAATGTTGGATTATATTGGCCAACAACAAGAGTTAACACCAGTAGACATCATATGTTTACGTAAGTGAAAGGACATATCAGCAAGGAAATTAATGTGAGGAAAGAAGCAGATCTCTATTAGAGACTTTTCAAGCCTTAGGCAATGTAGTTTTAGGTTATAATTTTTGGTTTATATTAATAGCTGAAATGACTGAAAACTTTCTTTTAAATGAAAACTTATAGTAAAATTTATTCAACTTATTGTTCATTACACATTTCATTTCGTCCTTCAAATAAATGTTTCGGTAAAGGTACGTACACATTTTTATTTTGTTTCCTTCTAATTAAGTAAATACTGTACGTCGTTAATAAGGACAAATTAACATGATGTAAGTCTCCAAATAGCAACAGGTACAGTACATACTGTACATTAAGTTCAACGTACGGTACATACTGTACATTAAGTTCAACACAATATAGGGGGGGAAGGGTCATTAACCAGCGGCTGATCTAGGATCCAGTGTATTTAACTTTTTTCTTCTCAACCCGGCCGACTGCCACATTAGGTCGGATAGCCTTCTACTGTCTACTGCACCACATAGCAGCTCCTTGCTGTTCATTTCGAGACTGACTGTACACACTCAATTGGACTGCCTACAGTTGATAGGTTCTTTCTGGCACCTAATGCATGAGCGATCTGATATAAGGAGACTACATATTCTCAAATTGACCCTACCCACAACAGAAATCACACGATCTAAATCGGTGTTTTCCAAACTGTGGAACCTTTAGATCTACACATGAGAAATAATCAGAGGGTATGCAAAGCACCAATAAGTTTTATTAATCAACCAAGTTTTGATACATTTTCTGAAGTCCCAATAACCATGCTTACAGAAGAGGATTGCACTTTAAAAGATGTCTCAGGTTTCAACAGACTGAAGGAAGCTAAGGTTTGAATCTTGGCATGGTTCTTCCATTTCTTCTCCACAATAACACGGGTACACTTTTAAAGCTATTATATTTACTCCTTGGAGTGTTGTTAATACACACACACACACACTGTGGAATACGAAGGCCAAACGTAAAATCTTATTTAGCCTGGTTTGTTGATGCTGGGGAAGTTGAGGGTCAAATCCTGCCTGGGTGTACTGTGCTATTTTTCCTAAATGAATTTCTATTTTCTCTTTCCGTGAAAATACAGATACATTACCACTAAATTCTACCTTTCTCATCCCTAACCCAATTGTGTAATTAAATGCTGAATACAAAACAAATTACAAAATGTCTTAAATTTGTAATTTTTAATAAATTAAAATTACGGCTTTTAATACTTTTTAGGAATACAAATTTTACAATTAAAAATATATTAAAATGCCAAGTCAAGGTACTTTTAACTAGAAAAGGAACAAGGGTAAAAATATAGGATTTTTAAGCCTCGAAAAATCTAAGAATCACCTGAAATCCTCAAGTATTTTTTTCCCCAAAAATGATTTGACACCCTACGGTCCAAATCTTGTAGGAAGGGCCTTATTTAACTAGAAAGGTTACTAGATGTACTTTAACATATCCATGTCAGGTCATGTTATCTGCGATATATACTATGAAATGTGTTTGCTCGGCTTTCATCACTTCTGTGTGACAATGTAATCACCTAATGCTCGCCTTGACTTATTTAAGTTTGCAATTTTCATTTGTTAATTTTTCCAAGTTTTTTTATATTGTGTTTAATTTCTTTTAATGTACTGTATGTATATACTTTGTAGACTATGTGTGTTGTATGGATAACATATATATATATATTTATTTATTTTGTGCACACACACTCTGACTCCTTATACTTAGTTAAATGATTTTATGTCACCAAAAGGCAAGTAAAATGTGCAGTAGAACTTTTTTTTAAATTCACAGTGGTAAACAATCAATTGCCTTAAAATATAAAAGGGCCTATATATAAAAACACATTTTATATATATATATATATATATATATATACACACACACACACACACACACTCTGACTCAGTATACTTAGTTAAATGATTTTATGTCACCAATAGGCAAGTAAAATGTACAGTAGAACTTTTTTTTTAAATTTAAAGTGGTAAAAAATCAATTGCCTTAAAATATAAAAGGGCATATATATATATAATGTGTGTTTTTATATGTAGGCCCTTATATATTTTAAGGCAATTGATTGTTTACCACTTTGAATTTTAAAAAAAAGTTCTACTGTACATTTTACTTGCCTATTGGTGACATAAAATCATTTAACTAAGTATACCGAGTCAGAGTGTGTGTGCACAAAATTAAAAACCACACAGTCTTAAGTACTGAGAAGAAACAGAATGTACGGAATACTACAGACTTATCAGAACTTTGTGGACAGCACACTTTGTTACTGTGTAGTCCAACTCTTCTTATGGATACGGACTATTTAGATGAACCTTTACACTTCACTTGACAATCTAATTGTATTTTTCGGTTAATCATTAATGTCATGTGAAAAATTGAAAAATTAAAATTGATTACGTAGACACTGAAACCTCCTTTTATCTTTACAAAGCTGCGTCCACACTAGTAAAAATTTACCTTGTGTGTTTCGTTCAGTGCAAATGTATTTGTTGACAAGCTTATGTTGGTGATGAAAGAGAATTACACAGAAAAATTAATCTAGCTAATCTGTACATTCCTAACCACAAAATAACTTTCTCAAATGAAAGCTTTGGATTTGAAAGTTTTAACTTAATAAAAGATATTGTTATAGAAAATAATCAAAGTCAAAAACTCTTTTCCATTTAAGAATTTTTTTGTCTTTCTTGAAATAATACCAATTGCTCTCAAACTTAATTTCAATGCATCAATAAATATGCACCATTCATTTGGATTGTGTTCAATGCCTAATTCTTTCATAAGACCATTAATATCCTCCCCAAACTGCCTTACATAGCAAAATACTTGGAATACACTTCACTGCGTTGCTAATACAATATTATTTTAGTTACCGCTTCGTCATTTCCATTGCTTTAACCAAGAACTAAGGAATTCAACATGATTTTTGGTTAACTCTTCTTGTTTAATTAAATGTAGCGTGTCATCAGCTCCTGGTTGATAGTCATATCCTTAGAAGTGGATATTTCAGCAGGTCATATGGATCAAGCTTGATCGCAGATAAAATGTTTGGTTGGATATTTTTTCATTCTTGATAATTTTATCAGCCAGAAATAGCAATCATCACATGGTAATGTGGTTCTCACCACAATGCAGGTCCAACAAAAGGCATAATTTTAAGTTCACCAGTCAACCACATCCTAAAATTCATTGTGTGGGTAGTACAGTACATATGTAGAGCCCAGTTATGGTCCTGGTAGCCAATCTTGCAACCAAATTACAAAGAATATGCACATTTGATAATGTTAAAGATGCACTTCCTCAAGACTTTATTTTAAAAAAACATCCACACACAACTTTAAGACATTTCCTGTGCTTTGGGATATTAACAATGTAATGACAGACAAACACACATTGGATAAAAACACTGTCCAAATAATTTCAGAGATCTTGATACAAAATTGGACTAAAAATCACCAAAATATTGAAGATAAAAATTTGTTGACTAGTTATTAGGTTACGTGTGATAGACTCAAATTATCATGCCCTTTCCTTTGTCATCATTGCCCAACGATCTGGCAGCTATTAAGTAATATTTTTTATAAATAATAAACTATGTTTATATTGCATATAGACACCATATTCTAAGGCAATTTGATATAAATACAAATTTCACGAAAAACCCCTTTAAATTCACATTTCTATGTTTAGATTTACTTTTAAGAATATTTAAATATTATTTAAATGAAATATGCCTTTTTTTTACAAGGATTACTAAAATATCTCGAGATATCGTCAAACTAAGTCTTCACAAGTTAGCAAAAAATGATGACGTTCTCCTTTGTCTGGATTTCCCCATCTTGAAAAAAGAAAGATGATGATATGATTACAGAAAAATATAGTACAATGAAATAAACACATAATTAGTGTGGGGTGGTTGCCAAATCAAATGATATAAAAGTTTTAAATTAAATAGAACAAAATGTCTGAATAGATAGAAAATTACATTGAAAATGAAAATAAATATTTAAATTTGGAAATGATATTAAATATAAAAATGAGGATGTATACATAGTGTTATGAGCAATCAATAATTGTTATAGTTGATATGTATTTTACTAACAAAGATCCTTTTTTGAATCTTAACTATTTTCTCAATTCACCAACTTACCTATAACTAAAAAATTAGTGGATTAAATTTCTCGACAATGTTTAAATTGATGGTGTGCTTATATGCAACACTACTAACACTTTTTGGCTTCAATGTCTGATCACTGGAATTATTAGTAGTATCCAGACCACGTATTAACATTTCCTAACTCAATACAGAGCACCACGCATTCAGAGCGATATGATACATTATTTAATAAGATTAAATCTTATTTCTTATCCTTTTATTCCCTTCTCCTTATTTGATCTTTAGTCTTATACACCGACATGTAATTCAAAATTTCACAAACCTTCTGGAAATATTTATTTCAAACAAATCATTGTCATCATAAATAAGACCAGAAGATGGTGTAACATATAAAACCTAAACATGTAGTCATAGAAGATTAAAGATTAAATAATGAGAAGGGAATAAAGGCATAAGAAAGAAGATTTGATGTTATCATTTATTACTTCCTACCAAATAAATATGAACATCATCAAAAACATTAGTTTATGATGAAAATAAAGTGTTAAAAAATTACTAATAAAATTGCCTTTATTATTAGAAAATGACCTAACCTCTTTTCACAAATAGGTAATGTCTCTAAACATACTTCAATATAGGATTAATTCGGAAAACGTTACTGTAATTAAACTGTATCTTTTGAAACTTGAATTTAAAAAAAAAATCTGTACTATTAATTCAAATTCCAATTTTATTATTGTCATGACAGCTGTTTAGTCAGTTTAGTATGAACTAAAAACTGTTAGAACAAGTGAATGGTTTTCTGTATTTGGGCAGAATGTTTTGTAAAAATGGAAGGATAGATGGTGAAATCGACAGACGGGTGAATGCATTTCAAAAAGTAGTTGGATGTACATGTGGACTATGGCAAAGAATGATAAGTATTGAAAGAGGCAAAGATGCCAGTATATAAAAGTGTGTTAATGCCAACATTGTTGTTTGTATGTGAAGCTTGGGTTTGTCAGAAGAAACACAAGAGCAAGGTGAATACAGTTGGAATGTGATATGTGGAAAATCTTATATGGATTGACATAGTCAGTAATTAATGAGTACTGAAGGAGTTTGGTTTTGTAGGGAAAAGGATGAGTGTGGATTGAGTGATGAAAAAAATTATCATGGCAGAGTGTATGGATCAAAAGGCCATGTAAGATGTTGTAAAATGTTGTAGCCAAATGTGTGAAAAAGATAAACTTTAAGAATGTTAAAGATAAAGAGCATGTATGACTCGGTGTATGGTTGTTTTTTGAAGCCAACGGAGTATGGAATGATAGGGAAGCGTGGGGAATGTTAGTGAGGATAGATGATTTATAGACTTGTTTTTTTGAGCTATATGCACAGTTTCTTGTCTAACTCGTTAGGGAAAGATATGATTAGGTATATATAGCAAATGAATATTATACTAGACTTTCTCAATAAAAGAATAACAATTGTAATATCTTTCCTTTATTTTCAATCTCATAGATAAGCATAGTAGTTTAAGCTAAAATGAAAAAGAAAAGGAAAATCGCAAATAAACTGTATAGCTACAACATGGAATTTCAAACGTAAAGATAGATACAGAAGCTAATTATTTTCGTCTGCTTGAATACTGGTGTCTAATTGGCTATATCCTATCCTCACATTCTCATTGGCTGATATGTATATATTACACTTCATGCATAAGTACAGATGAAAAATTTTCGGGAAATTTTGAATTGGAAAATGTTCTGCAGTGGCGATTTATGCTGGAGGAGTTAAATTGTAGAGGTGAAACGTAGAGTCTATCATGCTTCAAAATATAGTGTGTTAATAGACAAGTGGGTTATAAGAAGGGGCATGGTGGTTGAGAAGGGGTGGATAGGGAGCTTGAAGAATAAGAGGAAGGTGAGACAAATGTTGGGCCAAACTTAAAATTATTTTAATTAAATTATTGATGATAAAAAATTGAAATATGATTTATGAACATATCAGGGCTGACAAAGGCTATCATTAATTTGTTTTGTTACTTTTTTTTATCACTTCGTCTTACTACCCATTCGAATTGTACGCCTATGTACTAAATTACGCTAATGTGTTAGGAATGAGGAAGGTTTAATTTGGAGGAATTGCACCCGTGAGAGTGGAAAAATATTCAGGAAAAAGCACCCGAACAGGATTGAACACTTATCTCCCTCTCATCGCCAGTCTTGTTTATTGCGAGAGTAACGCGTTAGACCGTGCGACCATTGAAGCACGTTTGATGAAGTTACTGGTGTTAACGTCCGTACTGTGGATTCACACATTCGCTGTTAAAAGAGAGCTGTGCTGATATTTAGTCACGTGACAACTCTAATTCAATCACAATAAGTCCGTGTGGGCAGCGTAGCTAGAAATTCTCGAGTAGAGATAATTTCAACTTTTCCAGCGCTTCTACAGAAAACCCGTTAAGAATACCCAATAAGCGCATGCGAAAACTTTCAAACATGTGTTATTTATAAATACAGCACATTCTCACAATGACATATTTCAAAAGTGATCATTTAAAAGAAAGACTGATCGATTTAGTGTGTGTATATTTTCACATTTTGTTCTTCTATAGTTGCATGCAATGCTATTTTCCTTAACTAATGACACTTCTCACTGGACTGAAGAGGAAATGCAAGAAGAAGTGAGAGCAGAGGCATTGATAGATTTACCACAATATATAGATTATCGTGGTTCACAAGAAGCAGTGCGCATTCGAAATGAATTCAAAAGATATTTCATATCACAATGTGAATGGCAGTGGAATACTGTTAGGAGAAGGTGGCAAAGGAAAATACCCAATATTGTATCAGTATGTATACTGTGTTTATATTTGTGATTTATTATTATAATTATTAAATAAAATAAGTGTAGCTAGTACCAGGTTGTTTTAATATATCTCCGATTTCTCGCCAAATGTTGTTTCTTTTATGCTGATCATCGTAATTTGGATCCTGAAGATCATAATTATAACTCTTTTTAGCCTTGTACCGCAGATATAAGAAGTTCCTCGTCCATTTCAAAACCAAAAACACAAGTACTAATCATTTAGTAAAATAGTTAAAGAAATACTAGATACTATTAGCTTTTTATGTTCAGAGAATAAAAAAACAAGTACTCACGCGTGATAGTCTGTAAACTATTGAATTAATCACCCCGCATTGGACGTCGATTGAAACACTACGGATTTTTTCCAGATAAAATAATACTGAGATGTTTAGGTTGTCTATAGCTCCGTGGTCGAGCACTAATTAAATCGGTATATTTAATTGAATTAAAGAAAGAAAACTGTTGATTGCTGTTTATTCACACACAGTTTATTTAAATGACACCTGTTAATTACTTATACATATTCCAATTAAATGTTTTATATCAATGCACACTTGTAATAATAACATAAATTATTGTATTCTGTGTTAGTCCCTGACTGCGAGAGCCAGTGCTAGATTTGTGAGTCCCTAACTGCGTTGCTTGTGTGAGTGTGAGTGTTAGAGCAACTTGTTTGTGTGTGTGATTTGTGCGTGGGCGGATTCCTTAAATATACGTACAACGGCTTATATATGACATACTCCTTGCCTTTTGCTCCCCTCCTCAACAGTGTAAAATTATTATTAGCACCGCGTCTTACTACCCGTTCGGGTTATACGCACTTACGCTAACGTGTAATGGTAGGGTGATTGTGAAATGAAATGGAGGACCTACAGTTTAACGTGGAATCCGAACCACGGTGGAGGCCTGGTATTCCCCACATTCACAAGATGTAACAGTGTAAAAACGAACTAATAGAAAGAGTCCTGGCGACAGGTGTTATGAAGGCTAGCTTCTTATTGGTATAAGGAATTGGCGTCTTTTGCCAAATACTGCGGAGTTGTTCCTTTTAACAGGAAATATTGTATACAAAATATATTTTAGTGGCGAAATCCTTTACCCATTATTTCTGAAAATCGCGTGTTTCTTCATGGATGAATCTTAAAAGGAAACTCTACATATAGTACTTTAAAGAAAAATTGCCTTCATTCATGACTTTCTACATAATGTAGAGTAATCCAAACCATTATCATTACAGTCACTGACTGATGAAAAAAGTGTGTGTGGAGTTACGTGAGCTATCGTCCACTGTTGACGGGGTGCAGTAGACGCGCGCAAAAATACACCTTCCGAGAAATTCATCAATGCGGCCCGGCCAGGTGGACGATGATTCATATAAAATGTATGAGAGGGGGTCAGGCGGATTTTTGCGGTGTAATGCGACTCGATGCGCCCCGGCATAGTCTACGGTTACCTTAAGACGTACCTCACTGTACTGCTTTCAAATTTTAGCGTACGTGTGAATTTATCTTTACATTTAATCAGTTGACATTATTTTACAGAAACAAGAATGGAAAATTTTCCATCCTGCATCAATGCATAAGTCATATAAGTTATAGTTTAACTTCTTGCGCAATATGTGATAAACACTACTCGCTATTAACTATGAGTTATACATGAAACATGGAACATAAACCCAGCCACAATATTAATACAATCGCAAAAACAAGTCTAATCTTTGGTCGTCATGAACTTTTTGCAAAAGGTTTACGTGTTCTTTAATCGCGTATTGATTTGAGTTGTACGCAGATGGACATACGTGGCTGAAATTTTTGAGTTGTCGCCTCTACATCAAATCAAGAGAAAGAAAGAAACTTTCGGATATTTATTTTTTACACAAAAGTTGATGAGATATTCGGACTTACAACAGGTACTTTACAATTTAATGCGAGTGGTTCATAAAAAAAGAAAACCCTAAGATGGCGGATGAAAAGAGAATTCCTGTTTTTGACGGTAAGGATTACGAGTGTTGGAAAAAGCGAATCACGTTGATTTTAAAGTTAAAGAAATGTGGAGAGGCAGTGAAGAGAGAAAAAGGCACGACAGATAAAGAGGACGAGTGGAGTGAAAAGGACTTGAAAGCAGTCAATGTGATCTACAGTGGTATTTCGAATGATCAGTTACAGTTTATAAAAGACAAAGAGAGTGCGTATGAAATTATGAAAAAGTTCGACGAAATGTATTTAAAGGAATCTACTGCACTGCAAATTTGTATACGAAATAGATTAGATAAATTGAGGTTAAAAGACTTTGAAGATTCAAGTGCCTTTTTTTACTGAGTTTGAAAAGCTAGTGACCGAACTTAAAAGTGCAGGTGCTAATGTAAGTGAAAAAGAAAAACTTAGTTATATGATTAAAATGCTTCCAAATTCGTTAAGTTATGTTGGTGATTTAATTGATATACTAAAAGAAAGTGATCAAACTGTTGAGTATGTAAAAAGTAAAATAAAAATGGTTGAATTAAAAGAAAAAGAGGAAGGAAGCAAAAACAGTTCAAGTGCATTTAAGGCTGAAAGAAAAAAAGACAAAGCGTGTTTTAAGTGTGGCAAATATGGACATTTTAAGGTTCAGTGTACGAGCATGAGACCAAGTGAAAATTTGTGGAAGCCAAGAGGCGGCATTCAACAGTAAGGAGGCGGACGCAAACAACACCAACATTGGCAACATCGTGGTGGTGGTGGAAGAGGAGCTGGTCGAGCTTCAAGTCAACATCGTCGAGCTGGCGGTTGGCAACAAAGGCAAAATCAATTACAGCAAAATGAAGACTGTAATACGAGCAGTTTTAATACGGAAATCGAGGTAAGACCCGGATTGGAAAAATTGTACGTTGAAGCTAACAGTTGCGTCGGTAAAGTAGAATGGTTACTTGATAGTGGTTGGTGCTCTGATCACGTCATAAATAATGATGAAAATTTTTATGAATTTGATGAACTCAAAGTACCGGTAAATGTTAAGGTCGGAGATAGTCGTTTTTAAAAGGCAATTAAAATAGGTAATGTTTTAAATAAATTCAATGTTTATGGTCAAATGGTAGAAAATAAAATGTTAAATGTATTTTATGTGAAAGAAATGGATAGACATTTAATCAGTTATGGGAAAGTTACAAATAAAAATAAAATTGTGTCAGTAGGAAATATTTCAAAAATATATAATCTTAATGGAAATTTAATTGCTTTAGCGTGTAAGAAAAATGATTTGTATCATATGACTAGTGAAATTGTTAAAACTGAGTCAAATATAACAGTCAAAATTAAATATGACAGAAAAGGAAAGATATCATAGAACATTAGGACATGTAAATTTTAATTATTTAAAAACAAATTGTGATAAACAAATGCTTGAAGGTCTACCAAAGGAACTAGTCTGATTATTTGAAATGTGGAATATGTTTACAAAATAAAATGCATAATTTGCCATTTAAAAATGAGAGAACTAGAGCAAAAGAAGTATTAGAGATTGTACATACTGATTTAAATGGGCCACACAGTACTACGGGTTTAAACGGTGGAAAATATTTTCTAACTTTTATAGATGAGTACAGTAAGGTAGCTAAACTTTATTGTATCAAATCGAAAAGTGTAGTATTCAATTGTTTTATTGACTCTGTAAATATAATTGAAAGTAAGATAGAAAAAAGGGTAAAAAGACTAAGATATGATAATGGCAAGGAATATATGAATAGTGATATATATAGTTTTGCTAGAGAAAAAGGAATATCTATTGAACCTTGTCCACCATATGTTCATGAATTAAATGGGACAGCAGAAAAGTATAACAGAGATATTATGAATATGTCTAGAAGTTTATTAGCAGAGGCCAAAGTACATAATAGGTTCTGGCCAGAAGTAGTCAAAACAGCTGCTTGTTTAGCAGATCTAGGTATTTTGTTAGGTTATGAAAATGTTGGGTATAGAGTATTACAAAATGACAAGATAATCGTAGCAAGACATGTAGATATAATTGAAGATGGTACAAATTATATGTCTTAGAGAAGTCAAGAGAGGCTTATGATATAGGTTTAAATGAAGGTAAAAATGAAAATAATAGAGATGAAATTACGAATGGAAATATAAATGATCAAAATGCAAATTTTGGGTTGAGAAGATCAACTAGAAAAAAACGAAAACCTGCTAGACTTAATGATGATAATTATGTAAACTATGTAAATGCGGAAAATCCTCTTTCATATAATGATGCGATGAATAGTTATGATTCTAAAAATTGGAAAAATGCAATGGATAAGGAAATTAATGGCTTAGCTAAAAATAATACATGGATGTCTGTTATTAAACCAGAAGACAAAAAAATACTAGATTTAAAATGGGTTTATACAAAGAAGGCTAATAATGTTTATAAAGCTAGGTTAGTAGTTAAAGGATACCAGCAGAATAATTTAATTGATGATATATACTCTCCAGTAGCAAGAATGCAAACGTTAAATTTTTTATTATATTGTTGTCAGAATAATTTAATTATTGAGCAAATTGATGTAGAAACAGCGTTTTTGAATGGAAAAGTTAAATAAGAAGTTTATGTTAAACAACCACGAGGTTATGAGGATGGTACGGATAAAGTACTAAAATTGGATAAAGCATTGTACGGATTGAGAATAAGTCCAAGAGCTTGGTATGAGTGTTTCGATACTTATTTGAAAATTTTAGGTTTTGTAAGAAGCGAGAATGACTGTTGCTTGTATATGTTAAACGATAAGAACAATCATAATATCTATTTAATTTTGTTTGTAGATGATTTGCTCATATGTTGTAAAGATAAAACTAAGTTAAATATCGTTAAAAATGTATTGTTTAAAGGATTTCAGATGAAAGATTTGGGTAAAATAAAAACTTACATTAAGTATTAATATAAGTTATGAATGTGATAAAGGAAAAATGACTTTAGATCTAAGGGATTATATCTTATATTTGGCATGGAAATATGGAATTGAAAATTCTAAATTGTATGCTACTCCGATGGAACAAAATTTAAAATTAAAAACCGCACAATCAGCATGTGATGAAATGAAGTATAGAAATATAATTGGAGCTATTTTGTATATTAGTTCCGGAACACGGCCTGATATAAGTTTCAGCGTAAATTATTTACGTAGATTTCAAAATGGTTATGATAATACTCATTATAAATATGCTATGAGGGTATTAAAGTATTTAGTTTTGACCAAAGATTTAAAGTTAACCTTTAATAGAAATGTTAATGCAGAGATCACCAAGAGCTTGGTATGAGTGTTTCGATACTTATTTGAAAATTTTAGGTTTTGTAAGAAGCGAGAATGACTGTTGCTTGTATATGTTAAACGATAAGAACAATCATAATATCTATTTAATTTTGTTTGTAGATGATTTGCTCATATGTTGTAAAGATAAAACTAAGTTAAATATCGTTAAAAATGTATTGTTTAAAGGATTTCAGATGAAAGATTTGGGTAAAATAAAAACTTACATTAAGTATTAATATAAGTTATGAATGTGATAAAGGAAAAATGACTTTAGATCTAAGGGATTATATCTTATATTTGGCATGGAAATATGGAATTGAAAATTCTAAATTGTATGCTACTCCGATGGAACAAAATTTAAAATTAAAAACCGCACAATCAGCATGTGATGAAATGAAGTATAGAAATATAATTGGAGCTATTTTGTATATTAGTTCCGGAACACGGCCTGATATAAGTTTCAGCGTAAATTATTTACGTAGATTTCAAAATGGTTATGATAATACTCATTATAAATATGCTATGAGGGTATTAAAGTATTTAGTTTTGACCAAAGATTTAAAGTTAACCTTTAATAGAAATGTTAATGCAGAGATCTTAAGCTGTTACGTAGATGCTGATAGGGCAGGTGATATTATTGACAGAAAATCGACCACAGGATATGTTATTAAAATGTATGGAAATGTGATTTTTTGTAAATCTAAGAGACAAAGTAGTGTAGCAAAACTATCCACCTCAGCTGAGTATGTTGCATTGTCTGAGTGTGTTAGGGAATTAAAAGTTGTGAAAGATATTTTGCTAGATTTTAATATTGAAGTTTGTGACCCGATAAAAATGTATGAAGATAATTCTGGTGCAATAAATATAGCTAAGTATGGTAATTTTACAAAATATTCGAAGTATATAGAGACACATCATTTTGTAAACGAGAGTTATGGTAAAGGAGAAATTGATATTATCAAAATAGATTCTGATGAAAATGTGGCTGATATTTTTACAAAGCCATTAGGTCGAAATAAGTTTGAAAAATTCAGACATGAAATGAATGTGATATAAATTGGTTTATGATTAAGGCTAGACTGTAATATAAATTTAAGAAGGCGTGTTAGAATATAGGTAAATTTATCTTTACAGCAAATGTATATGTACTGACTAATGACATTTGATGTGCAGGTGTGTGTGTGTGTGCGTGTGTGCGTGTGCGCGCGTGTGTGTGCGTGTGTGTCAAATGAATGTTGCCACACACGTACACTTAAGTTGTGTTCCACATATTTACTAGAATGTCAATTGTAAACGTATAGATTGCTTGTTCGTTATAAATAACATAATTGCATGTGTTTGAAAAACAAACTTTGTGTAATAGTTTTGAATTCAAACTATCATTGAGGTTATAGGGCTTGTAGGAAGTATTAAAAGTTGGCTCTCAGCTTGTATATTGTTTTCAGAAACCATATTATATTTAATGTAATTTGTGTATTAGTCCAGTTCAAACGGGCATTTAGCTTATAAGTTTGTAGGAAGTGTTACTATTTAGTCAATCGACTTATTTAAAGAAACAAGTTATGGGTTTGAACTTAGTTATGCTCTTCAATTCTTACTAACCCGTTTATTTCTTTTTAACTAATCATACATTGATAATTCATATATTCATAAAAAAGCGAATTATGTAGAAATACCACATTGCCTCGTATGTGTGTAAGAGAGAGAGAGAGAGATACCAGAAAGTTTCCTTCTCTCATACGCAATGGTGTGCAGACGACAGTTCGAAAATTTTAGCCGCAGATATCCATCCAGTTAGATTGTATTAACTATTAAATCACTAAAAGCCCTGTTGACTCTGTCTCCATTCTAGGTAAAGTTTTTTTTATGTTTAATATATTATCCTATAGCAGATATTAAATGGATCGTATTTTATCTATTTTTATGTGCAATGGGTTGTTGTGCGGCTCCAAACTGTAGCAAAAGAACTAATAAAGGTTTTAAACTTTACAGTTTTCCCTCAAATCCCGAAAGAAGAAAAAAATGGCTATCAAATACTAGATGGGATAAGTGGGAACCAACATCCAACTCCAAGCTTTGTCAAGTACGTTAGTAAAGTTTCAGTAGTATTTTATCATTCACTTTATACATATTTAATTTAACTACGAGCTGGGTTAAATTCTAACAAGATAACTTTGATTATAATCCAATGTATTGACTACGAAGTATTGGTCCCTTAATTATGGTTATAAAGTAGCCTACCTAGGTCTATATGAACCTAGAGGATGACAAAGCCTACTGTATTTGAAAGACAATACTGGTTTTCGAGCTTTTGTATTGTAATATTACAGAACAGGCAGTAGTACCCCCTAAACCATTAGCATGATTACCTAGTACACAAGTGTATACCTGAGCGGATAGTAAGATGCTAAAAAAAATTATAATTGCCACTAGTTATATCAGCCGAACATTTTTCCAAACACAGAATCAATTTAAACCAAAAAAAATTTGAAATTAAAGAAGAAAAAGTTCCACTCACCTAAGTGACAGGGTATTACACGCCATCCAATAATGCCATTGCCATAATAAGACAACTAGTTTGAATATATTAATTATAATGACACTTCCCCAACCCACCTTAACCTAACCTTTCGGGTGGTGGTAAATTTAATATATACTTATAGCTAAAAACTATTCAATGTGATAACTAAACAGGGGTGGTACACATGATGTTATATTCATTTTAGTGCACAGATTCACAGGTGTAACACAAAGCTACACATGATCGTCAATATCTACATTTCAAAAGCAATTTGGGCAATCTGTTTCAGAGTTTTGTTTATGTGTAGTATTTATTTAAATTATATCTTGGTTTTGTTTGATACTATGTAGGTCTACTCTTTGTGTAGGCTTAATAAAGGGAATAAAATATCTATACATTTTAGCCTATAACAATGAAAAAAGCCTAAAATGGGACATTTAAAGCATAACATCACCAAACTTTTGTACGAAATATAGTTTGAAGTGATTATCAACCAACATCCTAAATTTATTTAAAATCAATAATGAAAGTAGAAAAAAAGGTTTAATTTTATTTATGTTTCATTAAGGTGGAATTGGAGATGTGAGAAAAAATAGTGTTTTTGCAGGGTTTTTTTGGTCGAAATAAATAAAATATTGCTCCAGAAGAAAATTAAATTCTATTTGATTTATTTAGGCTAGGACACAAATGTTTTGCCATAAAAACTGCAAAAACACTGGCCTTTTCTTGCATCTCCTCTCATCCCACCTTATAATGTCCATCGATGCCTTGAAATATGAGTGAAGAATTACTCTGGGTATGGGACGATTCCTGTCCGATTGGTGTACTAAGTCAAAGGTCCCTGGTTTGATTCTCGTGTCCAGGTGTCATTTTTCAATTTTCAGAATATTATATTTTTTTGCCTTGTTCACCTAAATACAGTAGTCCCATGACTTATTTGGTACTGACTGACAGCTGCTAAACACATGTTTTTGCTGATCGTATGGTTCGGCGTAGGAATACATAATTTGTTCTGGTAACTTTTCAAAGCTTTTAGCTTTCAGCTGTGAGCTGTCAGTCAACACCAAAGAAGCCATGGGGCTACTGTAGATATAAAACTTGGAATATACTGCATCCACTAATTAATCTTTAGTAGACTTAATTTATTTTTAAGTAACTTTTTGACAAACAATTTTGATTGTGTGTGTGTGTGTGTGTGTGTGTGCGTGCGTGCTCTCTCTCTCATGCAATTGCATCTAGCGTGTCATACTATAAAAATAATAGCAAGCTAAAACTAATCTAAAATACTTTAATTTCGAATAAATGTTCAAATTTGGAAAACAAGATAAGAAAATTAAATTTTAATGCACATTTTAGTCAAGGTCTATACCAGTAAGGCCTTTCACCAATAAACTACTCAAATAAGACTTAAAAGTGACACAAACAGTAGCTTGAGCGTCATTGCTACTGTATTTAATTGGAATTCCACTCTCTGGTCTAATGGTTGCTCACCGGTTTATGACTTATCCATGATTAGCCACTGGAAACTCTCAACATCCTAGTCACCTGGTTAACTCGGTTACAAACTCTATCATTATGAATGGACAATTATTGAACATTTATCGATAATATACTATTCAAGGCAGCCTTCTTTTGACATTCTGTACAGTGTTATAAATCTTGCATCCTTTTGTTGCAGTCCTTTTGCTGCAATGAATAGTTTATTTTTATTATCATTATCAGTAGTTAGTAATAGGTTTTTTAAATTGTATCAAAAGGCTACATGGTATTATGTTAGAAAGTGTCTGTATATTTTTATTTTTATGTATTGGTTATTGTATTTGTTTATATATAAAGGGACTATATACTGTCATTACTGGTGTTGTGACTATGAGTCGGTATTACTTTAATGTTTCTGAGTAGTAGTACTGAATTATTATTTTATGGTTATACCTACATGTTTTTTACTCAGTGGTTTTCACTCCTTAATCATGACTTTAGTAGTATTTATATTTTCACTCATTATTTTAATAACTCTAATTTTAATATTTTTTAATTGATTTAAATATAAATCACTTGTCCTACCCCAGGAAGTAATACGATAGCCCAGATATGATTCGATTAGCGGGTGATAAACTATTTATAGAATATCAAATGTAACATGGTTTTAGTATATACATATTAACCATTCTTGCTCTTAGCTTCCTACTCATTATGTCAGAGTATTATATTTCATATGAGAATTATTCATTAGCCCTAGATAATTAGATGTCCCAACTTGCGTGATTGTTGAACAAATACACAATTTCCTAAATTAAGTAAATAATCCAAGCAATGACCTTTTATATCTAATTTATACTTTATAACATGCAGCACTCATATATGCATTGTTTGCATTTTTTTAAGGCTAATTATTAATTTATTATTGTGAGTCCAGTTTTGTATCCTGATAAAGTCTTCCTGCAACATTTGGCTAGCTCTATCAAAATTTTTGTGCACCAACTACACCATCTTGTCGTCAGCATACACGTCATTCTCAGATTGAGGGACAAATAGGAAATACAAAAATAAAAATAATAAAAATAATAAAAATTTCAGGAAAAGTATAATTTATAGCCTAATTACATCAAATTTATTAAAGAAGTAATAATACCAGCAGAACTTGATTTTACAATTTTATCGGGTTTTTTTTAGTCTTACCAAAGTGGCTACTCATAATTCATTACTTCGTTCAGATGCACATAAATTTTTATTTTTAATTTATATTTTGAATAGCTCAAATATTAATAATAAATAATTATTTATTTACTAAGACTGTTAATGAGAATTAAATAATTTTATTGCCGTTAGTTAAGTGATGCGGGCGTTAGCGAAGTGATGTTAGGGAAACCAGCATTTATATTGAAAATTTCACTTTGCTAACATGAGCTACGTGACTAGATCATCAGTTTCGTCACCTAACTGATTTTAGCGAGGTGATAACACCATTTTTGTCACTAAGCAACATTAGCGAAGTAATGTTTTTGGCAGACTACGAGTTTCATAAACATAATATAAGTATAGAGCAGCAAACAAACATTGAGGTTAGTTCCTGTCTCCATTTACATTCAACTGAACTGGTGTTGGCATAGTTATTTTAAAAACTCCAAATATTATTATTGTTAGCAAAGTGATTTGCATTTAACATTGGCTGAATAATATTAAATCAACTTTTTAACTAATTAGATAACAAGAACTTGTAAGTACAGGACAACAACACACTACTGCTAATGGGGAACAGCGGAGCATTTAGAAAGGTTTTAGCGCCAAATTCAAAATATTGTGTTTGTCCAGTTTGTTACTTGGGGACAAACAAAAAATTCAAGAACAAGTTATTGAAATGGAGTCTTCAAACAAAAATAACAGTACTACGGGAATATTTTACGATGGTTAAATAACTCAGACTCTGTTTCTTTATTTTTGTATAGAACTTCAAACTTTGAAATTCAGAATTGGGGATATTTAGCGAGGTGATGAAAGGGACTTTTAATAATTATTTGGTCTAATTTGTTTTTAATTTTACCATATTTAAATATTTATATCAAGTTTTATACACTTTCTACTACTAAAAAAATGTGTTGCTTGTGTATGACTACTACTATAGAAGACAGAAAAAAGGAAAAATATGTCACCTTTGTGCATTGGATTCTTCCCACATTTCTCCTCTTTCTTCATCAAATTTATTCTTTGTAGTTTATTTTTCCCTTTTCTTTAATTTTATTAATTTCCTTTATTGTACATTTTTTTAACCATTGGGCCACCTCATTTTTAAACATTAGTAAACGTGTGTAAGAGTATTCCTGTACCTTGTTTCTTTGGAATCCATATTGTTTTTGGTCAATTATTTTATATTTATCTAAATAATTTATTAAGTTTTTGTTTTAGGTTCATTTTGAAGAGTCCCAGTTTGAAGCAAATCGTGCAGATGGTTTGAAAAAATTAAAACCAAATGCGATTCCATCAATTTTTGATACTCGCCCAAAAGCAAATAAAAGCAAAGCAAGAATAATCAGAGTTGAAGCTGATGAAGAGGTAATTATGTCACTATATATATATTTAAGTATTAGTATGGACATGGATATGATGATATTGAATTAAAATGTGCATACATCAATTTTTCATCTTTTAATCTGCACTGGAGCTATGAAATAAGTTGGTCAAAAGAAATAGTTTTTACAAATGTTTATAGTTATTGTTTAACCTAAATTTTATATAGATCTAAAATATCATTCTTAATCCTAAAAAAAAAGTTTATTTCTTCTTGGAATCCTATATGTTTTAACAATATGCTTTAGTGGCAAGCAAAGTACTGTTGAAACAAATCTGTATAACCCAAGGACATTACAACAAGTCTAAAATTATTTGGGATCTACTTGCTCACAGGTTTTTTTCTACAAGAAAACAAAATACCATACCTATCATGGCTCATAGCTGAAGTGGTAATATTATCAATCGGCATGTAGGCCCCCTACACTTTTTTTTATTTCCTGCTTCATCTGGGCTATCAATACTAAATTGTAAAAACACTAATTTTTCTAAACATTTTCTTTGCCACCACATCTTGCTACCTGTTTGGGTTATACCTTTATACTAATTACAATAATGTATTAATGATGAAGAAAGTTCAGTTTAGACGAAGTGTATCTGAAAACATATTATGGTTATTTTATATAGTATGTGGTGTGTATAAAATAAGAAAATAATAAAAGTTGGTAAAAATCATATACCACAGGAAGTGGTTTGACCACACGACATGAAAAAACTTAGTAATAAATGACAAAATTTTAATCACACATTTTACACTTAAAATATTTTCATTTGTTTGACTCGCAGCTACCATATTGACACTGTGCACAAGCTGTGGTGCATTCAAGCCCAATCTTTTTTTGCAGCTGCATCACATTGTGTTGCATCGTGCAGAGCAAATTCATCGGATTATTTGAATAAGTTTAGCCGGCGCAGGACTATTGTCCATCATTAATGGAAGAAATTCTGTATATTCAAATCCACCCCTAATTTAGTTGGATCCATGTTGTCATTCTTGCTCGATCGTTGCATGACTTGCTTTGCAGCCAGTGGTTTCTACAGTATCATCTGCATTTGGAGTGCTAAAGATTTTCGAACAACTGTGAAATCAGGACCGCCTCCAACAAATTTTTGAAAGACAGACTTCTTGCACACCCCAGAGATTCCTCCTTTAGTGTCGCAATCAGAGAATGTATAGGCAAACAACAAATCAGAGCATACAGCTTCACCAAGTAACTGTTTCAGAAACTTGTTGATCTATACATATGGTTTCCCTTTGTCAGATCGAAAATAAAGATCCTTGCAGTCATTTGCAGTGTGATACAGCAACAATACCAATAGGTTTGTGTCTTCTCTGATAGAGTTGTAGGCCTGTAAGATTACATTTAAATGGTTGCTTTCACTATATCTCTGTCTGCATCTCCTTCAGTGTGTATGACATGACAGCCTTTCTGAGGCAAGCGGTCAGCGATGAGGTAGATGAGGGCCTGTTTATTCTTTTCATTTGAAAGGAAATCTTGCATTTTCCCAATGAATTGTGTTGCTTCTCTTATGTTGACACTGTTTTAAATATTGATTATTTGTTGATGGCGGGTACAGTATAAGGTCATACTTCATCACATCGTCTAGACATAGCTTTCCTGACCGTGTTACAACCAAGAACCTCTAAAACAACAGAGCTGGATCATTGGTCTGGTCTTTACTGACCTTGATACCTCAAGTGGATGCCAATGTCTTTACTTTATTCTTTATTTTTCTTTATTCAAAAACATTTTGTCCTTCCATTTCTTTAACTATGATGTTGCCTATATTGATAAGATCTTGAACATTAACATTCATATCAGCATTGATCCTCATGATAATGTTTCACAAGGTCATCTCCTTTGAGAATGAGAATATTCTTCAAGTTTTGAGGAAAGTTTTGTCAAGTCCTTGCTGTCTCTCTCCATTTGTGGGGTAGTCGCTTCCTTGTGTTGTTCACTTGTTGTGTATGCTTTATTGGTGAAGTCTTGCATGGCGTAATTGTCTGAGGAACAAATGGAAGCAGGCATAGTCCACACAACTCTTTGATATTCACTCATGCCACTTCCTCTGGTTAATCCACCAGTACTCTTGAGGAATCACATAAGAGTCTGCTCAATCACCAAGTCGGATCCAAGGCCAGCCCAGTACTGATTGCTACACCTAATGTCATGGAATCCTTCCTGGAATCTCTGGTACACTTTAGGATGTTTAGTATCTAATAATGTCATGTTCTCCAAGTAAAGATACACAGAGTTAATATAATTTGCAGCAGCAAATAAGGGTAAGCACTTGGATATAATGTGGCAATGCATGTCCTGTGAACCTGTTCGATTGGCTTCTAGCAGTCCCCTGGCTGTTTCCAACATTTAATTGTATTTCAACCACAGTTCGCTTGTTTCTGAATCATTGTTTAATTTATTCGTCTTTTAACTGAGTCCTTTCCTAATTGGTTTAATGTATTTAGATTTCAATACACTATCCAAATCAACTGTATCAGCATCCAAGCAAGTATTAAGTCTCTCGAGTTCTTGTAGAAGGTTGTATGAGCCTGGCTCACTTTTAAATTTCAACAAATTGCATACATTTCACTCATTTATTTGCCATTGGCAGTGGTTCTTTTTTTTGACACCAAAATAGGATCACTTCCGGTCAGCCTATTTAGGCCAACTTTTAGTATGTTATTCTCTACACCTAATATACCAGAAAATTAACATATAACATTTTCTTGGGGCTAACCGCATTTTTTTCTTAGTTTGACCAGACTGAGACTGGAAAACCAGCCTCAACTGGAATTCAAACCCCGAGCTAGCCATCATCAACCTTATAGTCTATTGTGAGAGTGACGCTTAAGACCATGCAGCCACCAATACGGGTAAATTATACTAATTGGGTAAGGGGTGTGTGAGGATTTATACATCAACTTTGCTTCGAAACAAATATCAGCTTCAACTTTGCTTTGAAAAAAAAAACTATGGCTTTGACATTTACATAGATTCACCAATAAAAATATTGATGGGTAAAATACTCACTTTATATTCAATTATTACCATTTTTTTAAGTTGTGGTAAGTTATACATTACAAATGAATAGTCATAGAAAAAAGCCGAAGTAATTGAATTGTAAGTGTTAATAATATTAGTAATCTTATTTATCAAAATAAAGGGAAATTGTACAAGTATTTGTGCAACTAAGCATTTCCAAATAATTTTAGTGCATTAATCTATGTAAATAACCACAATATATGTTAATATTTTTTCAAGCATAAAACTAACAAAAATTATTCAACTTTGATTCTGCTTTGAAACTATTTCATATATATTCAATTTGAGTTTGCTTTGAATTGAAAAAAGTGGAGCTCGCATGCCCCTACAATGTACCCACATTTGTGTGGAGGGAGACTAGAAAATAATTTAGGATAAAATACCCTTAGTACACACAGGGGAGATTCAACTAGTTGAGCTTGGCATATAGACAGTTAACATGCCTGCAAAAGTGGGTTGCATGTGAAATAGATTAACTATAAACACGTATCATTTTACTTTTCTTACATTTGTTACCTTAAAAAAATAAATTGCATGCCAAAGATTTGACATTGTAATGGACATAATAATCACATGCATCATTAACTAATATATTAGCAGCATTCCTAATATACCCTAATTAAATTATATTCAATTGAATTAAAAAATGAGGAGGGATGCATATTCATCCGGAGTAACACCAGGATTTTTTTAATGAGGATGAATTTATTTCTTTTTACAATTTCCTTTTTTTGGAACACCCCACATAAAACTGGCAATGGGAGGAACAGATAGAAATATTTGACTTATTCCAAGTAATTCTAGAAATGTTAGTAAAAATCAAAGCGTTTTCCTTTAAAAGAAATTTTATAAAATCATTTAGTTTATAATGCTCCATATATGAACTTAAAAAGATGTTAAAATTCATGATTCATACCTGCAAGTTAGCTAATTAACATTATGTTAAAGTAATAATGGCCCTTGTCCTCGACCGGCTATGGGTCTGCACACTGATTTAAGTAAGGGTCCTGGATTTGATTCCAGGCACGTCCAAAAAATTTATCATTTGATTAAATTGGGGTTTCTCCTTTCACAGTGATGGATTAATAGACAATTGACTTATTACTGTGTCAGTACTAAATTTAAATTAGTTTGTAGATTATATGTTGGAATCATCAGTAGCAATGCTGTACTTGGAAATTGATTTTCTGACAATAGGTAGCAAGACATTTTCTAACATGAAATTTGTCTAGAAGCTATAAGTTATATTGAACGTATTTGGAATTTAAAATTATTTGAATGCTATAATACTCCAATAAGATACTGACCTAGGCGTAGAGAAGGAATACCTGAATACATTATTAAAAATTCTTTGTGGTGTAATGGTTGAATCACTAAAACTCTCTCATCTTGTTATGGCCCTGATCAATAAGATTAGAAAGGTCACGTTAAGTACAACTAGTAAAAATCCCTTGTGGTTATAACTAGTTATAATCTTGATCAGGTCCATTGGAGCTTGTTTTTCAACAAAATATATTTCCCATCATTCTCGTGTTACACACATCAATACACAATTAATCTATGGAGATGGTAAAAACACATTGTAATTGTCATTTTACTTTTTGAAATTACTAAATCATTTTAATTACTTTACTTTGTCAGTTTTCAAATTTTACTGATCCAGATGAGATAATATTTTAAAAAAATACAGGAAAAAACAAGAGGATGAAGATACTTTAACAAATTCACAGGTGTGTGGTGCTCACAAAAGCTATCATTATTATTAATACTTTATTTTAATTTTTTTACTTTTTTCAGTCTTCAAATTTTACTGATCCAGGTGAGATAATATGTTCAAAAAAACCCAAGAAAAAACAGAATAAAAAGAAAACTGAGGATGAAGATCCTTTAACAAATTCACAGGTGTGTGGTGCTCAACTAAAGCTATTATTATTATTATTATTATTATTATTATTCATAAGTAGTAGTATCAATATTATTATCATTATTATTACTATTATTATAATCATCATCATCATCAGTAGTAGTATCAGTATCATTATCATGCTCCTTATCTTCACAATCTTATATTCCAATTGAATCTACCCCATCTACTTCTCACTTATCTAAATCACTGAATTCACCCAAATTAACATTTAGCCAAGCTTTAAATTCTAATAAAAAAAGCTCTGCTGTTTACTCTAAGTCTGTTATGCAATCACCAGCTGGGTCACAATCTGCGTCAGCAAACGCTGATGTTGGTTTTATGGTTGTTTCCCGTCATAAAAACAATTCAGCGAATTCCAACATGCAGGGATCTGCCAGTTCAGCGCTCGCGTGGCTGATAGTTGCTGACTGGTAATAATAGTCACTGACCTACAAGCAGTGAACAAAATTTAAAAAAGAATAAAAAATCTCTATTCGTTACTCGTTTTTCTCCTGCAGTAATATCCCTGGCCATTCGATCCTATTTGACTAAAGAACTCAATCTTGATTACCTTGTTTGTTCAGATTTGAAAACTAAATTTAACTCATATTCCTCCTTCCATATTTCTGTCAAAGAAAATGTTTTTCCCATGATAAACAATAGTGATATTTGACCGCCTGGCTGTCTCATTGCACCTAATTATGGGAAGTTGCTGTCTGAGCAGATAATCTGTGAGGATTCCCCCTGTGTGTCTGCCCCTGCAAAAGTTGCTGTTGCATTTGACCCTGACTCTCAAGAGGATTCAATTTGAACCCCACTCGTGACCATTGGAGGATACCTCTCAACCCAGCTTTCAGGGAATAATAGTGATATTCTGTTATATTATCAAAATGTTCGTGGTCTATGAACCAAAGCATGGGAATTATTTACAAATGTTTGTTTGAATGAATTCTCTATCATTTGTTTGATTAAAACTTGGCTCTCTAGTGAGTTTGTTAATGAAAATTACTTTCCCCCTAGCTGTAATGTTCCTAGAACCGATAGGTTATATGATGAAGCTACTGTCTCAAGGGGTGGTGGTGTTTTCATTTCTGTTATTGATTTTATTTTTAGTGTGGCCAGAAGAACTGACCTAGAGAATAATATGAAATGTGTATGGATTGAAATCCCTACATTTGATCACCAAAAATTGTTAATTGGGAACATATATCTTGCTCCCCAAAAAACAGTTGAAACATTTAATAATTACTTTACATTTCTTGAAAGTGCTTTGGCTAACCACCCCTATCGAATAATACTATTAGGTGATTTTAACTGCCCTAAAATTGATTGGAAAATCATCATGCTTAAAGCATTTATACATTGGAATAAAACCTACTCAAACTTCTTGCTTTGACTAATATAATTTGATTATAACAACTTAATGTAGCTAATAATGACACTAACCTCCTTGACCTTGTTTTTGCTCATTTTCACGAGTACCTGTCAGTTGGCTTAAAAGTCATTTGGTCTAAACTTTAGGCCAAATGACTTTTGTCGAACTTAACTACATCAACTTTTTTTCATTCAAAATACATTTTAGGCCAAATGACTTTTGAGGACAAATGACTTTAAATAAATGTTTTATGTCGATAAGTTTTGTTCGGAAACATTCACTATGCTGTATTGTGATGTTAATAGAGGGCAGCTTGTGTTCTATTTAGCTACAATAGTAAATAGTATATACTATCATTTCTAAATAATGTAGTCTTCTTTGATGTAACTATTTACCAAGGTCTAAAGCAATGGTTATCAGAGTGTGAGGTGCAACCTTAAAGGGTGAGCGCGGTAGTTGATAAAGGGGGCCACAAGGAATTGTTATGACATTAAATTATTTGTTATAAACTTGATTTAACCAAGTTCCAGACTGTGTTTTCATCTCTGGCAGCTATGAAGGGTAGATATCGTGTGAGACTAGATGTCACCAAAAAGCTGAGAATTTCTCTTTCTTATATTACTCCTCTTTTATTAAACTTTGGGTTTAAAAAACAATAAAATCAATCACACAAAGTATCAACATTACTTGAGCCACGTTACACCACCAAACATTAGACAAGTGATTAATTAAAAATAAAAGTCCATGATATGAATTATAAAAATGGGCTATAAATGATAATGTTAAAAAGCTATGATTATTTTGTGTTGTGTCAGATGTTAAATTTATTTGTATAAAACTGTATTAATTAGAGGGGTCATGGCACATTTTCCTTACTTGAATGTAAAGGATGTCTTATAGTAAAAATTTTAAGAACCACTGCTCTAAAGAATACAGGTCTTGCCGCACTTTAGTTCCTGTGATCAGATTAGAAGCTAGAAAGTGCTAATACCTTTTCACAATAACACGCACTCCAGTCAACCAATAGAGAAGTTTGAATAACTAAAGTTTCAGTTTATGGTTTTAACTTTCTAAGTACCGTAATGATTAAAACATAGGGCACCACAATCACCCTCTCCATATATGGTAGAAAGCGAAGATAATTAATAAAGTAGAACAAAAATATCTTATTTATAATATACATACTAACTACCATTCGTATTTGTTTACGATTGTAATAATAATAATATTTTAGCACCGCGTCTTACTACCCGTTCGGGTTATACGCATTTACGATTGTAAAAGCATTTAAATTTGCTTTGTAATATTTAATATTTGTAATTATTTTATCGGCCCACTATGTTTGAGTAATCTAACATTGATGACATGAAGACCTCGCCAATAAATTCTTTTTTGTTGCTATCGCCGTATTGTTGTGACACAATAATATGTTATGATGGCTAACAATAAGTGTCTTTCAATAGCACATTGAGGTTGTAATGTTATTTGCCACCCTACCATGTATTTCCCTATATTTTTATAATTTTTTGTTTGAAATTAAGCACTTCAAAGTTTGGCCGCTGCTTAACACACTGTATTGCCTGCCTGACAAATAATACTATTTACATCCATTCAATAAAATAAAAGGACGGAAGCAACAACGTATAACATTGTTTTAAATAATTTAATTAAGGAATAATGATTTAAGGAAGAACACTTACCTTTTACTAAACATATTAATTATCCTTCTAAAAACTTTATGACTCTTCTTTTATTTATTTTCAATGTCGGCCATGATTTATTTCAACGCGTGCACAGACATATCTGTAAAACAAGTGAGTGGTGGGTCTCGTGATTGTAAAAGAGGAAAAATGTAAATAACTCCCCCACTAGCGCGCTTTTCAATTCTGACAGATTAAAATAAACATTTTAACTCTTTTATGAAAAAAACATTGTTCACATTCATTGGCATATATTTCAATATTTATATTAAACCTGTATTGTATTTGATTTTTATCTCTAGTCTATAGCCAACATTTTATCCTTTGTTTTAATGATTGCATTGCTGTTTTCTGTATTTTTCTTTAGAAGACAAGGGTATTGAGACCATTGAAATGCACATTTATAAAATGCATGTGAATATAAAAAAAAATACTCAAACAATAATTAATCCCAAATTTGATGCTTTCAAATTAAGAATACATTAAACCACTTTTTAATAAGTGTTTTAGTTAGAGCATAACCTTGTATATAATTTCTCAGTTAATCTGCCTTAAGATCTCCTAACCTTGAATGAAATGAGACTGTTGATAGTAGGGACTTAACCAATGAATATAATTCCTAAAAAGATGTTTGTGGTTTCTTTGTAGTTAGGAAAGTTTGCTTTTCCTTAGTTATTCACATAGCTTACCTAAATTTAAATAAATGTTTCTGCACGCAGAAAACACTATGAAACTCAATTGGTTGTTTTATTTACACTTGCAAATTAACTTTTTCAATAAAGATGTTTGCTTTTTGAATGGTGAAATTTGTCATTTTATGTATCCTGTATTTATTTATTTTATTGTAAAGGTGAGAGCTGTAAGTAAGAAGGTTGTGCACAAGCAAAAACAGACAGCAGTCAAGAGGAAGAGGGGTCGACCGAGAGGGCGACCTCCTTCCAAGAAAGTGAATGTCGCTGCTAGGAAGAGGACTGCTAGGAAGAGGACTTCACAAGTTTCCATAAGTCCACCACCAACTCGTAATAAAGGGAAGAAAAGGGGCATTTCCCCACAGCCAACTGTGAGCCCTCCAAGGAAAGTGGCCAAAGTCGTAACTGGAAACTGGCGAACTAGTAAAGTATTGAAAGAATCGGTGAGAGTCAAATGCCTGTTTAAAAAAATTCTAATATGAATATTTATAGTTTCAATCAACTACTTTTTTAAAAGTGAACATTTTCGGTTGAAACCCTTAAGATTATTTTAATTTTAAAGGCTTATTTGTTTACTGCTTGTCCAAGCTACATATTTAATTACACTAATCTAGTCAAAGGTAGAATTTAGAGAAAATGTAGCCACATTTGTGCATAGGGATACTTGTCAACCACTCAGGGGGGAAAACACTTCATTACACACACCTGACCAGGGGTCAAACCTCAACTTTCCTGTCATCACCTGTAAATAAGACTAGACAAGCTTGATAGTTTGTATATGTGGCCACCAGCGCATATATTTAAAGTTAATTTAATTTAAATTGGTTTAAAATGACACCTTGATACTGGTATTGAAGTCCAGAACCATACAGACCATAATTACAATAATTGGCAATGTGTGTGTTTATATTCAATATATTTTAAGGCCATTTATAACCTATAGTGTTTCATTTTGGTCATGAAATCTTTCAGCCCACCTAAAATAGGTCACAGCTGAAAGAGAATGAGAGGAGGGGGATTATTTTTCACTTGTTGAGGTACATTATGTTATATATGAAAGGTATAGTACATTTTAAAACTGGGGAAGATTAGAGGAAAACTAAAACAGGGGAAGATCAAAGGGAAACTAAAACGGGGGAAGATCAAAGGGAAACTAAAACGGGGGAAGATCAAAGGGAAACTAAAACTGGAGAAGATAACAGGAAAACTAAAACCGTGGAAGATTAAAGGGAATTGGTAATGTTCAAGGGAAACTAAAACTAAAATTAAAGAACTGTCAAGAGGTCTTACTATATCATGGATACAAGTCTTATCTTGGTTTCAATTTATCTCATAGCTGATAACTATAAAAGGATTTTAAAATTATTTATGCCTACTTACTTTTCAATAAATTAAATTAATACTTTTTTTAAGTCACTACATTATTTCAAAATAAAATTCTTATATATACTATTACCAATCTAACTATTAGAAAAGTGAAGTCAGTTTAACTTTCGAGCGGAAGCACTAGTATATTTAACATGAGCAGGCACGCAGGTTACTTTGTACTCTACTAAATTAAATAATTTGGTTTGTATGTTTTGTTCTAATTGGTTAATTTAAACACATTCCACTATTTAAAAACAAATATAATTTATACTGCAGATAAAAAGGTACCGTATATATTTTTAAATTAGAAACTAGAATCACCCTTGAGTGACACCTGAAAATTCCTGCAATATTTGATCAAATTCTGCATGAGGCAGCATTCAAAATGGGTAATTTTCTTATGACAGTAGAATTTATGTTAACTAAATTTTTTTTTAATATACTTAAATATATATATTTTCATAAAACGTGTTTGAGTAATTGTTTATTTTTACTGCTATATTTCTAAATTACAAACTATCTGAAATTTTGTTTATCTGAAAATAGATCCCACTCCTATTTCAAATGAAGCTTTACATTATTATTATTATTATTATTATTAATATTATTATTATTATTGACATTGATAAATATTTGAACTCGTATAGTTATTTACTCTTTGCTGATAATGTAAAATTATTTAAAATTATCAAATCAGTTGCAGATTGTATAGAGCTACAAAATGATGTATTATTATTATTATTATTATTATTAGCACCGAGTCTTACTACCCGTTTGGGTTATATGCACTTACGCTAATGTTTAATGGTAGGGTGATTGTGAGATGAAATGGAGGACCTACAGTTTAACGTGGAATCCGAACACACGGTGGAGGCCTGACATTCCCCACATGAAAATGATGTAAATGGTATTATACAATGGTCTTTTGAAAATGGAATGTCTCTTAATAAATCTAAGACCAAATCTATAACTTTTACTAGGAAAATTAATCCTTTATTTTTTACTTATAAATTGGGCAATGAAAACATAGTCCGTACCCTTTATATTAACGATCTTGTTCTTCTTGATAACAAACTTTTTTTTCCACTATCATGTTGACCATGTAATTTCCCAGTCATTAAAATTACTTGGGCTTATTAAATTTATTACGTCATCATTTTTAAAAAAGTTGGCTGTTTTTTGTGTCTGTACTATGCCCTGGTTAGATCTAAGTTAGAATATGCTACTGTTGCTTGGAATTCCATTACCTTAACTGACTCTCTTAGGTTGGAAAACGTTCAAAGAAAATTTGTCGCTGTGTGCTATGATAAATACTTTAGTAACCGGATTTATTATGATTATGACAGAATTGGAAACCTCTTAAGGCTCAAAACTCTCTTCTCGCGTAGACCTCTATTGTGATGCCCTTTTTGTTTTTAATATATTCAATAGTAAAATTTATTGCAAATTTGCCCTTAATCATGTAGGCATTCATATCCCTTCTTCGGGCTTCTCTTAGTCCAAAATTATTTTTTCTCAATAGCTCTTATAAGGTAAGCCTTATAGGTCATTCATTGTATCCATAGCGCCAATTCTAGATTTGTCGAATTCGACTTTTATCATAAAAGAAAAGCTAAACTCGAAGATCTATTTAAGGAAATCCCTTATCAATAATATATCACTAAGAGGTTATGCCTATAATATCTAAATTTTACAATATTCTGATTTATTTTTTGCACATTGTTACTGCTTTTAACCACTCTTTAGTTTTTTGTTATTATTGCTATTGTTTATTATAATCATTAATTAATTAATTACTTTTTTGATAACTATTAATCATTATATAACATTATTTAGGCATTTTTGTTTAGCTTATTTTCTCGTGTAAATGTATGTATTTGTATGGTACTTGTGTACTTTCAGTGCTGACCTGTTATAGGTCCTACGACTGTTGGCTAGCACTATAATAAAGGAAATTGAAATTGAAATGATATTAATAATCATATTTTAATACTTAATTTAATAATATGATAAAAATAATAACAATATTATGCACTTTCTAAAACTGATTTGTTATATCAGAAAATGGCTTAGAAACTAACTTATTATTAAGACATAAAAACATTCAGAAAATCAGAACTCTTGACTGTAAATTCACCACTGATAACTATATAGCCCTACCGGTAATCAAACCCAGGGCCATTGCTTCAATAGGGGGAGGGGGGGAGAAGAAAAAGATGCAACTAATAGTAATTAGACTGTGCTAGACTAAGGATGAAATAATTTGTTTACTGATAAAATTGATAAACTCTTACCGTTTATTATTTAAGCAGGGGTGTGGGGGTTTTCATACGCCATCAATGAGTTTGTTTCAAATAACTTTAATTTAAACAAATAATTTAATTCGAACTACACTATTTAATATTCAGGGTTACATTGAAGGAATATAAACATTAAAATGTTCCTTGGGCTCCTGACAGTGTTACCCAACTAACAAATATAAGACCGTGGTACCAGTATGCACACTCCAGGGTTAACTTAAACTTACTATCTATAAAATGTGGTAGGGTCAATGACACAAAGTGATTTATATTTTAATTAACTTTAAAATCATATGATCAAAGGGTTCACTCTGTATCACTAGACCAGACAGCCAATGACTTGAAGATCATGGCTCAAATCCCAGTCGGGTGTACTGACAAAGACTTTTCATAAATGATTTTACACTCACCCTCCACATAAATTTGTATACACTTCTTCTAAATTCAACCATATTCATCCTTAACTCATTAGCATAATTAGTATATATGCATATATTCCGAGTAGGTAGTCATACATGGTGCTAAAAAAACTCTGAAAGTTTTCATTTAAACTTGTAGCCTACAAGCAAACCTACTATTTTGCATAAAATAAAAATGACACAGGGAACATCTATTTTATTTAAAATAAAATAGCCAAATTATCTGCATCGTTGATTGGCCTAATCAGCCATAAATAATCAGAATCTCCATTGTTGACAAAATAACTGATGGAGAGGGACACGAATATCTATCTCGAGTCATTTGTCTGGCTTCCTCAAAGCTAGGTTTAGGTAGCAACCCAAACCACTCTTCATATAATGCTACCTCATAAAATGCTTACACAGGCTGCCCATTACAATTACAATGGTCCCTCTATGACAAACATGTTAAAAGTGGGTTGCTTAACACTGCACATTTGGAAGTGCTTTTGTCACTGAGCATTGCCACTAGCAAACCCCAGTGTTGATAGACTCAACTTTAATAAGGATGAGGATTTGATATATTCTTATCTGCCCAGCCCTAATTGTTACCCACAATTTGATATAGAAATTTAGTCTTACTATCATTTATAGTAGTTGAAAAGTGTGTGGAATTATAACTAATAACCAAAGGGGAGATGGGTGAAATGTTGTCTGCATGCTGCTCTGTCAAGGGTTAGGATCAAGCATGTTCAAATATTAAACTGTAAAAAGACCTAATTATATATTATGTTTCCAGGACACTTCTAGCAGTGAAGAAGATAATGTGACTACAAAAGAAGAAAAGAAGTGTTTTGTGTGTGAGAAACAGGTGTCTAATGGGACACACCTAGGAACACTGACAACCACCAGTAGGGCCCCAATGCGCCATAAGCTGGACAGGATTGCAGAAGGGGCTAGAGGACACTTGGACCTGTCACGAGATCCTGGTGGGGTCCTCTGTTCTCACTGTACCTGTGTGCTCAACCACTTAGACCAAATAGAAGTGGAACTTAACTTGCTCACCAAGTCTGTACTCAATGCTTTGCTCAA
The DNA here is from genome assembly GCA_901482245.1 of Timema douglasi. Classification (NCBI taxonomy): domain Eukaryota; kingdom Metazoa; phylum Arthropoda; class Insecta; order Phasmatodea; family Timematidae; genus Timema; species Timema douglasi. The sequence continues at coordinate 114,563 of CABEEJ010000262.1, forward strand.
GAAGTATGGACTGGCAACTCTTGTGAATGATAAAGGTATTTTATTGGGAAAATATCTGTAATGTATGGCTATACAATGGTTATACAGGGTTTTGAGTGTGGTTTCGAAGGAGAACAAGGTACTGGGCTGATTTGCCACTGTACAAAAACATATGAGAAGATACTGGGAAAGAGAATAAGAAATAAAATGAGAGGAACAGCATATATTTAGGGAACAGAGATCTACAATAGACTTAATCTTTGCCATATGACAGCTGATGGAAAGAAGGTATGAACATGGGAAAGACTTGACAATGGTATTTATTAGGGCTCATCAAGTACTCGTATTCCGAGCTTCGAGCCGAGCTCGTCGCTTAAGCTCGAGATTGAGATCAAAAGTTTTGTAGGCTTGTCATTTTTTAGCTTCCCCCTGCTGTACTTAATAATAAATTTTTTAAATGAAATAGTAAGCACAGTCTATTTAATTGAGATAATATCAGTATTTCCACTTATAAATCATTCGGTTATGCAATAGTAAGCATAGTCTATTTAATTGAGATAATATCAGCATTTCCACTTATAAATCATTCGGTTACTTAACAAATTATTAAAAATTAATTTCAATTTTCACATTAATAATGTAATAGGGCTTTAAAACCACTTTCAACCAGTAAATATATTCAATATTTTCATCCATTTTGAACTATACTTTATTGAAGTTGTTTACTTGTATTGCCATGACAAAGTAATGAAAATAAAAATAGCTAAAGAAGATTACTTAATAATTTAATGATTCTTTTTACTATTTTTACCTGGTTTCTTTCTTAAATAATAATTTATGTTAAGTTAAAAATGTGATACCAAGAATATATTACTATATTAAATGTTTTCATACTTAAGATATTTAAAACTTGAATTAATTAATTAATACGTTTAGCTACATAACTAGCTCTAGTTTAGTAACTATTTAGTTATAGAATTCTCTTGACTTGCGGCTTACTGTTAAATATTTAACCATTTATATAACACCACTCCACTATTAATCTTTTTACTCATATCATTGTATGTTTTATCTAATGCTTTGACTTTAATTAAAATGCTATGACGCATTAACCATCACTTCTTATATTCAACTTTTTGCATTCTATTTATCTGTATTATCAAGCATTATCTAAGTCTGTATTATTTTATCATATTTTATCATAGAATTGTGTTGGTTAACTTGTTTAAAATCAATGTTGATCTTATTTATTGCTATACATATTTTACAAACTTACGACATTAATATTAAAAAAGCATTTACTATTTCATATTGTTTGCTAGAAATATTATTTTAGTCATATTATTTTTAATTTTAAAGTATCAGCATCAACTTTTATAAGCCTTAAAAATTGAATTGAAGTAAATTTCTCAATAAAAATGTCTAACGAGAGGCCGTACAACACACACAGAGGAATGGAAATGGAACAAAAGACGTGATCATGCACGATTACACTAAGGGATAATAAACGAAATATGAAACACTTAAAATTTCTTTGTTTATGATTCTTACATTTTCTTACAGGGTAAATTAAGTTACTGAAGCATATTTTGGAGAAATATTAGTTTATTAAAACATCAATTATTTTAAACTTTTTGCCAAGACAGTGTAGAAACACTCTACAATAATGTAAAGTGATAGTGAAGGAAGACAGCCTGAAAAGATGGTTAGGTTAGGCCTAGATATAAACCAACATACTCATTATTTTCTTTCTACACTTTTACACTTCCCACTTCTTCAAACTTCCACAGTTGCAGGTTGTTTTGAATTTTCGGGAATATTTATTTTTCAAATGAAGGGACATTAATGAAAAAGTAATATTCCCGAAAATTCATACTAATGTGCATCTGTGGAAGTTTGAAGAAGTGGGAAGTGTAAACGTTTAAGAAGCCATGAAGAGAGAAAAGTGTTTGTTCTTATCTAGGCCTAACCTAACTATCCTTTCGGGTTGGCTTCCTTCACTATAACTTAATTTACATCATTGTACAGTGTTTCTACTCTCTCTTGCTATACATTTCATAGACATCATGCAATTATTCATTTTACTAACTTTTTTATAATTGTTGGTGTAATTTTAATGTCCTTAAAGACATGAGTGTGAAACCATTTTAATTATTTATTTGATTTTTATTTGAGTGTTGGTCCTATTTTTAAATTGTGTTTTATAAGAACTTAACAAGAACTAATTTAAAAACCGATATTTCCATTGTTTAACTTTTTTTTTTGTCAAAAGTATTTACTCTTTATAAAAATGAGTATCATTCATATTTTAAGAACATGTGTTTTAATATACTTTTTAAGAGTTTAAAATTATGAATAGGCCTCCACCTGAACTCAACTCGTACTCAGGAGCTTTTAGAAATACTCGACTTGAATGAAAAATCCCAAGCTTGCAGACCCCTAGTATTTATGTATGTGGAGAAGACATATTATAGTGTGGATAGAAATAAAGTTTGGAAAGCGATGAAAGAGGCCGAAGTGAAAAAAGGAGTGGTAATGAGAGTGAAAAGTATGTATGAGGCTAACAGGAGTGGTGTTAAGATGGAGAGGGAAAGGACGGAGTGGTTACAAATAAAAATGGAGTAAAGCAGTGAGTGCCCTTTTGCCATTACTATTTTTAATAGTAGTGTAAGTAGTCATGAACAAAGGCAGGCAGGAAAACTTGGGGAGGAAAGAATGAAAGCCGTGATGTTCGCTGATGATTTGATGGTATGNNGAAGGAAGATGAAATACAGGAACAACTATAAGAATGGAATGAGAAAGTGAAGGAGTGTGGAATGAAATTTAGCATGACAAAGTTTAAAGTGATTGAAATGACAAGGAAGGGGGTAAGGCCTATTAAAGCTATAATGTTGGATGGAGTAGAGCTGGAAAAGTACAGAACGTAAAATATCTTGGAAGTGTGATTGAGGAGAAAGGTGAAAGTAGAGAATATGCATTGAAAAGAGGGCAGCAGGGAGAGTTGTTCTATGGATGCGTAAGAGACCTGCCATTGAGAACAGAAATGCACTTGAAGTGTAAGGAAATACTGTACAAGGTGTACTTTGTACCCATTGTCACATACGCAGCAGAAACATGGACATTGAATGTAAGAGAGACTAGTAAAGTGAAGGCCATGTAATGAAGTTTGTGAGGAGAATGTTAGTTGTTATAAGTAAAAACAAGATTAAGAATGAAGTTATCCAAGAAAGAGTAGTACAGGGAGTACATGAGATAGTAGATGAAGCAAGACTGAAATTGTATGGTCATGTAATGAGAATGGAAAAAGAAAGGATGCTGAATAAAATTTTGCAAATTAAGTATATAGGAAAAAGACCGCAAGGGAGTTCAAAAACGAGTTGGGAGAAGCAGATAACAGAAAGTGTTGAAGTGAGAGGAGAAAGTTGGAAGAAATTAAAGGAGGTAGAATATAGGAAGATGGAGGTATTTTACTAAACTGACCCGGGCACAGGCTGGAAACAGATGATGATGATGATAGTTGTAAAAACTCTTTAGTTATTTCATATAATACTTAAGTATGTCAATATTTTGCTGATTATATATGTTTACACCTCTGATCTTTTGAGACAAACATGTAAAATATTGTTTCATACATGTATATCATTGTTAATATGTTTGCCAAATTTGGGACATTTTACTAAACTGACCCGGCTACAAGCTGTAAACAGTTGATGATTTTCATTTTTGCCAAACTAATATCACTAATTCTATTTAAAACACCACACTTCAATTACTATATAACCTCCCTGATTAGTTCTGATAGAATGAAACCTAGGTCGGGGGATTGGGCGGTGATGATCAATTTCCTTTAAGAGGCAACCATTACCTCTTTGTCCAATGGCAACAATGTAAAGTGTGAACTGTGTTCTTCTTTTCATTGTGTGTGTCCCTTTTATATGTTTCTATCCACCTTTCCTATACCTTCTTCCAAATACAATACAATTACCTCATAAAATATCTGACGACCCTAGTGAATTAACAACAGTTGATGGTTAAAATGATCTGGACCACTGTACAGTGAAAGATTTTACACATCAGCCATAAAATCCATTTGCCATAAGAGTGGTGATTACTGAGAGCTAGCAGAAGTTTTTTTTTATTCCCAATATTAGTTGAATTCACTAATTTGGAAATAGTTTTTATTTTCTTAGTGATATTATATCAATCAAAAGTGTTAATAAATGCTTCAAATAAATAAGACTTCCCTGAGGATTACTGTTTAATTGGCTTTTTCTTAACCTATTGATAGAACAAAATTATTAATTAAACCCATGAGATATTATAGTATATAAAATAATTATTTAAAACAAATCATGTTCATACTTGTATCTTATTATAACTAGCCACCAAAATAAAGGTTTTTTATGACTTAGAAACATACAAAAAATTAGTTTCATAATAAAACATTTTTTTAAACACATGCACATGAATACAATCAAATATGTCTGTACGTCATCAACAGCTTTTGTTTTGGTTCTGTTACCATCTTAATTTATGGAGAGAAGGCAGCCTTTTATAAGCTCTTGTTTGTAAAACATTTTTAAGTAAACTACAGATGCCACTTCCACAAAAAAAGAAACATTAAAATGAGGATTTTCATAAGTTTGTAATTCTATATTGTAAAATCTCTTACTAAGGTTATAATTAAAAATAAAATGGTTTGTTGTTTGTTTTGACTGCCAAAAGTGGCAGCAGCTCAACACATGGTCTTACAGATAATATGGTTTGGCGAATGGATACGTGAGCGTAGATCTGGGAACTTTTTGTCAGTAAGCACCACTCCTATGTTGAATGGACTATAGCTTTGTCCAGTGGCAGTAATGTAAAATGTGAACATTCTTATTATTTTCATTGTACATTAACATTTGGCCTACCAATAATTCCTCTCATTCTTTCCTGAACTATCTTACATTACATATACATTCTTTTAATTAAGTAAAAATCATTTAAAGACGAATTGCTTAAATCTGGTTTCAGGTGAGGTTGATGAAAACATTGAAGGCACATACTTAGAAACTGGGGTAAGTACGATAATTAAGTGTACTTAATGTTTACTTTTTTTGTTTCTATTTGGGGCTCTATTAAGATAAAAATGGCTACTGTATAACATGTTTTTCATTTATTTATTCAAGGTATTTAACATGTACTTTATGAACTGACTGAATATATCAGCCCCTGAGAATTTCCATGATCGAGAGCAAAAGGGGTACATGGGGCTAACGGTTTTACTTTCCCTCTGAACAAAGTTGTGTTACGGATTTTTATCGCTCAAAATGTAAGCCTATTTTATAGGCAAGTTCCTGTCTATAATCTAAGCTTAAACAAGTCAATATATGTTATTAGCTTCTAACGTTTTGAAATATTTTTTTTTTCTCCACAAAATTAACTGGTAAAGCTCATCGTCAAGGACATAAGGAGGTATTGTGATTATAATAAATTAGAGTTTTAATTTGTTTTGTAGCCACTATATTTGCTGAAATATAGAGGTGGTTTATGTTTTGAAAATCAATCTTAAATATTTGTTTGCCACACATGCCATCAATAAGTAATATTTTGTCGGAAACAAAAAAAAAAGCTATAAAGATTTTTTAAGTTCTTGCCATGACTGGCATTCTATAAAGAAAATATTGCTACAGTTTATGGATTTACTAAGGTGTTAGCCCCTGTTCCTCTCCCTTAAATCTGGACCCGGCTAAAAACACTGATATAGATTATAGATAAGCACAAAACAGTGTTTCATTTTGACAGAAGTAAAGGAATAAAACCTTTTTATCGATTACTCAGCTAAAATATTTTGTTCTCCATACAACCAACAATTCTCTCTTGCATGTTAAAAATCTTATACATATGTGTGGGGCTTATGTGTAACCTTTTACCTGTATAACAAAATCTTATTTTCATCTGTGGGCACAGTAAACTAAATATCAGGCTCCTTTAGTCTGGTTAGCCTGTAACGTAGAGTTTAAATACCTGCCATAAGTTCAAGTATTTAGAAAACTAATACATATCTAGCCATTATGTAAATTAGTTTTAGCTTGGGATTTAGTTAGTCCATTCATTATAACTTTATGTGTTTACGACAGTTCAAAGAAGACTATTTTTTAATATTCTGCACTAAAAGGCCTTATCTCTGATGTCTTAAAAAAATATAGCCCATCTAGAAAATCAATCAATTTCAACTAAAATTTATGTGTAATTTTGATAAAATATGGTAGAATTTTTGTTAACACTATTTGGCAATTACGGCCGTGAAAAGCAGCCATAATTTATTTAATTTGAGTCATAGAAGCAGGTGGTAGCTCATTATATTTTGTTAGTGAACTATAGTAAAAGGGCTAATAGGAAATCACTCTTCGATTATTTTGATAAAGTCAGAGTCTTGCATAATTCCCAACCAAGATCTCTAAATTGCTCTATCTTATACAACACTAATGCAGGTCACTAAGATTGTAAATAATTCAATACCAAGTAAGCTTACTTGATTTTTAAAACCAGAACTTTAAAATTTGAATATATTTTGTGTCATAACGTTTTACTATTTGTCCGGACTATACACATATGAATTAATTACACTGACGGGGTAGGGATTAGAAAGATTGAATTTTAAGGAAGTGTACCTGCATTTGCATTGAGAAAAAGTGGAAAACCACTTAGGAAGAATGACTCTCAATACACCTGACTGAGATTTGAATCCTGATCTCCCTGTCATTGGCAGTCCGGTCTAATATGAGGGTCACACCTTAGACCAGTGATCTTCAACCTTTTTTGAATCAAGGGCCACTTTTTCCCCAGCTAATGTGTTGCGGGCCACACCTTACATAAAACATGTCACACATAATCTAATATTCCAATTTCATGTTTGTACAGTTGTATTATATGTAATTTGGCCATATGGTTAAAATAACCTAAAATCTTAAACAAATCATAGTAAAAATGTGAAAATTAAAGTTCAAAACTGTTTATTTAATAGAAAATAAATTTTTACCCATATAAAAAGGCGTTGTTAAAATGTTTTCGGGTCTAATTTTAATGAGACACTTGGCATTGCTTTTTATTAACTAATTGTTCAATATTGGCTTTAATGCTAGATGTACTAATTCGAAAGGAGCTTTATAAGTGGGCGGCAGTCAGTCGGTTCCTCAATTTCGACTTCACAATGTTTATCCTTGAGAAAAGTTGTTCACAGCTGCAGGTACTACCAAAGAGTGATGCTGTTAGCAGAGCATGAGTTCAGAGATTTAGAAATTGTTTTTCTTCAACATATTTTGAGTAAAATGTCAAAAGATCTACATTCATATATTTCTCTTTTAAATCTGTATTACACTGCAACTCAATAAGCTCCATTTTCACATTGCTTGGCACGTCCTCAACATCAACACTAAATTGAGTAGAAAATATGTTGAACAATTTTTCATTGGATTTAAAATCTTGGAAACGCGTATCAAAATCGGACCTTAGATTTCTGAGTGCAGTAATGTATTTTTCGTTGTTATGAAATTCACATTGGGATAATGTCGAATAGTGTGTTAATTCACCTTTTTGTAGTTGAACTTCCCACAGACGAAGTTTGTTTTCAAATGCCTTCACTTGGTCAAAGAGGTTATTTATCAAACTGTTCTTACCTTGTAATCGTATGTTCAGGTCGTTTAGGTACATAGAAGATATCAGTAAGATATGCAAAATCAGCCATCCATTCAGGGTCGTTGAACTGATAGACATGCTTGCCCTTACTTGCCATGAATTCACAGATTTCTTCTTTCAGGTCGAAAACTCTCTTCAGTACCTTACCTCTACTGAGCCAGCGAACCTCTGTGTAATAGAGTACATCACCTTACTCTGAGTTCATATCCTTAAGGAATGTATTAAATGTCCTGTGGTTCAATCTTTGAGATCTGATAAAGTTTACTATTTTTGTTATATCTTTCATAACATCTTTGAAGCACACACTTTTAGTGCTGCATAAGCATCGCGAAAATTCCCAGCTTAAGAGTTTTAGTCCTAAAAAAACTTACAGAATTTTCAAACAGATAAATTGTTTTATGTAAAATTGGTCCGTGGGCCACATAAAATTACTCGGCGGGCCGCAAGTGGGCTGCGGGTTGAAGACCACTGCCTTAGACCATTCTACCAGTGAAGCAGGTCACTTTAAGACATTACAAAATAGAAAGATTACATTTCAATCACAGTAGCACAATACAAAAGTTTGACTTTAAAACCCCTCCCTAAAATTATGGCCCGGCTATGACCTTGTCTAGTCTCTACTATCAAATAGATGCTTCTTTTTGCAGATTTTATTTTAGATTAAAGATGGTGTTTTTCTTTTTCTCAGGGAGATATGGAAAATACAAATAATCATTCTGACAAGAACTTGGCCACTCCAGATGATGAACATAGTAATTCACTTCAAGACAGTAATAAACAGACAAATAATGTAAACATCAAAGAGACACCTTCTAAAGAATACCATTGCCATGTTTGTTTCTACACTTGTAATAAGAAGTCACTTTTAGTTTTCCATCTCCGGGATCATTTGAAGCGTAATTGTCATCGCTGTGACTTCTGCAACTTGTACATTGAGGAAGGTGAACTTCACAATCATGGGAACAAACAACTTGTAAAACCATATGTTACTTTAGACAGAAAGGACAGTGCTAATATTCAAGATTATCCAAATCGTTTAGCATCTGAAACACCAAAAGTTCTCAAAGTATCAGAAAATCAAGCCATTGATATTTATGGTTCCAAGGAAAGAAGCAGTGAAAAGATGTCTCAAAATGGTGACCGTGTTGAAGTTGTGGAAATGCCAACCAAAGAAAGTATAGAGAAGAAATGTGTTACTTCTTCAGAAATGAATTATGCCACTGATGTTTCATTTGTTGCTCTTCCCATAACTGGGCAATCTTCTCACTTAATCACATCCACTTTATCTGACCTTGGTGGGAAACATGAACTAGAAATGTTGGATTATATCTCCTCAGAGATGTCTAGTTTAATAAGAACTGAGAGTGATACAATTAAATCAGTTCTTGGGGACAGTAAAACTGATTATATAGGTAATAAATGTTTATCAAAACATGAGTCAATGGTATGTGACAGACCACAATCAAAAAGTGTGAGTTTAGAAAGAAGTACAAAAGATACAAAACATTTGGACACAAGCAATGTTTCTAATTTATTGAGTATCTTAGAAGATGGTTAAAAATAGCTTTGTCAAATTTGATTTATATGAAATCACAACTAATCACAATAAATTTATTTAATTATATTTTACCAATACATTTACCTAAGTTTGATTATGGTTAAACGTGTGTTATCCAACACACTGAGTGACTAAGTAATGCTAAAATGGAAAATGTTGGCACATGAAGGGGTGGATTGGGTCACCGGGACACTGGGGATATGCCGGTGGGCCGATTCAATTTGGGCTGTTGCATTTACTTTAAACTATAATAAAGTTGGTGACCTGGCGGCCTAGGGGTTAAGGTGTCGGACTTCTATGCTGGCGGCCGGGGTTCAATCCGCGGTCCCGGCAAAGATTTATCTGATTACCAAACCCTTCCTTCACCTCTGACAAGACATCTTGTGAATGTGAGGAATGCCAGGCCTCCACCGTGGTTCGGATTCCACGTTAAATTATAGGTCCTCCATTTCATCTCACAATCACCCTACCATTACACATTAGCGTAAGTGCGTATAACCCGAACGGGTAGTAAGACGCGGTGCTAATAATAATATAAAGTTATTTGTTTTATTTTAAATTATTATTGTATTAGGTTTTGATAAAAAGTTTCATTGATTTAGTCTGAGGGTGTCCACAATGCATAGTTTGTGAAGATATATGATGGCATTAAATTTACTGTATTTCACCCCATTGTGGTTACACCCTGTTTTTCAGTCCAAAAAGTTGGTCTAAATGGTTTCATCGCTTAATGGTTGCACCCTCTTTTTCAGTCTTGGTATATAAAATGTCACACTAAACGTTTACTTTAAAAAAAAGTGTTAAAGCTGAGCCTACCCATTTAAGGCGGTTCTACCCATAAATGCACCATTTTAAACAAAAGAAATCTATATAAAAAAGATTTAATAATCCAACATTGTTGTTTTTTTTATTTATTTTAGTAACATATCTGGGCATCTTTCATAATTCTTATGGAATTTTCAAACCACGCTAAAAATAGTTATTGAAATAATTTTCATTAAAATGTTTTCATTTCAATGCATTTTAAATAGGGATACAAAAATTATTAATTGATTTATTTATATTATTTGTATAATTAAGCTAGTGTGTTTGTTTATAACACATAATGAATAATTTATTCTTTTTTATATATATATATATATATATATATTTCTAAATTTGGGTTAGTTTCAATAATCATAACAATAATGAACTCCTAACGACTCCCAAGTCGACACTAGTGGAAATACATGGTTTTAAATACAACTTATCCTTCTACAAATAGTTATTTTAGTTGATAATAGATGCCGTTAGTATGATCGTTACCCATTTACCAGCTATAGGCCGTTCCACTCTCAAATTGCAGTACAGGCTCTTATGGACTATTAACATCTCTTTCCAACCCATTGGTTTCTCCGTTAGCGCTGTCCTTTTTCTAACAAGCCGAGTTGCCATTTTGTATCTTAAATTTGAACGTTGTTATTTCTATGAAATAAGCATGGAATATTAATGAAGATACATTTATGCATCTTGTGAAATCAATTTAAACCACCATAGATGTTTTTAAATTTTTTTTTTTATTATTTTTTTTCAAAATATTAAAATATGCATTGTGTCAAAGTTTCATGAGGTTTCAAATGAATCACGTCATAACTCTAGTTACAATTGTGTGGAAAAGCCAGTAATTTTATGGTGGTTGTTATAATAATTATGAACAACGTCTGCAAAGTTTGAAAGGAATATCTTTTATACAATTCTAAAAAAAAATTAAAACGTATTATACCTCCTGAAATATTCAAAGTAAAATATGAAAAAGTTGTCTTGTTGGAAACTTTTTTTCTTTTGATTTTGCTTAGCTACATTATGTTTAAGAAATTATAAGAAAAGCTCAAATTTATTTTTGAAAAAAACTATGGGCCAATAGCACCCCCCATTTATGTGTGAGTAGTGTTTTGAAGTCGAAGAGGGTGTAGTTCACTTTAAGCTCTGTCCGGTCTTGAAGAGCAGAGTAATGTTATACAGTTGTAGCGTTGAAAACTGAAGTGTTAGTTCATCCCATCCATATCAAAATTGATAATATTGGTTTCACAAAATACAAGGTTCATTCACTTATACATTCATTATACTCATCTTAGTTTGTAATTATAGTTTAATAAACAAGGTTTTATTGTATTTGCCGAGATAATGTTAACAATTTGAGAATACATTTTATATGCAACTCCAAATTTTACTACACCATGCTTCTGAATTAAGAAACCAGCTAACCAAAGAGGTAGGTGGCTGGGCAGTATAAGGTTTTACACTCGCATTCATACTTTGCCACCGTTTATAATCAGGCCCAGGTTCAAATGCTGGTCGAATTCACTGGCATTAATTAAACACTTTAGAACAGTTGGTAAAGTGTGAGTCAACTGAGATAAGAGAAAGGTCTGATATTTATCTTTGGTAAATTGTCGGCTAGGGGACTGGATGTTGTGTTTCATTAGTATTAGGGTAGTTTGTTGTTGTGTCGTGTGTTGATATAATTAACCTGTTTGAAAAGTACATCCACCTAATACAAAATAATTATGAGGTTGATTTTAACAGGTTATTTTTCCATAGTTTCAGGAAAATACTGGTGAACATACTCTTAGCCACTTTACTCTGTTATATTATTGCTTTAAATCAGTGTAAGATGCTGAAAGTCAAAACAGTCTTCAGGTGTAGTACATGTAAACATAAATATAACCCTGCTGACTTCACACCAATGAATCCTTCTGATGACAGTCCTCTTGGAAAAGCAAAACACAGCTGTTTGATATCCATCAAAGAAGCCTCTCTCCAGTTGTAAGCCATTATTCTTGTGTTACGGGCATTATTTTGGCATGGGCCTACAGAGTGCTAAGAGTGTTTGGTGGCTTAATAGTCATTGGTATCAAAAGTTTGTTCATATTATATTTTAATTTTTTCCTTATATTTTTAGTTATAATATATTTTACTTTATATCGGATGATCATTTTATATACTATTTACTATTGATTCATAGTGTTTAGTGTTAATTTATTTAAACTATTTATCATGGAAACGGTAGCAAGAAAATTGCAATTACTCTCCTAATACACTTGAAGGAACTGTTATCGTAATCGATAATACAGCCTATCGCAGCAGAAGGTGTGAAGCAATCCCGACCACATAATGGCGTAAAGCTAAAATAGCGGAGTGGCTTATCCATAAGAACATTGATGTTGATGACGAAATGTTGAAACGGGAAATGCTGTATTTGGTTTCGCAACACAAACACAAATTTGAAAAATACAAAGTGGATGAGATGGCGAAGGCGATGGATCGGAAAGTCATTTGTTTGTCTCCGTATCATTGTGAACTTAACCCTATAGAGATGGTGTGGGCTCAGGTAAAAACATTTATTAAAATGAACAATGCTAGTTTTAAGGTTAAAAATATGAAGTCCTTAATACCTGCCACGTATGAAAAGGTTTCTGTAGAAAACTGTTTCAATTATATAAATCACGTCAACAAAATTGAAAATGACATATGAGAGCAGACAAGCTGCAAGATGACGAGGAGCAATTTTAATAAGATTAACTTCATCATCTTCATTGTCCCCTGTGTCATCTGCTCCACCCATAAGTCCACCTACTCACTCTCAAAACTTTGAGTTACTTGGGCCATCCACTAAACACTACTTCACAATTTGATAGTCATGCCCTTGTTTGGGGACAACGATGAAGCATAAATGTACCTTGAATAGATTTTAGAATCCTCCCTCCTTTATAATTACCAGTATTTTAATTTATAAAATTATTGTATATTAATTTTTTATTATTATGATTATTGAGTTTTAGCTTTTACTAAAGATGAATTAGGTAGGCCTAATTGTTTATAAAAGTTCACACACATTCACATGCAAACAGGGAATTTTTTTTTTTTACCTATGTACTTGTGAAGATCATCTTTGAAAGGATTAGGATCTCCAACCTATTCATTGTATGTGACAGTGTACAGTGTATAATAAAAGTGGCATTAATATGTTAATAAATAGAAAAATACACAATTATTGACAGCCCAAACTTCAAATTGATTGCCATAGCGTGTATAGAGTTTGTATAATTTGCTAAGTTTGAATGTAAAAGTTGTCTCTCTGTTTCGAGTGGGTGAGATCTGGCAACTGCGCGCTCCATAAGACCTGTACTGCAGAGTAAGAGTAGAACGGACTATAGTATTGTTTTGCAAACGTTAGCTAATCTGCCGTATTGGAATCCAGGCAGCAGTGGAAGGTGAAGCTAATCTCTATGACCTTCTTGAGTCAAGGAAATATTAATACCATGTGCATCGGGATAAGAAGGGTCAATGTCCAATTATGAAAATTTTTGTAATTAAATATATTGATACTTAATATATTAATATATATATTATATAACTAAAATACTCACAAAGTCTTAACTGCTGTGTGAATAAAGATAGTTGGTCCCTACTTAATTGTAGTGTAGGCCTATATGAGTCTCACTCTAGTGATACATTATTTTCATATAAAAAACCATATGCTTCTCTGTATACAAAATTTTATGGCATTAGCCCATATTTAACTGAAACAGTCAAACATGTGACAATCCGCAAAGTTTTTCTTATTCAAAGTTATATTCAGAGTATTAAAAAAATTACTGCACATTGAATTTTTAATCCATTACCGGTATTATAATGAATAAAAAAGGCATTTATGCTCACAACAAAGATCGTTATTTTAAATAAAATATGGTCTAAACGTAATTTGGAGACATTCTCAATATATTTTTATTTTATATATTTGGTTTACGGTCTAAGGTTTGACTCTCATTAAACTTTGGAATAAGTTATTTTTCAAAAAAAAATTGAGGGAAGATTTGGTAATTGAAGTATGAATGAACATGCTTATTTTATTAGCTTGTGATTAAAATAACTCTAAGTCTACCTACCACACAGCTTTTATTGACTAATTAGATGACGTGGCAGTCTAGGGGTAAGGTGTCTGACTTCTATGCTGGGGTTCCGGCGTTCAAGCCTTGGTCTTGGCACAGATTTATCTGATTAACAAACCCTTCCTTCACCTCTGACAAAACATGTATTAATCACAATTTGTGAATGTGGGGAATGCCAGGCCTCCACTCTGGTTCAGATCTCACATTAAACCGTAGGGCCTCCATTTCATCATCCTACCATTTTACATTAGTGTAAATGCATATAACCCGAATGGGTATTAAGACGTGGTGCTGCTAATAATAATAATTAATTAATTAATATTGACTAATTTGAATGTATTAATTTACTGATAATGTAGTAAACTATACCTTTAAAAGTATATATTGCCGTGGGAATAAAAACACCAAAGAGGACTACAAATGTGGTCATCGCTGTGGAAGTTTCAGCCAGTCAATCCCTTACTGAACACCTCCCGACGAAAATATTGTTATATTTTTTTTTAAAAGTTTCAAGAGTGACTCGATGCTTAAAAAAATACCTTTCCAACTGCTGGGATGCTTGACAGTTGACAACGAGCTACCAAAAGTAATTTAACTCCCAAAATAAATTTCTGTTTGTGGCCTTGGATTCAATTGTTAAGTGTTATACAAATTTCTGATGTTGCAGATATTATATATGGAAAACACGGTCATAATGGTTTCAATTCATCTCATTTTTTGTAGGGGCGAGGGGCAATTTCACCAGTGCCTCTTCCATTAGTTCAATCCATACTCTGCTATATTTGTCAATTTTTGTTCAATGAGGTCAAAACATAAACACAAATACAGAGAGCGCTAATGCAAAAAAAAATAATTTTTTTTTCTAATCGTAACACGTGACCAAGATATTGATTACTGACTGCTAACTTTCAAAGTCTATAAAACTAAATAAAAAAGATTGCTAGCAAAGCTATAAATATGTTTTGTGTCTAGAATAATATTAATTTAATTTTTTTTAATATTCCTAGGCCTTTTATTAAGCCTATGGAATCCATCATTATTTTCAATTTCAAATCGAATTTGAATCTTGGCTGACTCAAATCAAGTCAAGTGCTTAAAAAATTTGAATCTATTAAGAATTGAGTATTATACTAGTTTTATTTGATCAAATCAAATCCGTTGCTTGTATAAAAAAAATTTAGAACCGTCTCCTGAACATTAATTCATCACTGTAAAGAGGAAACCGCAATTTTACCAATGATACATTTTTTTTTACCATGTCACTAATCAAACCTTCGACTATTAACTTTATAGGCAATTACTAAATGAAAAAACAACCCACAGAGGAAAGGGGCACATCGCCAAAGCTTCAGAGGAGATGCAAGGTTGTCATCAAGATCACTTAATTTCACAAGGACCAACATTTTGTAATTTGGATATTAAGATGATCAAGAAGGGAAATATAGGTAATGCACGTTGATTGCCTTGCGCCCTATTAAGAAGGGACTTTGGTATTAAAACAGCACATCTATATAGAATGAACAGACAAGGAGGGGGCAGTGTAACAAGCATAGATATGGCCATGGCAGAGGTTCTCTTGTATTTTTATTTTTGGGAGAATTGCCATGGTGAAAGACAAACTTGATTACATTTTGATTTTGAGTTTCTTGGTATGGTATATTTATTTTAGCATTGCATCTTACTACCTGTCCGGGTTATGACCTAGGTACAAAACAAACAAACTAATGTATTAGGGTTTATTAAGGTAGAATTTAGATTAAGTGTACCCAAATTTGTGTGGAGTGAGTATGGAAAACCATTTAATAAAATACCCCTGTACACCTGACCGGGATCGAACCCCAATCTCCCTGTCTTCGGCAGTATAGTCTATTACTAGAGTAGTGCCTTAGACCATGTGGCCACCAAAATGGGTTCTTGTTGAAATGAGTTTAGAGCTTACTAAAATGTTTATCTCAACATTTGTTAAATTATTTCTTGAGTGCTTCAGCAGCTTCATAAGTGAATCGTGTATCATAGACAGTTTCAAAATATTAAATAGCCTACCACGATATTTTAAAACGGTCTTCAAATAACCTGGTATTGTGTAGATGTCCCACGACCCCACCAGGCATGTTGCATGTCATTGAAGATGAGAAAAAAAACTATGTTTAAAATGATTACATCACATATTGAAACACAAATACTCCATCAAGATTTGTTTGTATAAACAATGAAATAGGCAGACACTTCAATCCTTGTTAAAGGGTTTAATAACTTAGTTGTTAAGCATATAACCTTAATACGTAGTAAGATGCAATGCTAACAAAACTTAAGTTACTATAATGATATTCATTTTTGTATGGCTTGAGTACAGCGGCTGTAAGTGTGTTTCAAGAAGCTCAGAAATTCACACACGTCACAATTATTTAAAACTAGTCTTGAAATGTTACCCCATTGTAGCCATCTGAAGCTCTACAAAAAATTACTTACTTGCCCAAAGTTGAGCAAATATGTGAAATATTAGGCATTTCTCAATTTAATATTGATATGTAAAGGCCCCGTTTTTTAGCGGCAATTAAAATATGAAAAATAATGAACATGATAAACATATGTCAATGGCTTGTGTTTTAGGAAACCAAAGAACATCACAAGTTTTTAACTGACTTGACTTGCAGATTGATTTGACAACCGATATAAATTTGGAATTTAGTTTGCAAATAAAACCTGTTTAGCATGTCATCAAAATTGGAACCTCACAGTCTTCTATAAAAATTACCTGAATGCCTATATACAACATGTGTTTATGAAAGTGAATTTTCTTTGTTTATTGCATAACATCAAAGTACTGAAACATTATAAATAAAGAATCAGATGTGTGTTTTGTTGATAAATATAGTATAGTAAAATCTCCCCTAACAGAAACCACAAAATAACAAACTCTAATGGTGAAACACCTTCTCAATGATGGACTTGTACACTGCTATAAACACACATTTATGCATAAAATATCCGACTAGAGGGCAACAATTGTCAACACCAGTCCATATATTTTAGAGTACAAATAAGATAAATGCCAATATCTTGCATGTAATGTGAGCAGTACTACCTTCCCCTGCTAGTGAAACATTTTGATTGCTAAAACAGACTATCTTATCATAAGGACTTAAATTTCTTAGATTGAAATAAATATGCATCTTTGGTATACTATATTGGTGGCGTGGTTAGCTATTATGCTAGTTTCATAATGAGCTAGAATGTCGAGGACGGCAAGATCGAGGTTCAAATCTCAGTCAGGTGAACTGGGGCTGATTTTTCCTAAATGGTTTTCCACTCTCCCTCCACCCAAATGCGGGTTCACATCCTCTAAAATTCAACCTTACCAATTCCTAACCCATTATCATAATTAATACTTAAGCGTAAAACCCGAACGAGTAGTAAGATGTGGTACAAAATAAATAAATATATATATATTTTTTTTCAAAGGCTCAAAATATGTTTAGCTTATTTAAACCATAGGCTCGCCAATTAAATAATGTTGACAGTTTTGAGCGCATTGAAATATTTTGTTTATTTTTAGATAAATAAAACTGCTTTATCGATGCATAAAACATCCTTAGCATTTTAAGAAGAATATATAATGTTTAATGATTTACAGAAGTATTGATTCAATATTGTTGTGTAATTTCTTTACTTTAACTGGATAGAATTATTAAATATACAGTACAGTAGAGCTACTATACAAACATAATTTTAAACGCATATGGGTTTGAGTACAAAGCAAAATGTAAAGTAAGTTATGTACAGTACTTATCCATTAATCAGTCATGATTTAAATGCATATACTACTGTATAGTACAGTAAATAAAGAATAAACTATCTACTAAAAGCATGAATTAAAAAAAAAGTTTTCAAATAACAGGCACTTCATACTAGACATTTTTGGTGCAGAAAGGTGTCTGCTATTAGGAAATTCTATTGTATTGTAAAATTCTAGGTGAAAACAATAACAATTTAAGTTCAGAGCATGTGAGATTTTTGATAACTTGTTTGGTTCAATAAGAAGAGTTGATAATAAAATATTTAGAATGACTGGACTGCGAAAACGGAAGATAAAAGTAGGGTTCCTGCCAGAATGTTTTACTCAAACTGGAAACATTGTCTTGTGGTGTCCATTTTCTTTGTGGGCAAATTCAAGCCAACCCTTGATATTTTAATACTGGGGATCTGCAACTCCTTGAATTTCACCTTTAATAGATTTCTGGTTTGTATGCAAATAAATATGACATCCCTTTTTTTATTGAGCTACATTTTGAATAAACACACATTTATACTAAAATGTTGAACAAATATTATGTGTCAAGTTTAATAAATAATTGTGTAGACAAATTAACTTTTGAGTTACTAGTGACAGAGCAATTACAGAAGCGCCATGGCTTCTTTGGTGCTGATTGACAGCTCACAGCTGACTTCTGACCGTCAACATTTAGGTATATACCTACATTTTGACTCTCAGAACTGACAGCTGCAAAATACATGTTTTTGCAGATCACATGGTTCGGCGTAGGGGTACATAATTTGGTCTGGTAATTTTTCAAAGCTGTCAGTTGTCAGCTGTCATTCAGCACCAAAGAAGCCATGGGGCTACTGTAAGTAGACAAAATAAATTTATTCTATTGTTGCACTTCGAGCTAAATATAAAAATTAACACACACAAAATCTATATATATATATATATTTTATTTTCAAATGAGATATTGGGCTTCATTCTAAATTATTTTGATAACAATAAAGATCAAAGATATCAAGAAAATAAATTTCACATCCTAAATTATCTTCTGGATTATTCATATTGTAAACACAGTTTTTGTTTGATTGTCTTGTATCTCTTATACCTTTTTCCAAACTTACACTTTTTTAATGCAGTTTGTCACATACCGACTTGTGTTTGGACTTGCACTTAGTGTTCTTATAATCATTAACTTATTTCCAAGAATTGATTCAAATGAATCTCATTCAACTTTGCTTAAGCCAGACATCTGAGGAAATGTAATTCAATATTTCAATTTCATGTTTACCACCAGGGTCAGAAAGAGTGGAAGTGATTATGTGGGGGGATCGTTTAGTTCTGGGAAAAGGAACAAATGAAAAATCAGAGGAAAAGTTTATTTCTGAAGAATTAAGACTTTTTTCCTTGGCTAAATTGCCCAAGTCAACACCAACACTGTCTTTACTTTTTCTAATTTTTCTTGCTACAACCACATTGCCGTGTAACATATTTTCAGTACTACTTTTCCTTGTTATAGAAGTATCATTCACTTGTTTTTCAGAGACTTTGAGACCTTTCGGTGCTTTAAATGTAGCTTGTGTTGGACAACTCTGAATATCAGCATTGTCCTCTCTGCTAACAACAACAGTTTCTATAACTATTGGTTTGTTTCCATGAGTGTGAATCTCACCTTCCTCGATGTAAAGGTTGCAAGAATCACAACTATGGATTTCAAAATCATTTTTCTGGTCAATACTGTCTTTACACTGATTAATAAAATCATTTATCTGGTCAATATTGCCTTGACATTGATTATTAAAATCATTCACAGGTGCGGCCAAGACGTCCATAGAATGATTATTTCTATTTTCCATATCTCTCTGAAATAAAACAAAAAAGGGGAATACAAAATCAGAAGTAAATAATTTCACAAGAATTTAGGTTTAGTTTTCTATAGAACACAAAGCAAACAAAGATCAAATTCATGATGCAATTTTAAGTTAGCTTTACAATTAAAATCTACTTCACATTCAGATTAATTATTGTAGTGCATCTCTCAGATGCCATTTGTTTTTTTTATAAAGCACTTTGTTGAACCTTTTAGTTTATTCGGTTATGCCAGAGTCCAAGACAGGCACTCCCTACCTCTTGCAGTTGCATGTCCAGCAACAGGTTTCAGTTAATAACGCTTTCGCTACACTCTAACAATATTACTTCCTAATATGAGACTGCTGCAACTGTAAGCTAAAACTGTTATTTGATGCAATATTAACAGCAAGCTGTGACATAGCATTGGTTAGAGAAGCATGTTTCAGTCAAATATACTATAAATTTGACTTAAATGGAAACAGTTATGGCTACATCATTAATTATTTTGATCCTTAGCTCAAACATTTCAACAAAAAAACTTGGGGAGAAAAGAAAGAAAATCATTGATATTTGCTGATGACTTGATGGTATGGGGGATATAAGAATAGCTACAGGAATTGAATGCGAAAGTGAAAGAGTGTGGGAAGAAATTTTGTATGATGATGAAGATAAGGCCTAGTAAAACTATAAAGCTAGATGGAGTATAGTTGAGAAATGTACATCATCATCATGATCTGTTTCCAACATATGGCCAGGTCTGTTTAGTAAAATGAGAAATTAACAGTGTGTAGTATATATTGGAAGTGTGATTGAAGCAAAGAGAAAGTAGCAGGGTGAGATGTTTTACATACGCGTAAGATATCTGCTAAGGAAAAGAGAAGTGCCCTTAAAGTGTGAGTGGGCTATTGGACATATTTTGTACTCACAATTAAATATGCAGCAGAAACATGGATATTGGGTGTAATCGAGACCAGGAAAGTGGAGAGCATAGGAATTAAATTTTTGAGGCACATGCTAGTTGTCACAAGGAGAAACAGGATTAGGAATGAAATTGTCCAGGCAAGAGTTGGGTAGAGGGATTATAAGAGATAGTAGAGGAAGCAGGGAAGAGCTGTTATGGACATGTTATGAGGTTAGAAAAGGAAAATATCGCCACAGAGAATGATTGAGATGAATGATGTAGGAAAAATACCACAAGGGAGACCAAGGAGATGGAAGGAGCAGATAGAAGCAAGTGTGCTAGTGTGAGGATAAGAATGTAAACAAATAAAGAAAGAAGAATAGTCTAAAGAAAATGGAAGAGGAGGTATTTGACTATAATGATCCGGCCACAGGTTAGAAACAGTTGTTGAAAATGATGATTTGCATAATTTAGTGAGTTTAGAAAAAAATTGTTCCCTGTCATTCATTGTAGCAACATCATAGAATGAACTATCTATTAACACAAGATATTTGACTACACTTACTGCATCCAAAAAATAACTATCTGTACATTTATGAAATTAAAGCTTGATGCTTTAAGCTTGTTGATTCTGGGTAGGGGGCTTACCAGGGGCGCGGTTGAAAACATTTTAAATTACCTTGACCAGTGGTGTTTTCAGGCCATCATGGACACCAAGAATTAAGATATAAAATAATAAACATAGATTATACAAGACATAGACACTAACCAATAACAATAATTAATCAACGGTACAACATTACCTCAGGATCACAATGAAATTGTTTGAGCAAGTGTTATTTTTTAATTATTATTTTTTGTTTACATAAAGAATCTTATTTTAACAACACTTTGTAAAAATATAACTGTTGTTTCCATATAACATAATACCTAAATGTTCATTTAATTTATTCATGGCTTCAGAAAAATGTAATTTATTTCCCTGCAAAGTGGGACAATTATATGTCCCATAAGGAATCTTGGGGACAGTGAGACACATTCGTCCAAAGCAGGACTGTCCCGCCTAAAACAGGACATCAAGTCACCTTAGTACATAAACCAACCATTCATATACTTTTTGAGTTGTGGACCGATCTTAAAGCATTTTTTTCCCCTTAAGTCCCACAACATTTGTATGATGGTTTATTTAATATAAATTATAAACTTAAAAAAAGGTATGGATTTATAGCAAAATAAACTTTGTATTTTATTCATGTTCACATAGAAATGTAGGTATATAGTATAAAAAAGTTTTTGACAGGGTTAGTACAAGTATTTATCAAACCAATACTAAAAGCAAATAATAAACTTCTTAATGAGAATTATGATCCTATACTTTAGCACACAAAAACTTCAAACTAGGTGTAAAAGAGGTTAGTTTTATCACAAGAACTTGTTAAACATCCAATAATATTCATGTATTTATTTTTTAGGAACACCAATGTTGAAAAACCTGTTTTGCCCTTACATGCTGTGAAAAAGGGCATGAGAAATCTAAAAAAATGTTCTGCTAAAGCAGGATATTCACGACAACAACTCGGCCAAAAACTAATTAAATAAACTTTATCATAGCTGTCCTTTAGTGCAATGTCACACAAAATTTCAGCAATAAAATCTATGTTCAATTCAGGGTTGAAAAAAAAAACCAATTGGCTTATAGTGGATTTTTTTCTAGGTTTAATTAAAACTGTTATGTATGATATCTAATTAAACCAATAATTCAAATATATTAATTATTCGGAACCAGAGAAACATATTTTAATTTTAATATAGTAAGAAAAGGATTAATAAGAAACATAATAAAGGAAAATAATAATGCAACAATGTAAATCTTGACAACAAGCTAGCGGGTTGAAAAAACAAAACTTTGTTTAGAAGGAATAGAAAGGGGGAGACCATGCATCAAATTACTGGCAAGCCAGGTCCAGAATTGATTTGTTGCTTTCTTTACTTCATGATAAAAGGTAAGAACTTTTGTTATTTCATTTGCTTTTTTGACAGTATTATTTCTAGAGCCAAGCATCAATAAAGTGTAGGTACCTTAAAATTATATTATCCCAAGTGAGTTGCTAGTTGAACATATTATTTTTTTCAGCCAATTTAATTACAAGATGGCAGATTGTGAGTAACCGGTCACCTTTCGCTCGTGCTTTTAATATTTATTAAAGCAGGTGCTGAGTGCAGTTTAATACCCTAAACATATTTAAAGTCGAATATAATTAATTCTATTTTTTTTTCTCTGTTTGTGAATGCTCTTTGTTTACTATTGAAGAACTAATTGAATATGTTTTGTTTGCTGATACAACATTACCAAGAAGACAAGCTTTGACAGCATTGAACTTTCTAGCTTAGTGCAAAAGCGGGTCAAAGAAGTGCTACAATCGAAGGAGGTATTAAATAATCTAGTGGCTACTATCACTGAATTGGTGACCCGTGCAGTAGTGAAAGCACTGAAAGATCTAATTGATTTTAACATGGATGAAATTAAGAAGCTGATAGAAGACATTAAGAAACGAGATGCTGATCATAATCAGCGAAAGCCTGAACTTGTAATTTCTAAAGACGAATTGGAACAATACCAAAGATAATCCAACCTGATATTTTTTGGTATTGCTGAAAACACTTCGGAGAACTCGGACTCTTTGGTGTTGGATGTGATTAAGAATAAACTCAATCTACCGCATGTGACTGTTGATGACATCGACCGTAGTCACCGAGTAGGCAAAATTTCAGGAAGCAAACCCAGGCCTATCATTGTGAAGTTTGTTTCATACAGGAAACGAAGTGAGGTCTTTCGTGTGAAACGACAGCTTGCTGGGTAAGGAATAACTGTAAGGGAAGACCTAACTGCTGAGTGTATGATCTTACTACAAGCAGCTATACAGAAATTTTGTTTGAAAAATGTATGGACTTTAGATGGACGTATTGTTGTCAAGACTGTAACGCGCAAGTTGCACATAAACTGCATGGAAGAGCTACCAAGGGCACAGTGAATGATCTGGAAATACAATTTATTACTTCTCTTTTTTATTTTATTTTTAATCCTTTCTTAATTCGGTAACTTTCATCATTTTTATTTGTTTTTAGTATGGTACTTGATTAATTGTTTTGTGTTTTACTCATTATTATTAATTTACTAAGTTCAAAAATCAATTTCGTATTTCTATATTTATTTTATTATTATTGTGCGTGTTGAGTATTGTTATTAATTTACTAAGTTCTAAAATGTGTGTATGGGGATGTGTATGTGTGCTAACAAGCTCAATTCAAGTCTCAAGATCTCGGGTAATGGTAAGTTTAATTATTTTTATATTTTTGTATGCGTGCGGATAATATTTTACAAGGGTGAGATAGCCCAACTACAATATGTTTAAGTGAGCTATGCTCCATGTTTGTTGGTGACCTTGACCAATCGCTCTCTTACCTCCCTTCCTCTACAACTCCTTCAACAGTTATGATGCTTCACAATGTACTTGAAAACCAGACGCTTTCGCTGCAGGTGGCCCACATAAATGTGCAGTCTTTACTAAGCCATTTCCAAGAATTCGAGAGCTTATTTTCTTCAATGTCCTTTCATGTTATTCTTGTTTTTGAATCCTGGCTAAAACCATTCCTTCCTTCTAGCTTAGTACACCTGAGTGGTTATCAACTAGTTAGAAATGACAGAACCTTGAAGGGTGGTGGAGGTGTGTGTATGTACATCAGAGATGATATTAAATATAAAGTACTATCTGCATCAGAGAGTCCGTACTCGGCGGAACCTGAATATATTATTGTTGAAATAAACAATTCACAACAAAGGCTTATGTTATCTGTAGTGTACCGGCCACCTCGAGTTGGTCAATTTACTACCTTTGAGACTGCCTTGACTGAGCACATGCATAAATATGAAGATATAATTGTAATGGGTGATTTTAACATGAACTTACTTAGTAGCAACAATGAAACCTCGCAATTACTGACTTTATTTTCTTCATACAGTATGACGCCATGTCACATAGATGCAACACATCATACCGCAACCTCGCATATGTGGATTGATCATATATATACTTCAAACTCTATTAAAGTGATCTCCTCTCAACAAGTCGCGGTCCCTGGAATCTCGCATTATGATCTTGTTTACCTATCCTACTCAATGTGTATGGCTAAAATTGCGCCTAAGGTAATCACATATCGTGACATTAAATCCAATGATACAGACAAACTGAATGCTGATGCTCAATCCATGCCCTGATACCTTGTAAACACTAAGTTAAACGTTGATGACAGGTTACATCTTTTTAATGATATGGATTGTACGATAAACATGCACCAGTAAAAGCTCGGCGTGTTAGTAGACCACCTGCACCTTGGATGACTAAAGGTATTAGGTTATTGATGAGGAGACGTGACCAAGCATATGTGAAATTTAAACAAGAATCTAAAATCAAGCCACTTACAATACAGGCAATGCCAGGCCTCCACCGTGGTTCGGATTCCACGTTAAACTGTAGGTCCTTCATTTCATCTCACAATCACCCTACCATTATTCATTAGCGTAAGTGCATATAACCCGAACGGGTAGTAAGACACGGTGCTAATAATAATAATAATAATAATAATACAGGCAACATACATTTTGAAGAATATAAACCTCTGCGTAATAAATGTACCCAAGCCATCAGGAAAGCTAAAATGGACTTTTCCCTTTCACTCTCTAATACTATCCAAGCCACCAAAAAATTATGGAGGGAACTGCGGAGGATGGGAGTGGGGCATACACTACCCAAAAGCACTCATATTCACATCAGTCCCAATAAACTAAATGAAGAGTTCCTTCATATTCCTAATTTAACTAACAAGATAGCTAGAATACAAACTATAAACAACATTTAGGCCTCCAATGCAAGTAATTATAATAGTGACTATAATGATGACAGTACTTTTTACTTTGCCCATTTGACTCATCATGAGGTATACAAATCATTAATGAGAATAAAATAGAAAGCACAAGGTAGAGACAAAATTTCAATATTGTTAATACAAAATTTTTTTAAGGAATGTTATATCAACAATAACTGACTTATTCAACTACTCACTCATGACTGGACAGTATCCCGCACTTTGTAAACTCGCACTTACTAAGCCAGTACCTAAAAAAGGACTAGCAAAAGATTTACATGACTTTAGACCTATAAGTATACTTCTGTCCCTTTCTAAGGAACTAGAATTCCTAGTGCATCAACAAATTTACCGACACATTAACAAACACAATTTGTTAACTGCATATCAATCAGAATTCAGATCACATCATAGTACATGTACCACTTTGATAAATGTCACAGACAATATTAGACTAGCCATAGATAAGTGCGAGCTAACACTTCTTATACCATTAGATTTTTCAAAAACTTTTAATACTGTTTATTTTAATATTCTATTAGCAAAATTGCAAGCATTATTTTAATTTCTCTCCAGGCAGTATACAGTGGATGAGATCACATTTGCATGGTCATGAGCAAAGTGTTATGATAGGGGACACGTTCTCAACATGGCGCCCAGTTGAGGCTGGCGTTCCACAGGACTCAGTTTTAGGGCCATTGTTTTTTTCTCTATATGTGAACGATATCACTTCTTCAATATCTTACTGTAAATATCACATGTATGCAGACGACCTTCAAATATATATTTCCACTGGCCGTTCTTCAATAAATACAGCCATACAACGAATGAATATTGACCTAACTAAAATAAATATTGGTCTGAAAAAAAAATTGACTTAAATTGAACCCTGATAAAACTCAAGCCATTTTTATAGGAACAAGCAGATTACTACTGAATGTGGACCATTCCCTACTGACTAACATACGATTAGGAATAACCACAGTACAACTGACAACAATTACTAAAAACCTTGGTGTGATTATTGATTAAAATCTTAATTGGACAGATCAAGTAACTTCGATTTGCAAGAAACAATATGCTTGCTTACATTCACTGAGAAAACTAAATAATTTTATCCCAGAAAATGTATGACTTATCCTTGTCCATAGCTTAATAATGCCACACTTCGACTACTGTGACGCAGTATACAATGACTTAAGAGACGGTCTAGCAGAACAACTACGACTACAAAACACATGTGTTCGATACATATTTAACTTAAAACGGCATGACCATATTTCTAAGTATTTTAATAAACTGAGTTGGTTAATAATAAATCAAAGGCGAAGGCTACATTTATTAGTATTGCTTCATAAAATATTATCAACATCTCAGCCTCAATACCTATCCTCACGGTTCCTATTTTTGAAAGATAAACATAGCTGAGCTACTAGATCAGAATCAACTCTACAGATGTCTATTCCCATACATAGATCTCAAACATATGCTCGTTCTTTCAATGTCCTGGCATCACAGGCTTGGAACAAACTAGATAACTCTACTCGTCATCTATCATCTAGACTTCCCTTTATGTGCACAGTTAAGCAATTTATCTTGTCTAATAAGCTAAACTGAGTTCTTGAAACTACTTGAGCTTTATATGAGTATGTGTGAATGAGCGTACGAATGTTTTTATACTTATTTGAATATTTCTTTATTAAATTGTATTTCAATAAATGTAATAGTGTATGTTGTATTCAACACTGGTTAAGTGGAAGAAAAGGCTAACGCCTTAACTTCGCCAGATAAATAAAGGCTGTTATTATTATTATTATTATTAATAAAAACATATGTTATAACTTACTTAGTCTATTGTATAAAATCTGTAACTTTAAAACTTGTGTAAAAGACCATTTACAAATCAATGTATTATTATTGGGTTTGTTCCAAAAGGTTTTCAACAGAATGAATAACCATTTTCAAATATGTAGACGATTGCTTTGTATGTAAAATATAATAAGTGGGTTTTTGTGAGGTTTTTATTTTTTAATAAAACCCAAGCGAGTTTTTTTGGGCTGGGTAAAATTATAACAACCCTGGTTCAGTTACTGTGTTGGCTGTATAGGGATTTTTGATCCATTCTTTACTGCTATCAATTATATAAATATATTCCTTTAAGCTCTATTACAGTACTAAAAAGGTGTTCTTTATTAGAAGTAGAAATTTTGTCTAGTCATATTATTTTTGTAACTCTTTTAATTTTTAAAACAACTTATAATTTCCTTTTTAAACAGGGTGGGACCACAAACCAAATTTAGAGTGCTGCTTATACCCTTTTTTATACCTTCAACATAGGCATTACCTTGTAAGTCTAAATTTAAGTTATAATTATTTAATTAAAGGTGTGAGAGAATAAATTTCTTTACCCTCATCTAAGACTTAAAAAGTCTTTGACCAATGTCTTTAATCCCTTTGCATTTAAATTCTTTATAAATAGCTATAACAATAAAACATCAGGAAGATTTGTTTTAAAAAGGTGATTTTTTTTCAGGTCAATATTGTATCTACATTATTTTACTAGTGTTGAAAATAGCCTATTCATCAAAAGCAATAGGTGCAGTTCACATGAATTGACAAATAAAGATATCATTATCATTATCACCATCACCATCCCCATTAATGTTATTGTTGTTATTGTTATTATTATTATTATTATTATTATTATTATTATTATTATTATTATTATTATTATTATTATTATTATTATTATTATTATTATTATTATTATTATTATTATTATTATTATTATTATTATTATTATTATTATTAGCAGCAGCAGATCTTACTACCCGTTAGGGTTGTACGCACTTATGCTACTGTGTGATGGTAGGGTGATTGTGAGATGAAATGAGAGGACCTACAGTTTAACGTGGGATCTGAACCACAGTGGAGGACTGGCATTCCACACATTCACAAGTTGTGATTAATACACGTCTTGTCAGAGGTGAAGGAAGAATTTGGCAATCAGATAAATCTGCGCCGGGAGCGAGGATTGAACCTCGGACTCTCAGTACAGAAGTCTGACACCTTACCCCTAGACCGCCAGGTCACCTATAAATATATTAAAATAGTTTTATTAGCTTATATATCTGTTCTTTTACCGTTTATTATATTTGTAAACATAGTTAATAGTAAGGATTTGCTACTATTTAGTGTAGGCTAACAAACCAACACTATCAAAGTAGTTGTTTTTGTTCACACATACCATTGCACACTCCTTCCCTCCCTAAGTCCCTTTGGCTTTCAGACCAAAATTTAAATAATATGGTTTTTGAACTATAATAAAATCTAATTCATAAACAAAAGGGGGTTAGTTAATTAAGAATTTACACTTATATAGTATACTTAATTATCAAACATACCTCAATTTTCAAGTAGGTGTCTTTGTCATGTTCATCAACTTCAACTATAACAAAGATTAACACAAAGCATCAATAAACAGTTTTTCTCTGTTTGTTAATACTATGAAGGAAAATTAGACAGACAAATTATATGATAAACTTGATATAGCTTTTACGGTTAAAAGAGTAATACTGTTCATATTTTTATACTTTTATTTTCTTTAAGTCCTACTACCCATATAAATACACTCATTATGATTATTCTAATGGTGTAGGAAAAGTCTTGCTTAGAAAACCTTGCTGGGATTTAAACCAAAACCTCTCCTTCACCATCAAACCAGACTAGATTAGCTTTACAGGAAAATCTCCTATAACACAGTTGTTGTGTTGCATAAAAACATTGCATGGTTGAAAAATCATGTTAGAGAAAACATTAGTTAAATGGGAAAACATAGGTTGGATGGAAATAGATACTGAAAAGTTATATCAAAAATCCTATTTGACTGTTTATTTTTGTTTTATATATATTATGTACATAGTGTTGTTTATTGAGGAAAAGTAACTAAAGTTTCAACCTACTTTGATTAGAGAGAGCAGAATTAAATACAAAGAGGAAAACAATTGTATTATTTCAATCGAGCTGGAAACAGACTTAGACAGACTAAAGCCGGTGTGATCACAGCATTAATGGCAGAGAAACACGGCGTTAGCAAGGAGGATAAAGTAATAGCTGTCTATAGAAGTATTATTTAAAAACCATAAGCCTACCTATACCTCTGATCATGTTTACACCCAAATCGTGTAGTAAAAACAGGTATTAAAGGAGAGTTTCCTGTACATTTAGTGTGTGATCACTAGGGAGCTGATTCTTAAGCACCAAAAATGTCTAAAATAGGCAGGCAAATTGCCATTAAAAATATGGGCTTCAAGAACAAGAATAGGCACAGAGGAAAAATTAGTATTGATTTTACTAATTACTTTTTTATCCTCCATATCCAATTCACAGTACTGTTTCTTTTTTTTAGTACCACGTCCCACTGCTCATTTGGGTTATATGCATTAAAAAAACACCTTAAGTACACTGGACTATGAATCTTGATATCCCCTTCATAAGCAGTCCAGTCTATTGCGAGTGTGATGCCTTAGCCCAATCGATCACAGAAAATGCTGTTAATCAGTAATGAAATGGGTTATATTTTCAGAGATTTTTTTATGATTTGAAAAGCTGAGTTCTACTTCACACGATTTCAAGGGACAAAATTTCAAATTTGCCGTTTCTGAAGAAGTTGAATCTTTCTCCTGCAACGGTATATTATTTCCAAGGATGTCTGCCAATGGTACCACTGTCCATCACCCGATTTACGCTAATTGGAAGCTATTCAGCAAGTGTTGATTTTCAAATCTACTTCAAACAAGTATGCTACAACTTACAATTTCTAAGAAACTGGACTTTCTCTTTCAGCAGAAATTCCATACCATATGAAAAAGAAAGGGGCCCAAGCCAAAATAGGCATGTTAAGGTGCTTAATCAAAAAATATGCAATTACAAACCCTATAAAATTAATATAATGTACTCATAGTAATACGAAAAAAATATTTATCTCAACTGCTTTTGTTTTATGATCAAGGAAAAGAAAAGGCAAATAGGATAAATTTGATCTCCCTAGTGATCACTGATGTGGATGTCTTTATGCAGAACAAGTGTTGCTAGACCATATTTTTTCTCCCTGTTTAACGAATTGTGTTGCATATTTCAGAGACTCCCTGAAGACTTCCAGTAGAACAAAAGTGTGGATCAGAGTCTCTACTTGTTATATAACACTTATCAAATAAGAAAGACCCATACAAAAGGACTCTCACAATGAAAAGAAAGTTCACTCTCCTGTGGTCACTGGAATTCATTTTATTATTTTTGAGGAAAGTGTGGGAATCATGCAACACAACTTCTTAAAAATGCAATAAAAACATACACAAAAGAGGGTTGAAAGAAAAAAGGTTAAATATGTTAGACCAAATATAGGAGTATTCAAAGGGACCTTTTCATCATATGTAAGCCTTGTGGATTAAATAGCTAAGATATTATATTTGTTAATTATGGTTATAACTGCATCTAATTATTATATTCTTTGAATTAGAAAATAAAAGCTAGACATGAGAATCTAACCCAGGACTTTTGGCTTATTACGCCAATTACATTTAAGTTATCCTTGTCCTGTGCCCAGGGTTATTCTTCTAGCTTTATTAAAGAGAAAATAATGAATCTTTGTTATTATAAAACTGGAGAGTAATCTGATATTGACATTATTGTTACACTAATATTTCTTTTTCAGCAAATTTGACCAAATTTGGTGTAAAATATTTAGTTGTTCTTCATTCTTTAGTGAGATGTTTACTTAGTTTGTTTCCAAATGCTTAATATGAGAGCTTTTAAGTGCCTGGGACTGAACTTTCATGAAATTGAATTCTTTTTAGTTGTTTTCCAACTCTAATAAAACAAACTATTCGGAAATCTCAAGCCTCGGACTAAAATTATGCTAAATGCAGACAATAACCCAATAAAATACTCACCATTATCATTCACCAGGGCTGCCAGACCATACTTCTTGAGCAAAGCGTTGAGTACAGACTTAGTGAGCAAGTTAAGTTCTACTTCTATTTGGTCTAAGTGATTGAGCACACAGGTACAGTGAGAACAGAGGACCCCACCAGGATCCTGTGACAGGTCCAAGTATCCTCTAGCCCCTGCTGCGATCCTGTCCAGCCTGTGGCGCATTGGGGTCCTACTGGTGGTTGTCAGTGTTTCTAGGGGTGTCCCACCATCAGACACATGTTTCTCACACACAAAGCATCTGTCCTCTTCTTTTACGATAATTGAGTTGACTAAAGCATCTCCTTCATAATATGAAGTGTCCTGGAAATATTAATTTTCATAATGTATTTTTGTAATATAGTATTTGTACATCTATAGATATTGTTTATAAAAAATAGCCTCAATACTTGAGATCAAAATATCCGGTTCGATAAAATAAAACAATAATAGGTAACAAAACTGACAAGAGTTATGGCAGGGGGAAGGGGGGGTTATACCCAGCCTCTAAACTAAGACTTTAGAAGAAATTATTTTTAATGCCTTTTGCCAAACCAAACCAATTTGGTTGACTAATTTTATGTGTGTTCTAATATTTGATAAATTAAAATTATCTTCACAAACCTAAAGAAATTATTTTTAGCACCACATCTTACTACACATTCAGGTTATATGCTTAAGTAATAATTATAATTATGCTAATGGTTCTAGGGATTAGGAAGGTTATACTCAAAGGAAGTGTACCCGCATTTGTGTGGAGGCAGAGGGGAAATCCAGTTTATAAAAACCACCCTCAGTACACCCGACCAAGATTCGAACCTCTGTCTCCTTGTCATCGAGATTCTAGTCTACTGCAAGAGTAGCAAATTAGACCATGCAGCCACCAAAGTGGGTCTAAAGTAATTTATATATTTGTGTTCACTACCATATGGTTACCAATTTTTTTTAACAGTTCTATACTTCACATCAAGTGCTCTTGGTGGCAGTGTGACTTACATAGAGAGTAATGAAAAATAAAACTGCTAGCAACTGGTGTGACCGTTTACTGGATCATCTGAGGTTTGCACTAGGGTTTCCACCAATTCTATATTTTATGGGATCATTACACATTCTTAGTATTCATCCCTAGATATAGGCCTTAAAAAAAAAAACTATAGTGAATATTTAAAATTATTGATTGTATTCAGGTTATTTTTGTATTCATTTAAAAAGTTACATTTGGATCCAAATTTAATTCTTAAATTAATATTTTTTTTATATATATGATGTACATTTTGAAGGAGATTTTCATGTAAAATAAAATATTAATACAGAGATATTAATACTCACAATAGGTTGTGATGGAATGAAATTTCTTCTTCGACTTAGTGGTCCTGCAGCTCTGGTGAAGACTTGTGAACCATTCTTCTTATTTTCAGTGGTGTTTAATTTCTTGTGTGGCAGTTGACCTCTTTTTCTCTTGGTTGTGACTGTAGTCTGGGTCTGCTTCGGTACAGCCTTCTCATTAACAACCCTCTACTTAACAAAAGAAAAAATGCATAGTAGTTCACAGATTTATAAAGAGAGTCATTAATTACTCCCATAGTTAAATCCATAGGGTGGCTACTACATAGTTAAAAATAAGATTAGTATTATCATTTTTTAAAAGTTCAATATTTTAAATTTTGTCGGCAAGATACCTAAAAGATCAAACATAACAGTTGATTCTAAAGGTTAATTTTAATTGGCAACAACACAATGACTAGGAAATATGCATTTGAATCTCAGCAAGGTTTTTTCCTAGGTGGTTTCCCAATCTCCTTCTGTGCAGGTGTGGGAAGACTACCTCTAAATACTATTTTTCTTATTTCTATTCCATTAGTGTAGTTAAAATGTGTATAGTCTGGACAGATAGTAAGAAACTGTGGAAAAAACTAATATCATCCATAGATTTGGCCGCAAATACCCTTCCAACCCTTATCTTTACAAAAAGAGTTTGAACAAGTTACTGAAATAACTAATCATAACAGAATCACAGCAGCATTGGTTTGACTTATCTTTAGACCCTCGGCTAATAAACCATAGACCCTCACCTATATCAGTCCAATATAAATACTATAAAAAATTTTAAAAAAAGTTACCAAAAACCATTTGTTTTTGTTTTTATTTGTGTTTCCGAAAGAGAAGATACACCCCTGCCAAACCATAATCAGGATGCTTGACAGGGGGAAAAACTTAATCTAATATAATTATATCTAAATTAGAAAAAAATTGCACCCATATACACAAAACTTATAAATAGCTTTAGTGTATATTGTTCATACAATTAAAAATAAATATAAATAACCAACAACATAGATTAAAAAAGTAAAAAACAATACTTCAGGCATTCCCTTAAACTCTATAAGAAAATTTTTGTTACTAATCAATAAAAATTTGATCACTATGGAAAATATGATCAGTTATAAAATTAAGTATGTAGGGAACAAGATATTTTAAAGGCATTTCAGAATGTAAAAACATATTAAGTTATTTATTACACATTAAATAACCAAGCTATTATAGTAAATTATGGTTACAAACACAACTGCAACAATACATTTGGAACATTATTAGTTGATCTATATAATCAGCAATTCCAAAAGTACTGAGTTAATATATAATATATAACAATAACACCCAACAAATCTATAAATAAAAAATGAGAGAAAGAAGAACTCCAAGATTGTCAAACTTATAATTTACATCTTAGCTCTTCACTGGATGTTATTTCATTTTTGCTGAGATCATAATTCAGATTCAAGTCTTTTCAAACATACATTGACAACAGCGGAGTGAAAAGAATTTAGCTTAAGAGAGATCTTGACCTATTTTTAAGAATTTTAAATTTAGTTACTCTGTGACATTAGAAACTCAAAATTTCATTGCCACATTTTTGAAGATATGCTATCTATCCTGATCTTGAGCTAGATCTATCCTATCCACCTCATTACACCCTACTTCTTCCAGGTCCATTCTAATGTTATCCTCCCACCTGCAGCTAGGTCTTCCCAATGGTCGCTTCCCATTGGGTTTAACAGTCAATACCCTGGATACAGTTATAGATTCTTCCATTGGTGCTGCATGTCCTG
This sequence comes from Timema douglasi, assembly GCA_901482245.1. Lineage (NCBI taxonomy): Eukaryota > Metazoa > Arthropoda > Insecta > Phasmatodea > Timematidae > Timema > Timema douglasi. The sequence goes on from CABEEJ010000262.1 coordinate 149,229, forward strand.
CCCACCTTAATCTGCAAGATTTGACTATCCTAAGAATGTCATGATGAATACAGGGTAAGTAACTTATCATTATGTAACCTCATCCACTCCCGAGTATCTTCATCCCATTATCCACCAATATTTCCCTAATTGTAATCACCCTGCCCTAAATTTGGGTGTTTGTTTAAATTAACATTATAAGTGTTGAAAGTTGCATGTGAGAGAACTGGTCTAGTTAGTTTTGCTTTGATTAGTTAGTAAATAATAGAAAGAAAGACCTGATAACTCATAACATTGTTCTTGGCAACCAGGCCGATTTGTAGTATATATGGTTCTGTTTTAAAGTTATTTGGGCTGACAAAATAATATAAATACTAAGGAGTCACTCTGCCTGTTTGTGATCAGTGATAGAAGTGCAATTTTTGCACAAATCATGTGAGAATGAGAGATTCCCAATAAAAATATGGTGAGTGAATGAAGAATTCACTGCACCAACAATTTTCTTCCACTTTCCCCTATTAATAGCCTCTGGATATACCCAAAACTTAAACAACTTTTCCCACATCCTCTTTCCATCGTGCGTGAGTGTTCTCGTAATTGTGAATGTCCCACTAAAAGCATTCTTAGAAATTCAGTCTTCTGCCATGCAGGATAGATGTCCTGCTCATTGTAGTCTCTCACTTTTCTGCTTTTAGACTATGTTAGATTGCAAAGTTCATAGATCTCTGCATTCATTATAATTCTCCATGTGCCAATGCCTAGTAGATACCGATCCCCAGATATTTCTCACTACTATTCTTTCAAAGATATACAAATTGTTCCTTTCGCGCTTGGTAAGAGTCCAGCTTTCTGAATCATACAGCGCCACTGGGCTAATGATGGTGTTATATATTTGTATCTTGGTGGTGGTGGACAAAGCTTTAGTCTTAAGTGTATTATTAAGAGTATATAGACATCTTGATCCTGAGGCTATTCTTTTGTTTATGTCTATTGTTATGTCATTGGTGTTATTGATGCAGGCTTCAAGGTAATTAAATTTAAACTGTTCAACATTCATGAATTTTGAGGTTTGTCAACTTTGAAGTACTGGGCTGGTTTTCTAATCTTAGTCAAAGCTCTATGTGCTCCATTTTATCTTGATTAATCATTAAAACAATCTCGCTGGCACAATGTTTGATAGAACAGTAACTTTTCTTTAGTTCTTATGCTGAATTTTTCACCAATACATAACATCTGTGTAAGCTAGGATTCCCCATGGTCCTTCTGAAGTATGTTGTATATTTGTTAGTTGCTCTCCCGTAACACTTTCTCCAATACTAGTTTGAAAAGAGCACAAGATAGTGCAGCTCCTTGTCTAAGATCTGTTTTTATGTGGAATTTTTCTGATGATCCTCTGAATTTTACCATTGCTAGAGAACCATTTATGTGCAAATGAATCTTCCTAATGAGTTTAACTGTTATATTGAATCCCTTTAGTACAGTGTAGAGACCACCTCTATGTATAATGTCATAGGCACACAGAGTCGATGAACAGGCACTGTATTGTTTTGTTGAATTCTCAGTATTTCTCAAAATACTGTCGCAGGGTGTGAAGATATTGTCGGTTGTTGACCAGTTTGGTATAAAACCAGCTTGGTAGTCCTGAATAAGATTTTCTGTAAATGGTTTTAGTTAAGAGATAATAGGCATTGATATGACTTTTTAAGCTATGTTCAGTAGGCTGATTCTTTTGTAATTACCACATCCCATTTATCTTTTTTGTGTGTGAGGCAGATGACAGCAATTCTCTATTCTTCAGTAAATGTTTTAGTTTTCCATATCAATATAATAAGTTTATTAATTTCCCTACTGCAATTATGTTAACGCCCTAGTCTTAACAAATCACAACGCTACTATAGAATCATAGCTTTTTCTAAAAAAATAAATCATGTATTCAAGTTTTCCTGAAAAGTTCTGGCTGGAAATGCAGTACTGGAATCGTACTTGTTGACATATATATACTTTATTGTGTAGCTCCAATAATCTTCCATTGCAAGTAGCTTATATTCCGTTCACGATAGGTTTTTACCTGGATGACAGTTCGAAAAACATATGTTTAGGTTTTGGGTTGCCAACATTTGTATAAGATCACAGTTTTGTTATAAATGTAAAGATCTTTAAATACCTGTTATATATTACATTTAAAATAACATAAACTTAAGTTTTCTCATATTTCATTTTTTTAAATAATTTCTTTTTATCCAACTCGAAACAATATTTCAAACACAATTAAAAGTACTTATTTTTTGTTTTGGAACGTTATTGATTTTGTTTAATATAGTGCACACATCAATACCTTTTAATACAGGCATCGTATTTACTTGCAAAAGAGAAAATTATTGTCTTTTTTTTAGATACAATATATGATTTTATGATTATTTTATCGTATTTTGAAATATTTAACTGAATAAAATATTTTCATCAACTGCGTGTCTGCATCAATTGTAAAAAACTTGTTTACCGTTATGTTCAATCATATGGTTTAGATTAGTCAGTGGCCATTTTGAAGTTATGTTCGTTAGAAGTTTTTGTGAAAGTGGTGTGAATATTTTTTTAAGTGGAGTAAAACTATAAATAAACTTTGTGTCCCCGACCTCAAATAAATATATAAATAATATTGGCCTAAGTTACTGTGGTTAATTATAACATTAATATATTACCATCTGTTTTCATTACAGTCATCCAAAGTGATAGATGTCAGCTGTTGGCGTAGTGATATATTAGGGAATTATTTCTAGTAACATTTCGAGCTGTCATCCAGGTAAACTTAGCTCGTGAATGATTTATATTTGAAACCTGGCCAGCTTCAACTGCCCAAGTACCATTTTATTGAAAATGTGGTTTCAAACAGTTCAAAATCATCGTCTGTGAGTTTATTCTACATTGTATGTGAATCATGATCGCACACTATGTTTCATTATGTTACAAGAACATTAAATAATTGTTGCTTTATTTGAATGTTAAGTTGATTGTGATCCCAGCATAAGTGCATCTTTAGGAGTGTTTCAAGATAATTATTAGCATACTGTGGGTTGTTTTACCTTAACAAGTTTTGATGTGCAACCTAGTGCCTCTCTTCGCTTCCTAAGGCGTTTTTGGAGATGTTCAGGAAAGTTAAATAAAGATGGAACTGCATCTTCCTTTAGATACTTAAATCTGGCTCCACCAGGTCGTATTTTATAGCACTCTTCAGTGAAATGATCACTACAAATGACAGTGTGTGTTGTAGGCTTCCAATTCTTTCTTCGTATGGCTCGAATCCACTGCTTTAAGACATGTTGTCTTTGGTGAGGAAACCTGCTCAAACAAATTTGTATTTTAATTTAACTATATCCAATTTATTTATTGATTAACAAAATATGAGTTAGGTAATTCCTATGAGCCTATACTCATATCTATTAGCCTATTATTAAGAACTATGTGCAAAGTTTGTCATATTAGTTACCATATTTTCCTTGTTCTATAATAATTAGGAAACTGTGTTGAGATTTTAATATGGGCCTATTAATAACATGTATTATCAAACATTTTAATAAGTTAACTTGAAATCAGTAAGGTAGTTTACTAGAACTTGTAATATGGTTTAAAGTATGCTTCATATAAATGTAAAAAATTGTTTTCTTTGTCACATAACATATGTAACCAAAATGCAAATTATTATCAACAATCGACACACCAAGAATTGGGACATAGAAGATATTTCAGGCTATATTATATATTAAAATGTCTTCTTCACCTTGGTCCTATTCCATTCCTATGTATTAAAAATATGAATCATCAAAGAGCTAATTTTAATAGTATTAGATATAAAATTAATATATTTTTAACTACACGTGAAAGGTCAGATTTTGTTAGGTTGGGATAGTTTTTAACTATCAATAAATTAACCATTGCAGACTAGAATATAATTTATCTTGGAACCAATTTAGTCCTATTTTATTTAAATTCCTTTACTTTTATATTTAATCAAATTATTTTAAGTTAAATCAAATCTCACAAAACTAATTAATATTGTATTTACTTTTTTTAAATTTAGAACACCAAGCTAGTATAATTCATTCGTTTCAGATATAAAAGAGTGTATTAATAGTTATTTTGGTTCACATCCCAACCTAACTTGACTTAACCTTTAATGTGTCAAAAGATATAAATTTTGATGAAGTTGTTAAACTAAACTAATTTGTTTTTAAAATTCCTTTAGAGAAGGGATGAAATTTGTCCAAGATAGTCTAATAGAGGATCAAGATGGTGTGTTTAATAATACATTAGCTTAGTGTGAGATGTATAAGGATACTAAAATTTCATGAAAAATATGTTGACACCAAAAACGTTAGGTTTTGTTAGGTTTCAATAGTTTACTTGCATATTTACTCTATGGAATCAGGAACTGGAAAGCCCACTGTCACACTTACAAAAGTATGCCACCTATCCCTATCTTGAGCTATTCAATACAATAAACCTCATTAAACTATCGCTTTAAGGTCCAATATAATGTTATCCTTCCATCTGTATCTTGGTCTTCCAATTGGGCTTTCTATTCAGTACTCTGAACACGTTCTAGAATCTCCCATTCACACTGCATGTCCTGCCCTCCATAATCTACAAGCCTTGACTATCTTAGCAATATATTGGGTTTATTTAACTCATCGTTATGTAACCTCCTCCACTCTCCAGTAGCTTCATCCCTTTTTGGACCAAATATCTTCCTAAGCACCTTGTTTTCGAACACCCTAAATTTGTTTTAGTCATGTAAGGTAAGGGACCATGTTTCATACCTAAAGATAACAACAGGTAAAATTATTATTTTGTATATTTATAGTTTATAACCGTAAAAATGCTAACTATTGGTTATTAAAATAGTTTTGGTGCACTATTGTGACAATTCTATTTGTTTGAATATTTATGTTTATCTGATATTTAGGTGAGTTTTAATTAGCCTCTAGAATATTTACTATGCCCACTTTGGTAGCCCCATGGTCTAAGGTGTCACTTTTGCAATAGTCTAAATTGCCAATGATGTGGAGATCAGAGTTCGATCCCGGTCAGGTGTACTGAGACCTGAGGGTGGTTTTTCAAATGATTTCCCACTCTCTCTCTCTATGCAAATTTGGGGTCACTTCCTTTAAATCCAACCTACCTCATCCCTAGCCCATTAGTGTAATTAGTACATAGGTGTATAACCTAAAAAGGTGGTAATACACAGTGCTAAAAAAAAGTTTGCGCTGTCTTTTTAAAAAAAGGTAAAAATATATATTAATTTTATTTAACTCTATTATTATTAATATTAGATTTTTAAAAATGTCAGCCAGCTAAGCCTATACTAAAATTATTCAATTAATCACTTAGAAAATATTGGCTCGACTAACCTATTTCATATGGTATTGTGAGCTGCAAAGTCTACAACAACCACACTTTGAACATCTTGATTTTTTCCATAGCAAACTCAAATCTTATAAATGGGATATTATTTATTTGTTCCTTTTACCTAACACAGATTGTAGACCTTTTGTGAATTAACCTTAATTGAAATTTCACAGACAGCTTTAGTTAACCCTTTTACATAAACTCAATTATTAACTACACAACAAAAACATAAAACATTTTGAAACAATAACTAGTCTAAAGAAATGCCAACTTAAAAAACCCTAATACACTTATATATATTCATAATAATTAGATAAAAATAATCTTTTAAAAAAATTTATAGTAAAAATAATAAAAAGGTTCAACCCAACCTTTCAATTATATTAAAATTCAATAAAATAAGCTTTTGGATGGATTTATAAATTTAAAGACAAATTAGTTATTTCCATACAAAGTTTTCATACTTGTATTTTTTGACAAGAAGTAGAAACCAAGCGGCTGTGAATCAGAATTAATTTAATAAAAATAATATTTTGTGTTTATGGTAGAAATATTAACCAACCAAACTTAACCTAACTTTCCAAGTCTATGAAAATTAAATTGCAATAAAATTTTGGATGGATTAATACATTGAGAAACAAGTAATTTTTATTGCAGTGCCTTACTACCTGTTCAGGTTGTAGGCAAAAGATTAGGCCTAGTTATTTACATACAAAGTTGTCATACGTACGTATGTATTCTGATGTACACTTTTATTAACTTATTATTTATTTAACTAATCAATAAAAATATTTTAATGGCTAATATTTTTTGTGTTGTATATAATTTATTACTTTGCAAGGTAAAGTTTGTTTTTTTGTAAAAATAAATTTTCTCTAAAAACAATGTAAAGGATCTCTACCCAAGTTGTGTTATTATATTATTATATGGCAACAATGTTTTACAATATTAATTTTGTTATTATTTGAAACTTGTATTGTTGTTGTGTGTAGAAGAAATACTTGGAGAGCTTTGAAATGTGGTGGTGGAGGAGATTTGAGAAGATCAGGTAGACAGTCAAGCTGACAAATGACGTTCTAAGAAGAGTGGGTGGGAAGAGAACCATTTTGGATGTGATTCTTCGGTACCTACAAATCAAACTGGATCAGACACATCCTTAGGAGGAACTGTCTTCTGCATGACATCATAAAGTATTATTATTAGCACCGCGTCTTACTACCCGTTCAGATTATATGCACAACATCATAAGGGAAAGGTTGAAGGAAAGAGGAGCTTAGGAAGGAGGATTTAAATATCGGATGACTTGAAGGAAAGAAGAAAATTCTGGAAGCTGAAGAAGCATTGGTGATCTAAGTTCACTGACAAAAGGAATGGACCTGCCATAAGAGAGAACTAATAATAATAATAAATAATAATAATATAATAATAAATAATTGATGATAATAATAATAATAATAATAATTAATGAATAATAATAAAAATAATAATAAAAATAAATATTAATAATAAGAAGAAATAATTATGAATATAAATAAGAAGAAGAAGAATAATGAATATAAATAAGAAGAAGAAGAATAATGAATGATAATAATTATATTATTATTATTATTATTATTAGCACAGCGTCTTACTACCCGTTCGGGTTATACGCACTTACGCTAATGTGTAATGGAAGGGTGATTGTGAGATGAAATGGAGGACCTACAGTTTAACGTGGAATCCGAACCACGGTGGAGGCCTGGCACTCCCCACATTCACAAGATGTCTTGTCAGAGGTGAAGGAAGGGTTTGGTAATCAGATAAATCTGCACCGGGACCGAGGATTGAACCCCGGCTGCCATCACAGAAGTCTGACACCTTACCCCTAGATCGCCAGGCCACCAAAATATATTATAGATTTTTTTTTCCATAATGACATAAAAACATGCAACGAATTTCCCCCTTTTTGAGCATTACTCCCACACCCTAACGATGCATTTTATTAGTGTAAGGCAGGCATGTCAAACTTGTGGCCTTATCTATGATTTTGTGCAGCCCACAGAGCTTATAACTAGAGCTGGGATTTATATGTAAATACATATTCTATTCCTCACCATTTAGATGCTCAGAAAATAGAAATGTCAATGAATCACTATATTTCGTCTATTATATTTCAATTTTAATTAATATATTTTGACATTTTTCACATGATCTGTTACTACCTATTTTGTGATTTTCTACTGTGTGCTAATTGCAAAGCTGTTGACTTTTTAAACACTGTTTGGTTGGATATTACAGCCAAAAGGAACGTGCCAATGAACTATTGAAAAAGGTGAGTGCGTATAACCCGAACAGGTAGTAAGACGCGGTGCTAATAATAATAATAATAAAAAGGTAAGCTATACCCTGATTCTGGTTTGAAGAACAGTAGAGAAAATCCAAACATATTTATTTTCAGACAACATTGATAACATTTTACTATATTATCTGTGTTATTTTATAGGTATTGATAATATCTGTCAAAAGTGACAGCTTAAGATAACATGACTTGACGTATAAATATATTAAAATTATTTTAGTAACTTGAGTAACTAACTTCTACTGTTCTTCCTACCAAAATCATACTATACAACTTATTGTGGATTCACACGTTCACAGAAAAATAGCGCAGAACAAAAATGTGGTTACATTATGAGCTCTCTAAGCCAATCACAAGATTTTTGCCTAATCAGTAAGATTAATAATATAATATAATATTTAGCACCGCGTCTTACTACACGTTCGGGTTATACGCTTTAAGTACTAATTACTCTAATGGATTAGGAATTGGGAAGGTTAAATTAGATTAAGTGAACCCGCATTTGCGTGGAGGGAAGGTGGAAAACCATTTAGGAAAAACCACCCCCAGTTCACCCGACCGAGATTCGAACCTCGATCTCCCCGTCCTCAGCAGTCGAGCAGCTCAACACGACAAGCGCGTTAACCAACTACGCCACCGAGGCGGGTCTAATCAGTAAGAGCTGTTCCACTAAAGTTTGACTCATCTTTACTTTGTCCGCTCTGCCTGAGATGTTCAGCACAGGAGAGCCAATCAAATCTCAGAACCAACCAGCTCAAATCACGGTGCATGTACATTTGTCAATGCATGCACTCTACAGCCAGAAGCAAGCAGACAGCTTTGTTGGCTATTGTAAGGAAATTTGAAATAACTTGTTAATGTAAAGTGTGTATTGGTGTATTGGATTGTGCCATGACAGAGCATTATAATTTGAAAACAGTCATCAAAAGATTGATCTAAAATATATGTTCATCCATTAGATAATAGAATATGTTGATAAACAGCTGTTTTAAGGTAGCATAACAATGCATCATGGGTAAAAAATACAGTATGTGAGTTGCTGTGCCACTCAAGCAGATTCTGCTTTCTATTTTCGGCGAACATGTGAATCAAGTTTTAGGTGGTCAAGGGTTTTTCCACTAAGCATGTTCCCCCTTACCCCACACATAAGTTTGTCCACAATGAGCTTTGGGAAAAGTTCTCTGAGGATTTTACAAACAGATAAGGAATGCTGGGTTGTAAATGCTGCTTCCCCACCTCCACAACACACCTGTACACGTTAATGATGTGCATTCTTGTCCTGTGATGTCTGAAAGTGATGTTAATTTCATATGAATGGTTGAAAGTCAAAGTCTAACAGTAAGTTATCATCTGAGGTTTTTTTTTTCTTTCGCTATGGCACCATTCATGTCTTCGCTAGCTACAAAATTAAAAGCATGGGCTGCAATCAATGACTCCTTCACAACCGACGGTAAAATTGTAATATGTCAAGCTTGCAACAAAAAAAATGGGATGTCCCATGAAATCACAAATGGAGCAACATGTACAGAGCACACTTCATACTAAAAATAAACAAATGAGTTTTTTGAAGAAGCAAGTGCTTTTAACACAGACGCAAGATCCTCCCAAATCAAGAAACAATTTCTGTAAGGACTTGTGTTGTGCAATGGTTGCTGCAAACATACCATGGTTTAAACTCAAAAGTGCCTGTATTTCAATCCTTCTTGGAAAAGTATCGCAAGCACAGATTCCTGATCATTCAACACTAGGATAGAAAATCTACAGATTTGCTATGAACAAACTATGGAAAGCAAAATAAATTACATAAAAGATGCCTTCATATGAGTCGCTGTCAATGAAACCACAGATGTTATGGGTTGATTTAGTGCAAAATGTTGGATCAAACAAATCATTAAAATGTTGCAAGATTCATGAATGATGGATTTATAGTATTGTGGGCTAGGGGAGTTCACAAGGGGAAGGTCCTGGTATTGTATTCAAATGCAGCAGCAGATATGCTGAAAGCCACAAGTGCTTTGAAGTTCTTCTACCCTGATATGATGTATCTTACATGTTTGACTCTTGAAATACGTGTTGCGCAAGATATTAAAGCCAAGTTCTCTCAAGTGGATAAATTAGTTTTTGTGACCAAAAAAAAAGTGTTTTCAAAAGCCCCACACCGAGTCCAAACTTATAACAGCATGTGCCTTTGCCCCTGGAACCAGTTTTAACAATATGAGTAACATGGATAGAAGCAGTCAACTTCTACAATAAACATTTTGGAGCTGTGAAGTCAGTAGTAGATATGTTCAACCCTGAGTGTGCTATATCTGTGTGTGGTTCTCAGAACACATTCAGTGATCCAAAAGGGGTCAGTTCAAGTGCATACATTAGGAGCAGCTTTGGCTTGTTACCAGAGAGCATCAAATGATTGGAAACTTTTGGACTTCCTCTAGAAGAATCTAGCCTATAAGTATCATGGAAAATGCAATGGAAAAATGAAGTGCCATGCAAGATGAAGCCAGTGAAAGTGTTTCTACTAAGTTGCAGGCAGTGTTAAAAATAATCCATTCATTCCTATTCAACGATTGTCAATGTGTGCCATGGACTTAATAGAAATAATGTAGATCCTCATGAGGACATTTCTCCTGAGAAAATCCCTCTGTTAAAATATGCCCCAGTGACATCTTGTGACATAGAAAGGAAATTTTCTAACAACAGGCATATTATGTCTGACAAGCGGCAATCAACTACCCCTGAAAACATTTAAATGTATAAATGTATATTATGCAGCAAAGTACAAGTAATCCATCAATATCTGTGCCAATCACATTGAAAACAAGGTAAATGTTTCTTGCTATGTAAAATATTTTGTTTTATATGAGGTTAGATTTTTTTATAAAACTACTTATATACTACATATTTACATATTTTGCTATATGATACCACTTAAAAATCCCAGATAGTATTATAACGAATCAACATTCAATGCAACCTGATCTGTGATTCTGTGTGACCTGCAGAGCTAATGATGAACTTATATTCAATTCGGCCAGATTCGTTTTTTTTTTATAAATGTGACTGTACGATCAATGTCAATGAATAAGAAAGATGTGAGAGAGTGGAAGGAAGCAGTTACTTGCTATAGTCACTCATTATGGTCCCTTTTCCAAGAAACTTAGCTGATAACATAGCACAGCAATCTTGTTGTTGGAACGCCCAAGACAATGCTGCCAATGTAAACTTTTGATAGTATGTTAGCATCGTGGAACTTGTGAACAAAACAAATGGGATGGAAGGGTTAAAATGGTATATTAACACTTCAACCTGGTATAATAAAAAGGCAAGCTAGAAGGGACTGGTAAATAAAGAGTGAAATTTGTAAATTTTCCACTAGTCTATGTTGGGGAAACTAGCAAAATTTATCTTTGCTAATAGCACAATATTGCTATTTGGGCTTGGCAACATTGGTCGGGTATTTCTGATACTTACAGTTTGTCAGAGCCTCCAGTAAACAGTCAAGAGAAAACATTTGTCGGTAGTTTTTTACTCAGAGTTAATAGGTAGCAAAAATGTTGAAAAGTTTTGTTTGTCAATCATAGCAAGAACTTGTGTGATTTATTCTAATTGTTTTAGGGTTGAATAGCATTCAAATTGAAATATATTTTATTGGATTATGTGTGAAGGGTGTCATGTTTATAATGCTTCAAATAATGTGACCCTCAAAATTTTTATGTTAAAACCTTTAAAACGCAAAATAGAAGAGAAGGGTTGTGTTTTTCAGATAAAGTGGGTGGGAATATTTGGGTCTAGTGCGTTTAGTTGGTCCCACTTTACACTCTTTTTCAATGTAATGGTAAGATGTTTATAAATTTTACTCACTTTATTATGCAAATTTTGGTACGTAAAATAAAATAACAATATTTAAATTTTTTAACCCTTTTATTAAATACTTAACTTAAATAGGCCCCTAAAACTCAACATATCACCCAAATCACTTTTGAAATGTAAATATTGACCATGACGTGTAAATTTCTTGTGATTCTGCGCTATGAACGGATGATACCATCCCATGATGATTTGTGTTATACTTGTAATCTTGCACATTGTGAACTAAAATGTCTGTGATGTCAATGTATGATGTGTCCCATCTACATTTGTTTATTAACTTATATTGATAGTTTATTTTATTTAAAGTTATAAATTTAATTTAAGCTGGGTTAGGAAAGTATCATAATAATGAAAGGTTACGTTAACCTGGGTTGGATAAGGTGTCATATTAATTAATAGCCTATAAGCTAGTTGTACTATTTCCATGATATCAATATTATGTTTTACTTTGTCTAGAATTTAGTTGTTGTGGATACTTGTGATCACCTACATCGAGTCAAATTGCTTACTCATAGTTAAATTTGTTACGGAATAAAGTTAATTGTGGTCATTATAGACAGTTTTTACGCCTTCATAAATATGGTGTAAATACGTTTGGGGTTTAATGTAATGTGTCCAATAGTTCTAGAACGGGCGAAAGATACCTACATCACTTAGGTCGGTGGAACTTTTCCTTATTTAATCTTTAAGTTTTTCATACTTCTTTGGTTCAAATTCAGATGACATGTTTTAATGTTTGGAATAACTTACAGCTGATATCAATATTTTAAATATTTTAAGAAAGAAATGGCCAAGAATGGGAAGGATAAAACATATTCTACCGGCATATTTTGTTCACCAAATAAATAGTAACAGTGTTTGTCTCGTATGTAAACACTTTGTTTTTATTTGGTCTAGGCCTAGTTGGCCAGTTATGGGTAGGTTGGATGCAAATAAAAGGTTTCAATGTGGTCCTTATGATCAAACAAGTATGACACCTGTGGTGTAAGGTAACATTGAAAACATATTTTTGACATTCACCTTATGCATACTACCCCGTCTGTTATACCAAGGAATAATTAAATCAACTGTATGAACAGGCTACATAATATTAAAATACAGGTATATTAAAGGTTCCATTTAAATATGAATAATATTACCTGTGAAAGAGAGTTTCATTTCCTTTCATATAAATGTTTTTACAACCAAACGCGGCGCAATACTTAACCATTTTGAAACAATAACAGTTTAATTCATGGATGTAAACATATGAGCAGGACCAGCAGACCAGAATATATACTATAGAGTAGACCTGGATAGTCGATTACAGTCGACATCAATTAATATTTTGTTGTAGCCTAAATTAAAATAATCGATATTGAGATCGATTAAGAAGCTTGAGATACATCGAACGAAACCGTTCTTTTCTTAATATTATTAAATAATCTAAATATATATATATTTAGATTATGTTCATTGTGATATATATATTCATAAAAAATTATTTTCCAAAATATAATTTGTTTTTTTGTTAAAATATTGAAAACCATTATTTATTTATTTTGAGAACCACCAAAATTTCGCATTCATAAAAAAAGGGGGGGAAAGAATTTTATATATATTTTTGTATTGCAAAATCTTTGTCCTTCCTTGCCCTCTACATACAACAAACAACCTGTTGCAATAGACAATCAATAAGAAGAGAAACCATAGCAACTATCATCTCGGAAAAACACTACTGTACTTCCTCACCAACTTTTCCCACACTTTCCTAACCTTGCGTAAGTCCTTTTTTGAGTACTTTATAGAAGTCTAGGCTTAGTTGTATTAAATAAAAGTTTCACTTGACCCAGACTTAATTGTATTTTTTATTTCCAATAAACAGCAATATGTAAGTTGACATTGTTTATTACAATATTATGTTGTGGAATAGGTTGTGAAGAATACATTGTATTTTTAATGTAACACAGTGAATCATCAATCGCATGAAAAAGTATATATGGAGATAGCATAAGTCAGATTTTTTTATAATTTGATAATTAATTACATGATCAAAAGAGCTAGAGCTCACTTATAGGACTATGGATTTACAGAAATTGAAATTTTATATTAGTTTAAATTTTTTAACAAAATACATTAAATATAAAGAACAGCAGTACCATTACAATTTTATAGTTAAAATAATTTTGAGTAATGTGTGATAATATAGATGACTAATTAGATTTTATACATTTTATTCATAATTAAAATATACACTTATAAACAATAATAGCTCTGGTTATTTGGTTATTGCACACACAAATTTACCATGAATAAAAATATCTTTAAGTATTTTTCAATTTAACAAAAACACAGCCTATCAGTGGTGTGTGGTCAATTCTGGATAAAGGGATGCAATGAGGCTACAATAAAGGGGGTCTGATGGAGCCTAGTTTAATTGGAAACTCACACTGGTCCTTCCTTGATTTTTTTTTTTTTTCAAGTTTAAAGAAATAGAGAAAAGAAATGAAGGGGATAGGGACACAAATTATGCATTTAATAAAATAAAATTATTGGTGATTGTTATGAATGTGAGGAAATGTGTTACGGAGTGATAGGCTACACTGGGTCATACGACGGAGTCGTGAAAGGTCACAGTGGGTGTGGACAGATGTGATCGTGATTCAGGAAAGTAAAGTTGAACGGTATTCCTTACAGTACTATCAAATTAGAACATACCAGTTTTCCACGCTTGTATCATGAATAACGTAGTCTCGAGTGATTGTCTAGAATATAACAATGGCTACGAGGTGCGAAAAGAATTAACGTACATTTGGTTTTTCGCTTGGGCGTTTTCCTAGCAAACGTAATTTTCCTTAATGGCGGATAGGGAGGATGGTATTTCTGTTCGTGTTACTGAATCAATTACTAAGTTGATCTATATAAGTCTAACTGGAAAGTTTACTTAAAAAGATTAAAAAATAAGCTTAAGATTTACAATGTACTGTAAGATAAGCAGAATTTATATTTATTATACGCCATTGGCGAACATGCGTACGAAAGGTTATGTGATCTATGTGAGCCAACTGAACCAAAGTATAAAACATTGGAACAGCTTGCAACTATTTTGACTAAATTATTTTAGCCAGAACCGAATTCACTGGCAGAAAGGGCTAAGTTTTAAAAGAGGGTGCAAAATGAAGGATATTGGTACTACAAATGGCAATGTAGTTCAGAAGAAAGTTCAAAACCGAAGAGTATTTAAATCCAGTAAAGAAAAATTACGTTGCATACATTGTAGCTTCACTAATTACGATTCTGGTAACTGTTGGTATCGAAACGCTTCTTGCAGTATTTTCGGGGTCAAAGGCCATAATTATAAGTCCTGCATGTGAAAGAAGGCTACCGCTAACACAAGAAGTACTTATCAAGATAAGAAATTGAGTTACTCTAAAAGGAATAGGGCTTTATACCAGCTATGCTCCGAGGATCAAATATTTAATGGAGAAAGTATCAATTCAAATGAAACTTCTGGCGTGTTCTCTGATATTTTTCATATTAAAAATTCAGTGAAGCCTAATGAAATCATGTACAGCTAACAGTGGATGGGGTAAATATTGCTTTCCAAGTTGATACCGTGGCACATGTAACAATAATAAATGAAGCTCTCTTTAGGATCAGGTTCCCAAATAAAGAAATTTTACCCACTACAGTAAAATTGCGTGCCTATACCGGCGCACACATACCATTGTTGGGTAAATCTAATGTTCTGGTTAATGGCAACAAATTAGATTTATACTTGGCAGAGGGGGATTTCGCCACCATAGTAGGTCTTGAGTGGTTACGGAACCTTAAGTTAAATTGGACAGAACTTTTAGGAACTGTAAACGCGATCAATAAACCTTCAAGAACTCCCAACAAAAATGAAAATCTACAGGATATCTTAGTAAAATTTTTCCTAAGATGGAAGCAGAATTGGATCGCTTGCAAAAGAGGGTATTTTATCCAAATTTACCCATGCAAACTACGCTACTCCAGTGGTTCATGTAGTGAAGAGCGACGGTGCAATCAGGATTTGAGGTGATTTTAAGACAACCATTAACCCTAAACCTATCATCGAGGACTACCCCATTCCGAACATCGAAGGTATTCTTGCAAATATAGGAAATTGTTCATTTTATTAAATACTTGATATTAGCCAGGCTTACAATCATATTGAAGTTAAGGACTCTGATCGCAAGTACTCAACAATTAACATTATAAAGGGGCTCCATCAGTGCAAGGAGGGTATCCACAAACGCCCTGAAAAAGTGGAAGCAATTATGAAAATAGAGCCACCAACTACAGTAACAGATTTAAAATCGTTTTGGGGGGCAGTCAATTTCTATGTTAAATTTGTACCAGACTTTAGCACTTTAGCCCATCCCCTTTACAATCTTTTAACATCGAAGGTGGATTTTAATTACAATAAAGTTTGTGTCAAATCTTTTGAACAAATTAAGGAAACAATGGCTTCTGACAGGGTACCTACCCACTTCGACCCGAAGAAAAAAATTATTCTCTCTACTGATGCCAGCCCTTACAGTTTAGGGGAAGTACTGTCCCATCGCATGAGGGATGGCACCGAAAGGCCAATCACCTTTGCTAGTCAGACCTTGAGCCCGGAGGAGCAAATGTGGAGCAATTTTTTTTCTCCTATCTCTTTGGCCATCGATGCATCTTAATAACAGACTATCATCCGTTACTCTCCATCTTCGGATCATCAAAGGGTCTTCCGGTTCTGTCTGCTCTACGACTCCAGAGGTATGCTATATTTCTTCAAGCATTAATTTATATGACATTCAATATTAACCAGGTGAGAAGCACGGGAACGCAAACTATTTGTCACGTCTACCTCTACAAGACCAAGCAGATGATTTTGACAGGGATTTAGAAGTTTTTAGTTTAGGCCAAATAAATGTACTACCAGTTACTGCAAATGAAATAATTAAAAGCTTGAACAAGGAAAAGGAAGCTGCGGAACTCATCAAAGCACTCAAAACGGGGGTTACCCTAAAACCCATGAATAGCTGGGATACCCGCAGCATGAATATTCATTGTTCCATAATTGTATTTTCTGTGGACAGTGGGTGTACATACCCACATGCCTGAGATCCAGAGTATTAGAAGAGCTACACGAGGGGCACATGGAATGGACCTCCATAATCCATTCCAGATTTGAGAAATGGACGTGAGGGAGTCACTAGAGGTTCAGGTAGATCACCCATCATTGAAGTTATGAGCTTTTGTTTGTGGCGAAAGCAACGAATAAATTTAAAAATTTGAAGTCTAATTTTCCTGCTAAGACTAGTCGGATTTCGAACCATCGGCCCCACTCTTGAGCGCCATTTCTAGCCAGTCGAAACTATCCAGTCACCTCTTCTCCATATTTTTTTTCTACAGATATTGTCTGCGGCAGCCAGTAAGTTCCGTAGAGCTTCTCGGGGTTAATTAGATAATGGTGGGGGGTGGAGAACATAGCCGATTAAATAAATTGAATTTTATGAAGTAGTTGCGGAAGTTTTATTTGTGAGAAAAATTAATAGACATTTTAAACCACTGTTTACATGATGAAAATAAAACAAATTACTTAATATATGAGTATAGATATATTGTTAATGTTGTGGTCATTTAGCCACATGGTCTTCATTTTCTCCCACCCATCCCTCCTTGGCCAACCTAAATAGAACGAGACGATCCGTACTTCTTATAGGTCTTATCAGCTCGCGTGCTAATCGGCAAGTGTGTTGCTTCTGACGCTGTCTTTCCNCAATAGTGTCAAACACAGATGCTAAATCAGAAGTGCTGATTGGCTAGCCGTTCGCGCCAAACCTCCCCTTTCCACTGTGAAACCACACGTGCAAGCTACAGGTGCATCTCACAGCTTCCGGGTACAGATAAAATGAAATAGCACGATGCTTAAAAGTGAAAGGTAAAAGTAATAAATGTAGATGACGCTAGGATTCCAACAAAGACTTTACAAGAATGAAAACTACTAGATTTAAAAGTTAAAGGCCTAAAAATGAAGTTAATGAATTGAAATTTGAAACATAAATTTCTTACAACTTTGGTTATGATTTGGATACTTATAATTAACATTAAACCGCACACTTTCTTATAATTAATAATTTGTTAGTAATATAGAGATTAAATTAGGCCTAGACGATTGGAAAACAATATTGTATTATAAGTGTAGTACTCTCACTAACATGATTTCTAATAAACTTAAAGAGGGGATTTACAAAATGATATATAAAATGTTACTAAATGTATTTGAATATTATAAATATTGAGCATTTGCAAGCCTACTACAACCATAGTGAATTTAGTGGTTTTAAGAGTGGTATTAAATAAACATTGGCAAACTAATATAATTATATAAATTAAATGGTCGAGAGGTAAGGGCCTAAAACCCGGACCACTTTACACTGCGAACAGAGAGGATCCAGAATCGGGACAAAATAGACTGCAGTAGTTGAGGTCCATCATGGAGATGCTTGAGATGATGGTGATCGATGATAAGGTTGACAATATTGTGTGATTTTGTTAACACGATAGGGTGTTTATCTTTGTGAGCCAGATTTGAGTGACTACTTCATTCACCTACTCTCAGTATTCCTTGGTTGTCAGGGGACGGAGATAAACGTTGAAGTTTTGTAATGCATGGTTTCTTAGCCTTGGTGAGTTCTATGTCGGCGGTGAAAGTTCCATCTTGGACAACTCGACAGATGCGTTGAATTGCTCCAGTGAAATCTTGAGGACTGTGGGGTCCTGTTTGGCGATCTTTTGGTTTGCATTTGTAACAATACAATGCCTTGTATTGCACAATAACTCCCCACCTAACCTAATATCACTAATAAAATGGCCAAGATACATACTACCCAACCCCAGAAATAACCTCCAAAAAAACCTATAATAGTATTCTTCTCTATTATAGCCCTATCTAGCCCCAACCATTACTCAAAGCCAGCATTCAGAAAAATCCAGTATAAACAGTGAAGTTAAATAACTGTTCAAACGTACCTTCGTCCAGATCCCCTGGCTACGTCGCTGGCGAGTCAAACGCACCAATAAACAAGAGTTGGGCAACTACATCACGGAGAACGGCTCAACGGTCTACTCAGCCCGAACATTGGAAATAAACTAGCCAATGTTTACTTGACCCCCCTCTGCCACTTTAACTGACCCTGGTTTGCCGTCTGGCGGAGGGATATGAAAATGCCACGCCGAACTTTCAAGCTTGCATATTGGTGGAGAAAGGGAAGACTGCAGAGCGACAACGACGCGTCCAATCAGCGACTTGGATAACCTACAAAGTTGTGTCAGAATGACGTCACGGACTATTTGCGCGTAACTGAGTTGGAAGTGAAAACCCCTCCCCTTTGTGTCCATGTTTCTAGGCTCATTATAAAGAGGATTGTAAATTGTATGCGAATGTTCACTTTTAGCCATCACTGCTCGTCGGTCAGGAGTAGGGAGCAAGATAGATGGTTTATTGTAAAAATGTAATGGTAATGTTCAACTTCACTTTAACTATCTTTGCTCGTCGGACAGGTGTAGGGAGAAAGATAGATTGTTTATGGTAAAAATGTAAAGTTCACGTTCACTTTGGCTATCACTGCTCGTAGGTCAGATGTAGGGAGCAGGATAGATTGTTTATTGTAAATATGTAAAGTAAATGTTAACTTCACTTTAACTATCACTACTCGTAAGATTGTAAATTGTAAATATGTAGGATCATTTTAGGATTCACCGTAGAAATGTAGAAAGTTAGGGAAGAAAGTTTGAAAGTTGTTTTGCCGCTATTTAAATGTAACTGTTAGGAAATAACGTTAAATGTAGAATCTAAGAAATGAACTTTTATCCTTGTTTATGTTATGTTCGTTTTACAAGAGTTATTTAGGTCACGAAAGAGGGGCCTACATATATTAGCTAACATAATAGTTAACGTAAATGCTAATTGCGTTAGACTTAGTAATTTTTATGTTTACTTAGATAACCTTATGTTGGGATCAAGTTGATTTAACTTTAATATATATTTGTAATATATAGAATTAACGTGAAGGTTAGTTGAGTTCGGTATGTCATGAGAACATAGGTAAAACTTGTTGTTAATTTACTCTTTGAAAGACCTTAAGTCTTGTTTTTGGTTATGAGCAACCAGTCACAACGTTATGTTTGAAGGACCTCAAGTACTACGCAAATATATCAATGTTTTCTTTCAGAATAGTAGCTATAGGATGTTTTAAAATAAGGCCGTCCTTTCCGTGTTTTTGTTAAAATTTTTGGCAATAAAAGAATATTTTGTTATAAACTTTTTTCTATTTACAGTTGATATTTTCCATGTATTGTTACATCCTCTCTATCCTATAGTTTAGGGGCCTTATCTATGGGATCGGCGGAGGGTGTAATACAGTGTTTAAGGAAACGAAGTATAAAAGTTATTGTGTTGACGAGTTTTGTCCACGATGAGTATTTGAGCAGTATTGTTTGAATAAAATCAATAGAAGGATTAACAATGAGAACATTTAACGGTGTGGATTGACGTCGGGCAATGCCACTTCAGCCACATGAGTGAATCGAGAAAGAGGCCATTGTTCAGGTGAAAGAGGAGCCACCACAGCGGATGATTGTTGAGATCTGGAGGGAATAAACCTCGAGAGGCACGGTCCGCAGGGTTGTAGAGAGAAGCGATACGCATCCAAGTGTGAGGAGGTAGCCAGACTTGAATTTGTTTGATAAGATTGGCCATACACACTTTGAGCTGATATGATGGTGTATGAATCCACAAGAAGACAATAATGGAGTCTGACCAAGCAGTTCTAGAATTAATTTTGCAATTTGGTGATAAGAGTTCAGTACAATATTACATAAGTTTGGCAAGTAAGTGAGCAGCACAGAGTTTCAAGTGAGGTATGGAAATTATTTTGAGGGGAGATACACGTGATTTGGCGATGAGAAGACTGTCACTTTGTTGTCGGGCTCAAGACATCTGAGGAAGAGGCAACATCCATACCCTGCCTCACTGGCATCACAGAACCTGTGGAGTTGAATATTGGTAGCAGAAGCGAGATATTAATAGCGTGGTATTCTAATGGCTTCTAAAATGGAAATATCCTTCAAAACTCTTTCTCGGTTTCTAGAAATGTCAGCAGGCAAGGGTTAATCCCACTGTAGGTTTAATGTCCATAACAGCTGGACGATAGACTTCGCCCAGAACACGACCGGAGTTAATCAACCACAAGGCTAAACAATGAAGAAGAGAGCTGTACTTAAGAAAGCCAAAAAGCTTAACACCTAAGGATGGGATGTAAAGTGTAGAGGTTGAATGGGAAAGGTTAAGAACAGTATGATGGGAGTGGCAGAGGAATTTTTTGAGAGGACAAGTAATGAGAAGTGGAAGGAGACACCTTGGTGGAATAACATGGTGAAGGAAGCGTAGAAGAGAAGAATAAAGCATTCAGAAGGAGTTTTAAGAATAGGAAAGAAGAAACAAAGGAAGAAAATAGTGAGAAGAAGAAAAGAGTGAAGCGAGTTGTAAGGGAAGCCAGGAAGGTTTTAATGCAAAAATGGACATAAATGCTGGAACGGGATGTGGAAGGACGTAAGAATGTGTTATATAGGCAGGTACGAAACAGGAGGAGCGAGAAAATAAAATAAGATAGAATGATGAAGACAGGAGAGGGAGAAAAAGCACCATGGATAAGATATATTGAGATGTTCAAACCGTAAGAGGAAAAAGATGAGAGTGTATCGGAGAAGGAACAAATAGCAGATGTGAAGGACGTATTAAAGAGGACGAAACCAGGAAAAGCACCAACGAACAGACGGGTGAAGGGTTAAGAGATGCAGGTGAAGTAGGTATACAATGGTTATACAGGATGCTGAGAGAGATTTGGAAGAACAAGGTACGGGAAGATTGGAAATGGAAGCTCTAATATCTATTTTCAAGAAAGGAGACAGGAATAGGTGTACAGAGTACAGGGGGATGTGTTACTGTACAGAAACATATGAGAAAATATTGGAAAAAGAATAGAAAATAAAATGAAATAAAGGTGAAGAGAGGAACAGCATGGATTCAGGGAACAGAGATCTAAAATATACTTAATTGTTGCCACATTACAACTGATGTAAAGAAGATATTAATTTGGGAAAGACTTGGTGATTATATTTATGGATGTGGAGAAGACATATGATAACGTAGATAGGAATAAAATTTGGGAAGCGATGGAGGAGACCAAAAATGGAAATAGCAGTTATAACGAGAGTGGGAGCACAAAGTGACTGCAAATAAGAACAAATTAAGTGAAGCAGGAAGTGCCCTCTCACTTTTACTATTTCTAATGGTAAAGGAAATGGTCATGAATAAAGTGCCAGGAAAACACGAGAAAAGAATGAAAGCCATGATGTTTGCTGAAGACCTGATAGTATGGAGGGAGAAGGAAGAGGAAGTACAGGAACAATTACAGGGATAGAATGAGAAAGTGAAAGAGTGTGTAGTGAAATTTAGCATGGCGAAGTGAAGTAATGGTAATGACAATGAAGAGGATAAGGCTTAGAAAAGATATAAAGTTGGATGGAATAGAGCTTAGAAAAGTACAGAATGTAACAAAATTTGGCAGAGTGATTGAGGCAAAAGGTGGAAGTAAAGAGGATAGCAGGGATAGTTGTTCTATAGGTAGTATGGTTAAGTTCCTAAATGTAGTTTCTTTCAAATTTTAGTGCTGGGGTGTTATTTCGATTTAATTATTTAATTCTCAATCATTTTTATTTTAATTTTAAACATGCCGTAGTAGATCACTGAAATATATTATTTTCCAGTTTGCTAATTTAATGTAATTTTAATAATTCATAGCTTGATGTACATTTTTTTAATGTGTAGCTTCTCTCTTGCAAACTCAACTAATTTTTTAGTTTGTCTATTTAACAGAACTTTTAATATGTGGATTAATATGATTGATTTGTTATATCGTATCCCTTTTTATAATCCACCGTTTCAGACAGAGATGGGCTGATTTTATCTATAAATGTTTTTATAACTACCATTTTTTTATTTGTTTGAGGTATATAACGTGCACTTTCTGAACCAACTGATAAAACCAGCTAACAATAATTTCTATGAGCGAGAGGGAAAGGAATTTAGCCAGGAAAGGTATTTTCACATAGCTTCCAGGGTTTTTATACAAGCCACAATCGATTCAGGACCACCAGCTATACTTCTTCTTCGAAGGAAGTTGTGCTACAGGTTTTTATTGCTCACTAAAATTCTGTCGACCCTGGCTGGGTTTAAACCCACGAACATCAGCTCTTGCCGTGAGCACTCTACCCCAAGACCATTGAGGTAGACTAATAGCCATAGTGTTTTCGTCAAATGAATTTTCAATTTTATATGCGTTCTAGGGAACTCTGGTTGAAGTTTACCTATTGTCTACGTTTTTAGATGTGTTAACTGCCTTGTCCCTCCTTACCCATTTAACTTTATATTTGTTCGTTATTATTTTTTACCTCAAATGAATGTTATACCTAAACTATTTATTTATTTCAAACCATTCATGCCACTGGCGAATTTGAATATGTTGCTTGTTTAGTTTTTGAAACACACATTTTAATCTCTTTTTTTAATAGGTATTAACTCTTTAGTCTTTTAATGGAATGATGGATTAAATAGCAAAGCTATTATTTGATAATTATAGTTATAGCCGCATCTAAATATCATGATCTTTATATTGAAAAATGACACCCGGACATGGGAATTGAACCAAGAACCTTCAGCCAGGTGTTATTTTTCAATCTAAAGAATATTTTAATGAAATGTTTTATAAATTGAAATTGTATATTATTTTCTGCATTTTCGTTCTTTTTATTTTATTGACAATGAAATAAACTTTTAACATTTAATTATTTTAAATTACAAATATTTCTGTTTTTATTGTAGCTTTGCAATATTGTAATGTACCTGTTTGACCCGAAAGGATATTTGAAAGCATTGACAATAATCTCGTCCTAATTTTACAAAAGTATTTTATTTTATTTAAATAATACGTGTCGCTTAAAGCACTTCTTCTTCTAAGAAGGCACAAGAGTCACTGGTAACTGACGTCAGAGTGCACCAGTAAAGTCAGTATGACAATTTAAAGGTTTTTAAAAAATAACTTCCTCTTCTCGAATGATCGATATGCATTTTTAAAAGGTAATTTGAGTCAGTTTCCTGCTCTGGATCTTTCTACTTCCATCCAGATGGTTTCTTTTTAGTATTTTATTTTCTCTAAACACAAGCTTCTCAAAGTTTCTATGAGAAATTGATATATGCGAAAGATGGTGCAATTGAACCTCACTAGGAGACCAGTCCTTGATGTACTTGGACTGCAACTCCTTTCCGCGATTCCTACAATCGTGATAACAACCACCTCCCTAAATTGTTACGCTACGAGACGTGATCAGTTTTCCGACCATTACAAATAGTGATTATTGAATAAATAAATAGTATCAAACTTTACAATTGTGTTATTATTCAATACTAAAATAAAGTTATTTATATCAGTAACAATTATACAAGTAACAAATGGCTCCAACGTGAGGGCATTCACAATATAAACATTTCACAAACCTTATAAATGGTGTCACAAACGTAGGGGGCATTAATCAGTATCACTTTAAATGGCGCCTAACCGTGGGACGATTAAATAACTTTAATCACATAGTTCTAGAACTCTTCAATTGGCTCCTAAACGTAGGGGCAAAATTCTGTACCTTTACAATTGACGTCCAAACGTGGGGCACATAACGAAACTCTTCAATTGGCGCTTAATCAAGGGGCTATAAATACCAATTATATCATCAAAATACCGTACCGCTTTAATTAGTGCTCGATCACAAGGCAATTATCAGCTAATTAAAAGTATTTTTTCAATATCCATGATATTTCTCTATCATTTAATATAATCTATGATATATTATATTAAATGTGAGCTACAACTACCACCCACCCCTCACTGATCTTGTTTCTATTTATTTTAGAATTTTCTTTTATATTTCAGTGCACACCTTTTGTTCTATTGTTATAATCTTAAACTCTGATTTTGTTTGTGTGTTTTAATTATGATTTTTATTAAAGTATAGGGCGACCTGGTGGTCTAGGGGTAAGGTATCGGACTTCTGTGCTGGGGTCCAGGGTTCAATCCCCGGTCCCGGCGCGGATTTATCTGATTACCAAACTCTTCCTTCACCTCTGACAAGATGTGTCTTAATGACAACTTGTGAATGTGGGGAATGCCAGGCCTCCACCGTGGTTCGGATTCCACGTTAAACTGTAGGTCCTTCATTTCATCTCACAAACCACCCTACCATTACACATTAGCGTTAAGTGCGTACAACCCAAATGGGTAGTAAGACGCGGTGCTAATAATAATATTTAAGTATAATTTTTATTCTTTCTAGCAACTCTAACTTTTATATATTTCTTAGTAAATAAATTAATAAGAATAATGATCCCATTAAATAATGATGTATGAGATTAGAGAAAAGAAATACGGCAGGCGCGGATTTGTACAATTATTTACGTATATGTATACCTCTATAAGGAAAACCTCTTTTCGCTCATGAGGTAATCGTATTATATTTGGAAGAAGGTATTGAAAAGGTGGATAGAAACATATAAAAGGGATGAACACAATATGGCTTTTACAATGAAAAGAACACAGTTCACACTTTACATTCCAATTTTCCATTGTCTACTGTTTTTTGTTTCCCCTTTTAGGAAGTTGCGTTACGTGTTTCACACTCTTCCTTGATGAATTCCAATAGAATGAAACCTAGGTCAGGGGATTAGGTGGTGACGATAGATTTTATTTAGAGGCAACCATTACTTATTGGTCCAATGTAAACAATGTAAAGTGTGAACTGTAATTACAATTTTCCATTTTCTCTCATTTTTTTTTTTTTTT
>CABEEJ010000262.1:175034-266233 GCA_901482245.1 Timema douglasi
TTTCCTGTAACATATATATATAGTAATTTAATAGGTGAAGTTGATTTTATGACAAATTATCTTGTCTAGTATTAATAAAATATTCTTAAGAAATAATACCTAGTTACGGGAATTAAACCCGAGGTTTTTGGCATATCGTGCAGTTATTCTACTATTGAAATATACAAGATTAATATTGTGTGCAGAGGAATTAATCACACATCATTATTTTAAGCCAAAGTCTGTGATAGAATATTTTTAAGTCCAAGAAAAAGAAGATTAATGTTTCAAAATAATTTAAAATTAGGTATTTCAATTAAACTTGGTAGGCACACGGTACAACACTATTATGTTACCATTTTTTTGTGCTCCGAGACTACTTCCAGTGTTGGCCTGGCTAATCTCAAGGTCTTTGGCTAGTATTTCATAGAATCCCACACATATTTGTGGTAAGTAACTTTATTAGAAAATTAAAACATAAGTTTTTTTGGTGTTTCCAAAATAAAAACACCCCCCGTCAATAAGGATTCTCGACAGGGAAATAAAACATATTTCAATATACTTTAAAATATGGTGCCAATACAAACCAGATCATTTTAGTGTCTACTATCCACACGTTTAAAAATATATACAAATAGTCAGCTGCGAGAATTGCAAAATTGGAAAAACAAAACACAATACACCCCTTTAAGTAGAGCTAAATAATCATTGAAATTTGGTCATATTGAGTAAATAGTATAAGGAATAAAATTGAGTAAATAAGGAACAACCCGTTTTTAAGCATTTCAGAATGTATGTGACGACGTGGCAAGTTATATACTTTCTGTGCTGTAACAATATATTCAGAAATATATTAATTGATTTACATAATCAGCAATGCTAACAGTACTTAATTAAAATGTATAATCAGTGAACAAACAGTACCAACAATTCTGTAAGCATACTTAGGGAGCAAGAACATTTTCTTAGTGTAAGGTTTTAAGGAGCGCATACAACTATGTATTACATATTTTATGGCCAACTTAAGGACATTGTTTTTTAAAATGAGTATGGTAATTTGAGAGTAAGTAGAAAATTGTCAATCTTTTGTTGTTGTTTTAAGTTTAATTTGAAGCATTTATTAGTTAAAACCATAAAGATACAGTGTTATTAAATGTGTCCAAGACTTTTTGTTAAAAAAACAAACATACATTATTACATATATATCAGTGGCATCGAGTCGGAGCAAGCACTGCTTGCCTCTGATTAAAGACCTGTAATTATTTTATTTAATGTTTGCAAAAATATTAAAAATATTCTCCTGGTAATCATTTAAATGTTATTCAAGCATCGATGGGTTTGAAAAAAAATCCCATACATGGCAGTGACCGTAACATGTATGCAAGACGTGCACTAGTCCAACTAATGGTGGTTAAAGGTCGATATTTGTCCAACTTTCATCCCATTGCTCTAGCTATTGTAGTTCTTATTTGTCACGTCATTGATTTCGGAGGGGAGAGATGCGGATCTCGGGTAAAAATGCAAGCAGCTGAGCTAAAACTTCTTTTACCCGAAAGGTGACTACTAGCACCGAGGTCACTACCCCTACCTACATAAAGTTGTACAAGAAGTTAAAGCCTAAAGATGGTGTCGTGTGAACACTAATACTTGTACAAGATCTGCTTTGCACAACTTAATGTACGCAACTTCAGGAAATAGAATGCATCCTATATCAGCCAATTTTATTGTACAACTTTTGAGTTGTAAACAGCAAAACTTCGTCTGCTAGACATTTATTTTAAAAGAGTGATTGTAAGAAAAACAGATAAATGCTTGAAAACAAACAAATAATTATGATTGAAGGAAGTTAAACCCTAAATATAAAAGTTTTCAAAACTATTAACTATAAACTATAAGTCGAAAAAAAATAATTATTTTCATAATATTTGAGAATGAATAAGAAATTATTTACATTAAGTACCAATGTTTTCCAAATAATTCAATCATTATTTTTCCATAAAAAGGGCAAAAAGGCCATGTTTCTTTCAACTATTGTATGCAATCTTTAATGCCATGTGAAAAGTTACTGGCTAAAATTTGTATGCAATCCATGTGACCAAGATATTGTACAATTTCTTGCACAACTATTTGTACAAGAGGTTGTGTCGTGTGTACAGGGCTTTAGAGTTTTGTGGAGTTTATTGTAGAGGGTGCTTTTTTATGTATCAGTGAAAACTAACAAATTAATGTTTATAAGTATATGTCTATAATAAGTAATGGTACAATAATGTAAATCACAGAACACAAGGACGACCAAAGCCACAACTATCATAAAAAAAACACCTCCAAATGGCTTCTCGAAGATTTTTTTTTAGAAAGTTCTGGTACCTCCCCTTTTAAGCTTGCCTGAGAATTTTGATCACGAGACGCTAATGATACATATAAAAACACTTTATTACCAACAATATATATATATATATAAATGTTACAAGAAAAGTAGATTCTCCAGTAAGAGTCGACTCGGCCTAGGTAAAGTTGACTCTTACTGGTCTTTTTAGTAAAAGTTGATTAAAAGCGAAAAGTAATGATTTTCAATCAACATTTAATGGTCAGAGTTGACTGTGCCTAGGGAAAGTATACTCTTACTACCTTGAGTTAGTAAAAGTAACCTAACCTAATTTACCTTGGAGCGTTCTAGCTTAAATTTTTCACAAAACAGTTGTTCCTTGGAGTCTGCCATAATTATTACTCACTTAAACTAATTATTAAAATGTAAAAAACACACTGAATCCTTTGTCACTGTTGAAAACTACAACGAATGGACGAGTGATCAAAGAAAACACATCGCGGAATCAACTTTTACTAAACCACAGCAGGCATAGTTAACTATTCCTAGGAAAAGTTGATTTGTTTATTCTCAATCAACTTTTACTGATACTTTTAGTAAGAGTCGACTTTACTTAGGCCAAGTCAACTCTCCCTAACAATCTACTTTTCCTGTAACATATATATATATATATATATATATATATATATATATATATACACACACACACACATTTTATTACCAGACCCAAATTTGTGTGTATATATATATATACACACACAAATTTGATGCTGGTAATAAAGTGTTAATGCATAATATAACACAATGCATTTGTTGTAATAATTTATTATACACACCTTTGATTGTATTGTAACGTGTGTATGAGGGTAAAGTTAAATGACGCTGTTTTAAAGGAGATGCCAACAAAGTGAAGTTTCAAAAGTGTCTTTTAATCTCTCAGCTTTAATATTTTGAATGAGTTGATGTTTATTTGAAATATTTTTGTTGGGGAAGCCTTTGCTACAGATCAAACCTAATATCATGACCATGTCTAAGGCTGCCCGTTGTTTTGGGAACTAAGATGATAAAGAGCTGTCAATAAGTTTATTAGTGTTCATATGTTTATATTTAAGAAGTTATTTAGAGAAATAAAGTTTCTCTTGTTTGTCATTTGACAATATTTTAGAAGTTAATGGTTTGATACATTTTGTACACTTAAATACTTACTTGTATACACATACTAAATTTCTTCAAGTATTTTTTTTTAGGTAGTTTATAATATACCTTCTTACCAAAAACATACTTTAAAATTCACATTAAATCTTCTTTTTAGAAAAAAAAAAGCTCAAAGAAACATTATTATTGCTTTTTATTGAAGTGGATACTTGTCGTGGGGATAGCTGCTTGTGCAACCAATCCAGTATGGTGAAGGTCAGGTTAATCTAAATGTATATACATTTTTAGTGAAAAAATAGTGTATAATAAATTATTGCATATTTGTTGTTTTTTAAAAACATAATCTTTAATGTATTGAAAAATAATTGTAGCATTGATAAGAATAAATAAAAATATTTACATTTATTTTCTTTTATTTCTAAATTATAGTGTGTTAATGTTGGTTTCTGTTAAATAGCTTTCTTTGCTGAAATATTTAAACATATTGT
This sequence comes from Timema douglasi, assembly GCA_901482245.1. Lineage (NCBI taxonomy): Eukaryota > Metazoa > Arthropoda > Insecta > Phasmatodea > Timematidae > Timema > Timema douglasi. The sequence goes on from CABEEJ010000262.1 coordinate 178,983, forward strand.
GAAGTCTAATAGATGTATTAATGTGTACATATTGCATAGGTATTAAATATTATGTTTTACTTCAGGTTAACAAGAATATATTATTGGTATTTAATAAACAAAGTACATTTTCTTAAGTCAATGATTGGTAAAGGTTTTTAGGAATCAATGGAATCTAAAGCCGCGGAAAGATGGGTGTAAGGTGTATTGTAATGCTCGTGCTGAGGTTTGTTCTGATTCGTCGGCTGTCAATTTTTGGAGCGAACACAAAAGTGTAAGTTTGGATGTGATTCATGGTGAACGTCCGATTGTTGGTCTGTTTACTTAATTTCTGTCTGTTTTTATTTACTTATCAAAATCTAATTATTTTCTTTACTTATTAAGACTTACTTCTTAAAGTTACGAATTTGTGGAGTGAAGATAAATCACTACAATTGATCGAGATATACAAGAGTAAAGAGACTTTGTGTAACTTGAAACACCCAGATTACCACAAAAAACATTTGAAGAATTACACTTGGTTAAATATTGGTATTTGAAGATTGATGCAGAAGAATGTGAAAATAAAATAATAAGTTCGCTAGCGTCATATCGAAGAGACGGTTAGGTTTATTTTCACCTTCCATCACTAAGCTAGCACCCGCCTGTTTGGCATATTTGTAGTGACTGGGCAGATCAGACAATTCGCAGTACTATTCGCGGTGTGCTCATGTAACACCCAAAACATTTGAGTTACACTATACCGATGCTTATATTACATGTTACACCCGCCTGTATGCGGCTTTATAATTATCTTCTAGGATACTCAATTAATTAGAAACACTGTTTTTATCAAACCATCTTCTAGCTTTTATACTTTGCTAACTCATACACTTTTTGAATGTGGTTTTTTACATACTATTGACTAATGTTCATACATATACTTATTATCTATAGTCACTTTCACTGTCTTCAAGAACTGATTCAATTGTATCACTCTCAGTTTTGATTAAACTAGACATCTCTGAAGAAATATAATCCAACATTTTCAGTTCATGTTTCTCACTAAGATCAGACAAAGTGGAAGTGATTATGTAAGGAGGTTGTCTAGTCCTGGGAAGAGTAACAAATGAAACATCGGTCACATAGCCCAGTTCTGAAAAAGTAAGACGTTTCCGCACAATATCATTGTCCAAGTCAACACTAAAACTATCTTTACTTTCTTTGACCGGCCTTCCACCAAGTACACCACAGAGGAAATTTTGTGACCTCTTATCATTGCTACTTTCCTTAGATATTGAAGTATCAGTTGCTTGATTTTCTGATACATTGAGAACTTTTGGTGTTTCAGGTGCAACTTGTTTTGGACAACCCTGAATATTCGCAGTAGTCTTTCTATCTAAAGTAATCATTTCTTTAACATAAGGTTTGTTCTCATGATTGTGAAGCTCACCTTCCTCAATGTACAAGTTGCAGAAGTCACAACGATGACAATTACGCTTTAAATGATCCCGGAGATGAAAAACTAAAAGGGACTTCTTATTACAAGTGTAGAAACAAATACGGCAATGGTATTCTTGATATGGTAGCTCCTCTTTGATGTTTAAATTATTTATCTGATCAATACATTGATCCTTGGGTGTGGCCAAAGCTTCATTAGAATGATTAATTGTATTTTCCACATATTCCTGAAGTAAAGAAAAACACCAATCAAATATGTAACTAAGATAAAGTATTTATATTGAATTCAAGGTTAATATCAACCATGATACAATAAATTATCTTGAATAATTGATAGCAAAGCTTCATCAAGATGTAAATCTTAATTCATTTTTAAAACTCTACCTCTTTGTCCAATAGCAGCAATGTAAAGTGTGAACTGTGTTATTCTTTTCATTGTAAAAGCCATATTGTGTTCCCTTTTATATGTTTCTATCCACCTTTCCTATATGATCTTCCAAATATATATATTTGATATATATATATATATATATCAATGCTTATATAGAAAGCTATATAGAAAAATCCACCTTCTGTGCAGCTTTTAAAGAATAAACTCTTGTCCAGATTTCCAGGTAAAAGCAGGCACACCAGTCAAACACAATGGCACCGAGCTAACTCTGAAAGTGAGATAGCTCGTGTGTTGTGATTTGAAAGCCATTATTCTATGAATGTGGCATAAACATTAATATATGAAGTGTCTAGTGAAAAGGGATGTATTCTAAAAATTTGTCAGAGGGGGACTAAACTAAAAAAGCTATTTGCTCTGAGGGATATGAGGTATATTATTGTTTTAAATGGCCCAAGGACATTTAGGTCCCCCCAATCAGCATTCATAAAATCTGAATTTTTAATATGAAGGTAAATATAACCTTCAATACATATTTCCCCCTTCTGAAGGGAGTGAGATGATAGGGATTTGGGTGGCCCATAGTTACTTAGCCTGGTAGCTGTGCTCTTGTTGTGAAGATAAAACTAATGAAATGTTGTTTATATAAACTAGGCATGTTATTTTTTTACATCCGCTACAGTTTCCAGCCTGTGGCCTGGGTCACTTTTATATTCAATCCATTTATTTTCCCCTGCCGGCTTGCTAGGCCTGTCATAGCTTCATAACAAAGTAGGCATGTGTATAACTTAAAGATAATTAAAAATAAATCTCAAACTAGCAAGGGAACAAATTAATTACAATGTTTTTGTGATTATTTTCTTGCTTGAATTTTTTTATAGATTATAAAATATTCAAAAGAATGCCTGAAAATGTTCTTATTAAATTTTGAGATAAACATATTGTTTTATAATACAATCTCTATGTGATTAACAGAAAACTAAACAGAGTAGTTTTATTTTATTCTGCATCAAAATAAATCTTGTCCTGTTTCAAAATTTGGGAATCAGACCCAGAACCAGTTCCACCCTAGTTAATTCATAGGAACTATTAAATATTGTTGTTCTACTACACATACAGACAAACATGCACACCTATCCTTAATTAAAAGTCTTATTTTACAGGCTAAAAAATAGATAGTAATTTAATAAAAGAAAATAGAAAATTAAAAAGATATATAACTATTAGGGATGTGCAAAAAGTCATTTTTGGATTATGAATATTTGAATCAAATAGGAATAACTTTAAATTGAAATAATTGATCAAATCTAGGAAACGCCAGGTATTACTTAATGGCATACATAATTTAAATATGGTCAATGTAGTTTTGAATAAAGTAATGAGAAATATATTTTCACTTAAATTCAAACTTTCATTGGATGAGGATGGGGGATACTAATAAAAGCTAGTCATTATATTATACATAATCATCAAAATTATGAATAAAAATATCACTTTTGAAGTTCAATTTGAACTAGGGCATACAAATTTCAAGTTATGGTTTAAAGAAATATATTAAATTGGTAATAAGTGTTGGGAATAGTTTGTTATTAATAAAATATGATAACTATTTACATGTTTTAGTCAACACATTGTTTTTCTTGAGTAAATCAAAGTAAATTTTATCAAAATCATTCTACTCTAATTTAAGTGTTTTTTTTAATATACTGTTTCCCTGCTGACCCTTCCATATTCTATTGCTTAGTCTGAACATACTTCACCCCATTTTTAGTTTGTATTAAGGAGGATCTGCTGTACTTTAAATTTAAATGAAATTATAATATATCAATGTAACTTTTTAAATGATAGGAAATTTGATAGTCATCAGGATTATGCCATGCTGATGATATTAATAATATAAAGAGCACCAGCTGTCTAGATTTTTAAGTTTATTTTGTTAGCAAAAAATAAACAATCAACAAGGTGAGTGACTAACAGGAAATTTAATGGTAATTTCTCGACAAAGGATATTTTTATTTGATTTTAATGAACAACCAATTAAGAAAGTAATGTTAGTGGTTAAAACGACTGAAATTTGCATTATTTCAAATAATGAATGTTGAATATTGAAAAATATGTGGTGAAATTGAATGAGTCAATATCTCTTTTTAGGGGTTTGAAAATGGGAAATAGCTCCAAATTTCTCAGAATTTATAATTCAAAGTTTGAATATGAATAATAAAAAAAATTGATATTCAAAGATATTTGAAACTTCAAATATTCACACACCCCTAGTAGCTATCAAACCTACCACATTTTCCAAGTATGTGCCATCGATGTTTTCATCAACATCACCTGAAACATAATACATATTCCAATTTTTTTAAATTATTTAAATGAGTTTATATTACTGAAAAATGCAAAGCAGGAAAAAAAGGACAAGTAGGGAAATACTGCCAAACATAACATGGTTGGCACAATTTAAATAACTATGTTTGCACTTCCCACTATTGCCACTGGACCAAAAGGCATGAGCCCTTTCTTTGTCCAGTGTTCCCCCCCCTCCCACCCACTGTGTGTTACTATCTGTATTTAACTACACTATTAGGGTAGAGATTCTGAAGTTATGATTTAGAAGAAGTGCACCTACAATTTTATAGACAGAGAGGGAATAGATTTGAGATTCCCGCAAGAAAAGATATTTCCGATTCCCGACTTTAAAGTCAGCACAGATCTACTATTACAGTAAGCTCCCGACTATCTGCGGGCAGATTATCTACTTTGCAGCTTAACTGTGGCATCGCCAACATCAGTGGATACATTTTCGAAAAAAAACGCTGTGTTGATGGAAAATACAGGGCTACAGATCGTTGTACTCATTAAATCCCTAGGGAAGAGATAATGGCCATAGATACAAAAAATTATGCAAGGGGGGAGGCCTTTCGAGGTTGTATTTGTTTAATTAATTATCTGAAATATGAAGATGACACGCTCCTATTTGATAAGCTGGTGTTACATAAAATTACCACGTGAGTTAACTGTATCTTGAGAAATATGAGTATTATTTATTTGACACTTAAAAATATAAATTTAACCAAAATATTTGAATTTAATTAAACAGCAACAAAGTTTAAGCTTCAATATTTAATTTGGTGTTTTTATGTGTGTATATTGGGGTGTAAGGGGGAAGAGGGGGTGACCTGGTAAGATGTTACCAGTTTTATTCCTTCTTTCACTCTACAAACTACATTGTATCGACCTATTGAACCCTTGTTCTTCTAAATTTTTAATGGATCTTCTTCAACCAAGCTTTGAATCATAAATACACACATATTTCTAGAGATGAAATAAATAACTTTAATTAAAAGAGAAAAAATCTGAATTCAAACATATGAAGCATCAGAGATTAACCACATTGGTATAATTTCTCTCAATTCTATATTTGATTAAATTAATTAAATGCTATGACTACTTTGTCAAACATAAGACAAATATTTTAACTGTCATTGTGGCCTATGACAGGTTCATTAAATATTAGCCACTAAGATTAGTGTTATTGATAATTTGTTTCAAACTACTGGGGACATTTCTTTAAACACATATTGAAAAATGACACCTAAACAAGGGAATTAAACTCAGGATGTTTGACTTAGTGAGCAAATATGTTAACATTGAACTTTTCAGGTTCATATTAAATCACTCATAGTGTAAGACAGTCTGTGATGGGCCTGTGAGACTGCCAGCTACCTTGAGATTATACATCCTGGTACCAGGTCAAACATAGAGAGCTTGGTGGGCAAATCATGAACCCTGAGCCAGAGGTCCCAGGTTAGATTATAATGTCTAGTTATCAGTTTAAAACATATTACTTACTTCTTACTTCTGCTCCTAGGTAGTTACTAGCCATATATTTTATGTATATACTATAATGGTGAAACTGAATCTTAAATTTTCTTTCTATTCTTCAAATCTTTACAAATGTACAATTTAAGTTAAAGTGAAAATATTTAAAATTTAATTTAAAAAAGGTTGTTTTAGCCTTGGTTAGTGACAAATGCTATTTTGTTTATCACGTTTAATACATCATAAACAACAAAATTTTAGTAAATCAATAATTATTATAATATAATTTTGTCCTTCTTGGTGATTTTGTTACTTTAACAAATAGACAACTCTTTATGATTCCTTTTACCAATTGCTTAAAATTGTTATATCAAGTATGTAAGTCTTTATGATTGTATGTAAGATACATTTTTTAGATTTTTATATGTTTATTTTCTAGTAAGAAATAAAAGTACATACAGCCATACATACCAAATCATATCATTCCCTTGCAGAGTAGGCATCTGTGTATATAGCTTAAAGAATAACAACTCTGCACTTAATCCATCCCCACTAACTTTCTCCAAAATTCCCTATCCTTGCATACCCGCTCTGCTTCAACAACATCCAACAGTGAGTCATACATACCCTTTTATTCTTAAAACTTGTAATGTTTCTCTTTTTAACACATTCTTCTACAACATTTAGCCACGTCTTACATGGCCTACTCCTTACTTTTGAGCAACACACTTTACCTTCATATATTTGTTTTGTCACTCGATCCACATTCCAAATTCATCCTCTCAACATCCCCGAACCAACGTAAGATGCTTAACTTTCACATTTATCTAATGGATACCCTTGCAAAACGCACTCCTTCAGTATCCATATCATTACTGACTCTGTCCATACAAGTTTTTCCATATAAATTTCTTAGATATCTCATTCCAACCGCATTCACCTTGTTCTTGTATTTCTCCTGACCACCTTACACTTCACATCCATAAAACAATGTTGGCACTAACCCACTTTTATATACTGCCATCTTTGCATCTTTTGATACTTCATTCTTTGAAATAGTCCACGTAAATCCAAATACTCTCTGAGATGCATTCACCCATCTATCGATTTCAACATCTCCTCTTCCATTTTTACAGAACATTCTACCTAGACACAAAAAATCATTTGCTTGTTCTAACAGTTTTCCATGAACACATTAAACATCCATGGAGATATAGCACAACATTGTCTAACAACCTGTTCAATGTTAAACTGTTTGCTCAAAGCTCCAGCCCTCCTAGCAAATGCTTTTCTTCCATCATGCATCACCATAATTGCATTTACTAACCATATATTCACACTAGACTCACTTAAAACATTCCATAACATGCTCCTACTAACCCAATTGTATGCTTTTTCCAGATCAATGTCTTTCTTCTTTTTTTAAAATCTCATTTGCTCTTTACTCTCCTTTACTACTTTCTTAGAATTTCTCTTTATATATATCCCACAAACTCTTGTCATATATTTTGTTTCACTCTTCACAGCAATCATTCATTTGTATGCTTTTTAATTTCTCTCACATCTTTTTTCACCTGTTCATCTCACCATACATCTCTTTTTAAGTTTCACACCACAGAATATCCACACACATATTTCATGCACTCAACTACAGCCTCTTTTATTCTGTTCCAAGCACTTTCCATAGCATTAGCATTTATTTCAACATTCCATTCATGCTGTTGTAAAGTTAAATTTTCGCCCAAGCTTCTATATTGTGCTCATACTTTTATACTGCAATTTTTTCCACTTTCACTTTTACTAGCTTAATACTCTTGTGACACGCATTGGTGGCAGCAAGGTCTAATGCACTACTTCCACAATAAACTAGACTGCCAATGACAGGGAGATTGAGGTTCAAATCTTGATCGGGTGTATTGAGGTTCAAATCTTGATCGGGTGTATTGAGGTTCAAATCTTGATCGGGTGTATTGAGGATGGTTTCCCAAAATAGTTTACCACTCTCCTTCCACGCGCATGCGGGTACACTTCCTTAAAATATAATCTTCCTAATCTCTAAAATCCTTAGCGTAATTAGTAGAGATGTGTATAGCCCGAATGGGTAGTAAGATGTGGTGCTTAAAAAGACCATAAAAAACCTCTTGCACGGCTTACTCACAAAATTCCTAACTAATTCAACTATTGAAATCACTAGCAAGTGATCTGTTCCACATTCAGCTCCACACACAGTCCTAGTATTCTTTAATAAACTGTTAGGCCTCTCATCATACACCACAAAAACAATCATTCTCAAATTGTCCTGTTGCCCTGTATACAAGTGAGTATATTTGTGCTTAAACCATGTGTCCAACACAAATGTAACTTTTTATAAACACAGACTAACTCATTACTGTTCTTGTTTACCCTGTCATCACCACACCTTCCTAGCACACACTCTGAATTCTCTCTTTGGGTACCCACCCATCCATTCATATCTACTAACAAGATAATTCTTTAACCCAGTTCATGTGTATTCAAGATTTCATTGAGTTCATTCAAAAAACTCTACTCTCAGATTCTCATCTTCACCTTCTATCGGAGCATAACCAGTAACCAACATAATTCTATGAATGCCTATTTTCATACATACTCATAGAAGTATAGATGACACCAATTCATACCTTCTTACAAACAGCTTAGATGTTGGGCTTAGGATTAAACCTACTCCCTGACACATTCATCCATACCTGACCACGGTGCCATGCAACCATCACTCATCATCAAAAAATCTTTCCCTTTCTGCTTGTTTTCACATACACACAGAATATCATTTTTCTTCCAATCATTTCCTCTAACAGTTCATTCTCTTTACCATACAATACTCTCACATTCCATATTCTCACCAACTTGTCAACAGACGAGCCCTTCAGATTTAATCTCAGGTGCCTATCATAGCTTTGGTCATCAGAAGATAATATTGTACAGTTTCTTTTAGTAATTAGTTTAGAGTAGACTAGGTTACTAGCCTTGATCGTACCCGCACCCATGCCAGTATTCGCTGCTTATGATAAGGATACTGTACCGATCGTTACTTAATTTATTTTTATCTTTAATGGATACAGAGTTGAGACTTAATTTCATTTGTTCTTGTTGACAATGGACTTTTTTATGAGTTCATGTGAAAAGCCATTATTAGTTTTTTTTAGCACCGTGTCTTACTAGATGTTCAGGTTGTAGGACTATGTACTAATTATGCTAATGGGTTAAGGTTGAGGAAGGTTGAATTTAGAGGCAGTGTACCTGTACTTAAGTAGAGGGAGAGTGGGAAATCATTTAGGAAAAATCTCCCTCAGTACACCAGACAGGGATCAAACTCTGATCTCCTTGTCATCGAAAGTCTAGTCTATTGCGAGAGTGAAAATTTTGAACATGCAGCCACCTAAGTGGGTTCATCATTAGTTGCAAACTATTTAATTAAAGTTGATAATTATTTTTGAAGTTTGATCGAAACATTGAAATATTTATCAATGGACATATTATAGTGATGTTAAATAATGTTTCTGGTGAGGTGGGGTTGGGGGTGGTTAAGTGTTTTGGGTGGATAAATTTAATTCGGAATTACCATATTTATCTACAAACAGGATGACCGCACAATAATAAAAATGTTCAATCGAAAATACAAACAAGAATCAAAAATGTTTACTTTCCTGAGTAAAGTGTACTGATAAATAACCAGCCATACATATTTGGGATATTTAGTTAATAAAAACCATAAATAAAATAAGAGAGTAATTGAAGAGTTTTAAAAATGTCACTATCACAAATTTGTAATCAAGAACTATACATAAGGGTATCGAAAAAAATTCCGGACTGGTGCTGCCATCTGGAGAGCAATGGTAGTAGCGCTATGCAACTTTAGACAATAACACTAACATGTCTTGGGAGTCAGTTTACCAAGTTTCACACATGTGAGTGGTTGTGCTGATTTTTCACATCCTTTTTTTTGAGTCATGTACATGGCCTGTGGTGATTTTCACAATGAATCTGAAAAAGGAACAGCGCGTGTATATCAAATTTTGTGTGAATCTTGGGAAAAGTGCAATGGAGACTTTAAAAATGATTCAACAAGGGTTTGGGGAAGAAAGCATGGGCCATACACAAATGTTTCAATGGCATGCCCGGTTCAAGGCCGGTCGGACATTCGTTGAGGAAGACCAACACACAGGGAGTCCCAGCAGCTGCATAACACCCACCATGGTTGCCAAACATCAACAGATCATTTGTCTGAATCAATAACAGACCATTTAAGACCTTGCTGAGGAGATGGGAATTAGTTTTGGAACATGCCAACAAATTCTGCCTTCTGAGTTGGGCATGCACCGTGTCGTCGCCAAATGTGTGCTCAGAATCCTGACAGCTGACTAGAAGCAGCAGCGCGTCGATGTCTGCAATGAGCTTTGTCAGGTCACCTTCGACGATTCAACCTTCTTGTCCAGGGTTATCACTGGTGATGAGAGTTGGGTTTAGGGTTATGACCATGAGACCAAGCAACAATCTACCAAATGGAAAAGCTCAACCTCACCAAGCCCAAAATAGGCCAGACAGTTGAAGAGCAATGTTAAGAGCATGCTCATAATTTTTTTTGGCATTAAGGGAATTGTGCACAAAGAATTCGTCCCAGCAAGTCAAACAATCAAGTCCACGTTCTACTGTGACTTTTGCGGCAACTGCGTGAGAATGTGCGAGGACGTTGCCCCGAGCTTTGGTGACAACAGAACTGGATGTTGCACCATGACAATTCCCCATCTCATGCTTCCCTTTTCACCCGGCAGTTTTTGGTTAAAAACAAATTGGCGCTTGTCCCCCCTTCCCTTCTCCCCTGATTTAGCCACCTGTGACTTCTATTTCCTAAAATGAAGATCAATCTGAAGGGCCATGGCTTTGACACCATTGAGCAGATCTAGGCAGAATCGCAGGCAGTACTGAACACTTACACAGAAACAAACTTCCAGGAAGTGTTCCTAAAATGGGAGAAACGCTAGGGCCAGTGTATATGTGTGGAAGGGGATTACTTCGGGGGTGATGGCGGCCACTAGGCCCTGCTAAATTTTAAAAGTTTTATAGCATCAGTCCGGAAAATTTCTGATATCACCTCGTATTCAACCAACAAAATAACCACCTTCATCATTCATCGGGGATGCCAGTCCATACTTCTTGAGCAAAGTATTGAGTACAGACTTAGTGAGAATGTTAAGTTCCACTTCTATTTGATCTAAGTGGTTGAGCACAGAGGTACAGTGAGAACAGAGGACCCCACCAGGATCCTGTGACAGGTCCAAGTGTCCTCTAGCCCCTGCTGAAATCCTGTGCAGCTTGTTGCGCATTGTGGCCCTACTGGTGGTTGTCAGTGTTCCTAGGGGTGTCCCATCAGACACCTGGTTCTCACACACAAAACACTTGTTTTCTTCTTTTATAATCACAGTTTTCACAAAATTATCTTCTTCGTTGCTAGAAGTGTCCTGGAAATATACTGTATAATTAGGCCTTTTAAGAGAGTAATTTAACATATATGGACATACACTCACAGGAATGATAAATTAAAAGAATAATAATATTCCGGAAAAGCTAAATATTAAATTAAGTTGAATTAAATATTTTAAGGATATTCAAAATTTTTAGAAGCTGACAAAATTTCAAAACACTAATTTCTTATTAATTATTTTGAACCTGAGTTTTGTTATTAAAGATATTATAATGCTTACTAGTGATATGGCCAAATAAAATTTTAGGGCAAACTTAACCAGGGTGGCTACAAAACTTTCACTATACATGTTGGTGTGTTTTTATATTTGTTGAGGTTAAGACTGTTTCCTGTTTTCTCTACCCTCCCTTAACCCTTTATTACTCTTGGAGACAACAAGGACCTACCTGAAACATTCTAGGCCTATTGTGTAACCATAGTTTGGCGGGCTTAGATTTCTCACCGAGTGTCACTGGCAGGGTTACTGTTACTGTCATTATAGCCAGTTGTGTGTTGAGATTCATTAGTGCATAATGTGAGTTAAAGTTCCATGAGCTTTAACCTGGAAGCGTTAACAGGCTTTCATATTCTTTGTGTGTAAGGGATTGATGAAAATTTATTCAAGATGTGACCTACGCCAATCAGACAAGTAAAATGAAGGTGAGCTGCCTCTGCCTATTTCCATTCAGTCAATTTTTGTCCATGTTCATAACACAGGTCCTCCAGGGATTATAGACGGTTCTTCAGCAAAAAATTCACTACAATACAATTTCCTGAATTTTCAAGATAACTTTAAAAAAATTCCCCACTTAAACTTTTTACAGTTTTTCTTGGTGAATAGCCTTTTGTTTGTTTATTTCATTTATCAAATATTATTGAAAACAATTCTAACGGCTGCTAGATATCAACATTATTACCATATATGTTATTTATTAAGTATTTAATGTTTTAGGTATTATTTTTGTCCCTGTGTAAATCTATATTAATAAAATTAAGTGAGTGTCTGTTTGTGATGAACAGTGGACTAAAGATATCTACCACATGCAAGGGGCTAGAATTTTAAAATTAGTAGCCCCTTGTGCACAAACATGTTCATCTCAAAGCAATAATTTTAAATTTTTGACTAGATTCTTTTAAATTTATTAAAAATTGGGTAGGAAGAAATAAAATGAAGAGTTTTTTTTCTGTCTGTTTTAAGCAAAGAAAGGCATTGGCAGGCGTAATCATGCAATTAATTGTACAGTTGCCCTGAGCAACGCCGGGTACTTCTGCTGGTGTGTTATAAAACAAACCTTAAAGAATCATTTCATGTTGGCGAAATGCTCTATCTATACAATGCATTTTGTAACCGCTGGAAAACAAAATATCTCTTCTATTGTTTACAATTTTAAGGGCAGAGTTAGTTAAGTATTTGGATTCCCTTACTTTTATTGATTTTTGATTAAAATTTCCTTGACATAAAAAAATTACCTGAACTGACCAGGTTTTCCCTGATTGTAGCCACCATGTTAACAACCAGAAAAACTGTTTCAGTGGCCGCAAGGTCTAACATGTTACTCTCACAGTGGACTAGACTACCAATTAAAGGAAGATCGAAGTTTGAATCTCAGTCAGGTGTACTGAAGGTGGTTTTTCCAAAATGATTTTCCACCTTTTACCTATGCAAATGCGGGAACACTTCCTATAAATATAACCTTACTAATCCCTTAAACCATTATTGTAATTAGTACATAAGCATATAAGCCCAAAGTGCTAAATAAAACAGAACTCTTGTCTATAGTTTCAATAAAGTGAATATAATTGAACTTGGTTATAATGGTCTCGGCTATTCTGTCAACTCAGGCGTAGTCATTTTTTCAGCAGTCTGGTCAAATTGTCATCTATTAACATTATAAAAACATCTATTAAAACGTCACTATCATTCGGTTGTAGAGTCAAAAACTTCTTAGATATTTTACTTTAAATTGTATTTAAATGCACATATATGTAAAAAAAAGGCCAATTCCTACAGAGGTCTTTTTTATTGCAAGATGGGAGTGTACTGGTGGATTGAATGGCAAAACAAAGTCAGGGAGAGGGTTGGGGGAATCGTGAGCGCTTCAAGTTCAAAATGAAGAGAGGACTAACCCTGCTTCATTGTCAAGAGCTGGATGGAACTGTCTCGTGTACGCGTTTAAGCTCTAAGCCAAGGTTGTTGTTTTTTTTGGGGGGNAGTTCTATGTTAGTTTTGGTAGTCATTATAAGTAGGCCTACTTTTTTATAATCATGGTGAGTTGTAGTACAAAAAGAAAGGTTCTGTCTATTCAAGAAAAAATACATGTCATTAGAACATGTGAAAGTGGCCATAAAAACACTGATGTATGCCACGAGTTTGGATAAGTGAATTCTAATGCACACACAATTTAAAAAAATAAGAATAAAATTTTACAGGCATTTGAAAAATATGGAGATTTTTGTTTTTAATCCAAATATACTGATGTGGATTCAGCACTTAAGAAGTGGTTCAAACAGTGTCGAAGTTAAGATATTCCTATGAGTGGACCAATTTTGAAAGAAAAGGCTACAAAATGTTGAAAACTGTTTGGTATTGAATTTATATGCTCTAACGGATGGCTGGATTGTTTGAAAGCCCAACATTTGATTTCCTATGGTAAAATTTGTAGTGAGGCAAAAAGCATGGATTTAAACGTTACAGGCGTTTGAGTATGTAGCACTTTGCCAGACCTTAGACGATCATATTAAGATGAAGACATCTTTAATGGAGATGAAACAGGAATCTTTTATAAATTAACGCCAGGTAAGACTCTCAAATTTAAAAACAAAAACTGTGTTGGTGGGAAGTTTTCCAAACAAAGGATTACAGCTATTGTTTGTGCAAACATGATGGAAACCAAACAAAGGAGACTTTTAGTTATCAGGAAAAGGCTGTCCTTAGATGTTTTAAAAACATTAAAAAACTTCCTGTAAGATACACTTCCAACCAAAAAAGTGTGGATGACATCTACTGTTTTTGAAGATGAACTAAGAAAGTGGGACAAAGAGCTGTCATTGAAAAACAGAAAGAAGAGTTCTACTCATAGTTGACAACTGCGCAGCTCATCCAAGGTTAAATTTAACCAACATTAATCTAGTTTTTTTTACCAGCAAACAGTACGAGCAACCTCTGGACCAAGGAGTCATTATAAGCCTTAAGTGTCACTACCACAAGCAACTTTTAAAAACTTTTTTTTATGGACACAGTGAAACCTGTAACAATTTCTGTGTTAGATGCGATAAAATTCCTGGATGATGCTTGGAAGAGTGTAACACAACAGATTGAAGAATCAGTGATGAATCACAAATTAAACACCACCTCAAATGGACCCAACTGATATATATACCTCTATCTGAAGGTCAACAGCAATTTACTCTATAGTAATATTGACACCTTAAACCAGTTGACAACTGGTGTGGGAAACAACGCCTCAAAAACACAATAAACCCTTAAATGATCCATTGATAATTTTATTTTAACAATGGTTGTGCCCCTAAACAAAAGCTAAAAACTCTTCTTATTGAATATTACAACATAAAAATTGATGTTATCACAATAATTTGAACCAATTAATTTTGAATGTAATCTTTAATAAGAGTTTGGATCTCACCGATTCCTTCAATATCTTTCCATTTAGCATTGTCCTTGAAGAAACTTTGGCCAATTTCTTTGGAAGAACTGAAATGTGTTTTGGAGAAATGTTCCTTTTCCTCTTTCTCTGGAGTGGAGCAGATCTGGTGGAAATATGTTGCTTGCTCTTCCTAGAAATGGCATTCACTTTGTTGGTGGCCGGCCGACCTCTTGGTCGACCCCTCTTTCTTTTTGTTGTATGTGTGGTCTGCCCTTGCTTGAGCACAGCCTTCTCACAAACAGTGCTCACCTTAGCAAAACCAAAAACATAAACAAAATAATCAATGATTCAATCCTATCTCTTGACCAGAAACATCTGGTCTGAAATGTTCATTTGCAAGTAACCCAAATTTACTCAAACATGTTTATGTATTGTTTTATCTGTGTGAGGACACAGCTATTTAAATTCAAGTATGAAATTGTAATAACCAAGCAGAAGCAAACGTCCCTTGGAAAACTTTGAATCCTATTAAGACTCATCCACAGGTAAAGTACCGAAATACACACGTAAAACATGCTTCAAAGTATTTTGTTCATGCTTTGTGTCTTAGCGCTCATTTGAGGCCAACTAATACTTACATTAATGGGTTAGGGATTGAGAAGGGGGAATTTAAAGCAAATATACCCGCATATATGCGCAGGGAGAACAGAAAACTATTTAGGGAAAATTCCTATCAGTACATTTTGTCAATATTTAAACCTCGACTTCACCATTTCCAACAAACCAAAACAGCTGAGTTTGAAATTTTAGTCCTTGTGCTCACTTATTTAGATTACTTCATGGTTTAAATCACACATACTAGGAATAAAAACTAAATAAAGGGGTCAATTTAAAAAAAACTAAAATAGTTCAATTAGGCCTACCATTACTTATTTTCTGGGAGTTATGTCTAAAATTTATACTGCTTAAGGTTAGGAAATGATGAATGTCAAGATTCTCAGACAGGCGGCATAAACGAATACTTAACCAAGAAATAAGTTAGCTTTGTGTGTTTTCATGCTCCTTACAGTTTAATTATATTTGGAAGAATGTACAGGAAAGAAAAGTGAATTTGATTAAATAATTATATTATATTAACTGCTTCAGTGCTCATGTGGTCTAACATGCTACTCTTGTGTTGGACTAGACTGCAGAAGATGGGGAGATCAGGGTTCTATCCCGGTTGGGTGCAGTGAAGGTGGTTTTCCCTAAATGTTTTTCCACTCTCCCTCCACACAAATGTGGGTGCACTTCATCTTAATCAAACCTTCATAATCCTGAACCCATTAGTGTAATTAGTACGGAGGCAAACAACCCGAACGGGTAGTAAGACGAGGTACCAAAAAAAATTATTTCTATTATATTCACAAACAGTTTTACATCCATGCATATGGTATATGTATGTGTTTTCAAACTAAGCTCTTATAATATATTATAAAAATTAGTATAATTATATATTCCAATTACAGTCCAAAATGCTTCAGCATATTAGCTCAATTTTAACATTTAATTTAGTTAAAAACTGGCAACATAATTTAACATAATCAGTAGCGTCTCGTAACCAAAATTCTTAGGCAAGCTGGAAAGAGGGGTTTGGAGGACTTCCAGGGTCCCGCTTCAGAATTAAAAAATAAATATATTTGGAGGTATTTTTTAATGATAATTGTGGGTTTGTGCGTCCTTCTGTTCCATGATTTACATAAGGCACACTAGAATCTATACAACACATATCCAAGAGTTAGAACATATCTTGCCCCCCTTTATTTTAACAAGTGAAAAGAAATTCCCTCTGTATCTTCCACCCCGGTTCTACCTCCCCTCAAGCTGACAATTTTTAAATTAAGTATGCATAAACCGTGTTTTGTTTATATCTAAATGTAAACCAACTATATTGTGTTAATTAATTACGTTAAATATACATTTAAGTGATAAAAAATTATATATTTTTAAAAAAGTTTCACTTATATTGCAACCTGCAGCATATTTGGTGTATTTGATTATTTTTTTATCTTAAATGAATCTTTATATACATGTATCGATGATATTTTACTCCTCGTAATTTTTCCTAGTGTTTGTAAATTAGTCCACCCTCCGCTCCCTTTTTGATTAACTCTGCTATGACTCTTTCATGGAAGTCTCCTTCTTGTTTTAATTTAAAAAGCAGAGCCTTTTCAATTGAAAGGAGTGCCAAACCAGAAAGTATATTTTGTCTCATAGTATTTCTGGAATATGTTTTACTCTTTTTAATGTTGAAAATGATCTATCAACTGATGATGTCGCCGGGATCGTTGTCACAAGCCCACACAGTTTTTTAAAACTCCTGTAAAAACACCTGCTACAATAAACTCCACAAAAGATGTGTTCAGGGTCAGTAATTTGTCCATTTTCCCCCTTTCACGCGAAACTCCCTTAATTCTCTTCCCACCCCCTTAAATTTATACTTGTCATTTCTGTGTTTTGAAAGGGGAAAAGAGAGATTTGCAATTGTATCTTTCAGTTTCTTCGGTTATAGTCGTCAACCTTCGAGCATAGCTTCGGTTGTTGAAAAGTCGCAACCTTTTTGCTTTCATTCCTACCGGAGTCCCAATGCTCTTCCCCTCCTTTCCTTCCTAAATCTATGATGTCACAAATAAGAACTATACTAGGTAGAGCTATGGGATGAAAGACTGAAAAATATAGACTTTCAACCCCAATATAATGGACTAGTGCACGTCTTGCTTGTATGTTACGGTCACTGGTATGTATGGGAAAATTTCTTTCAAATACATGGGTGCATGAAGACTAGTTTTTACACATTAAATAAAATAAAATAAAATAAAATAATTACTTGTCTTCAAGAAAAGGCAAGCAGTGTTTGCCTTGCTTACCCCAACGCGACGCCACTGAACATAATATTGTTTATAATATGACAATGAAATAGAAAGTCTCAGTCCAGTAAAAAGACCAGATATTTTCTGAATAAACTTTATTCATTGAATTTTCTTTAGAATGAACCATTTTGTAAAGATTTAATAGAAAACATAGGTATCACTTTCTCAAACAATTATGTGGAGTAGATTTTCATTATTTTATACATTATTTCAAATAATATTTAAAATGATATGACACTGAAACAATAAGTTAATAGCAACCCCTTTATTAACAATGATACAATTAAGAATTTCAAAATTAAAACAATGAAACCAGTAATAGTTTGATTTTATTTATCAATTAGGAGTGATGGTTGTAATTTAAATACTTGTGAAGATTATTAATAATTTGAACTCAAAACACAATATTTAGGATTCAACCTGTATTTCAATAAAATATGATTAGCGTAAACCATTGATTCTACAATCTTTCATGGTTCCAGGGAAAGAAGTTGTTATTGGAATTTGGACCGATTTAGAACCCTTCCCTCCCTCCCTCATATTCAAAAATTGCATTTTTTAGTGAACATGTGGAAAAAAAACCTACTTTTTAAAGAAGTCCATTATTGAGAGTTGCTTCTTCTTAGCGCCAGTTTGCTCACCAAAGTATTTCACATGATAAAACTAGAGCCGCATCTCTTTGCTAGTGCTCTTGCATAGACGTCCCCCACTTTCAGGACATTTTTGTCGTGAGGAGGTCTTCAGTCTCTTTTTTCATTTCTTCCTTCTCCTCTTAATCGCTGGACCCGTGCTACCCCCTGACTATATTTATGTCAACAGTGCTACAAACTGTGATGTCATCATCCACAGTTATTTACTCAGACATACAGTTTGGAGCTAATCTTTACCACATTTCCTCATCGCATGGCTGAGTGAAAGTCAAAGAGGCAGGTAAAGGCACTGTTGATGAGGCAGGTTGCGGTTCCGTGGGGGGATCCACCTGCGGTTGTGGGGGGTTCCGCCTGCGGTTTCATTGAGGGATCTGTCTGTGGTTACATGGGGGATTCGCCTGCAGTTCCATGGAGGGGTCCGCCTGCGGTTCTGTAGAGGGTCTTGGCTGGGGCCCCTGGGGCTTAAAGTCCACTGGCAGTGAATCGTCTGGGTCTTTGGCGGTGGAGGCACACGGACAACACCCTTTTTGTTGACTGGTGGGATGAAGTGGGTGTGTCAGAAGCAGTTGGCGATTAATGCAGGGGACACTTTTCCTGGTGTTGTAGAATGGAGAGTAGTTCAAAAGTTGTCCCAAATTCCCGTTTGTCACATTAATCCTTAAGGCTAGAAACAACATTTAATTGAAATGTTTGCCTTAGTGTGTTTATGTATCTGTTCTTAGTGTTCTCAACATGCCACTAGCATAATGAACGACTGTGGGCCCCACGGCTGGATTGTGTCTAGGAAAACACTGGAACACAACTGCCAGTCACAGCAGTAAGTAGTAACAACCGGACACGGCAGTCAACAGTTTGTAGGAAATTACCCCTTAATAAAACCAGATGATAATAATAATGTACCTATTCTTAGTTGATTTCTAGTATAAAGGACTGTTTATAAGATCCAAACATATTTTGTTGCAGTCAACAGTGATAACAGTTTTCCAGAGTCAATTTTTAACTTTTCCATTCACTATATATTATCACAAAAATCATTTATTGAGATTTCAACTTATTGCAATAATATTTTTAGACATACACACACATTCTGAACTTGTGTCACTCTATGAAGGGGTTAAAAGGGTGTCAGCCTAAAGTTGGCTGTTGGATGGTGCATTATTATTATTATTATTATTATTATTATTATTAGCACTGTGTCTTACTACTCGCACTAATGTGTAATGGTAGGGTGATTGTGAGATGAAATGGAGGACCTACAGTTTAACGTGGAATCCGAACCACGGTGGAGGCCTGGCATTCCCCACATTCACAAGATGTCTTGTCAGAGGTGAAGGAAGGGTTTGGTAATCAGATAAATCTGTGCCGGGACCGAGGATTGAACCCTGGCCGCCAGCACAGAATTCTGACACCTTACCCCTAGACCGCCAGGTCACCGATGGGATGGTGCAATTTAATTTAGATTTCAGTGAGATTATATAGAGATATTGAAATATCACCTTAAACCTGTAGAGTTTAATATTGTTGCAAGACTCATTCTTTTTAGTTACTTATTCCTATAACGTAATTTAATTCTCACGCATGAGCATAACCATGACTCAACTTTGGCTATTACACGCGATAGAGGAGTGAAAAGATTGCATAAAAATCACATGTTGACTTTGAAAATTGAGAATGTGTCAAAAGAAATTCGCAGTGAGTATTAACTGGAAGAAAAAAATTTTTACTACTGTAAATGAAAGCCGCGTATTATTTTAGTGACTATGTGAAAGTTCCAGAAATAGCCTATGATCAAATTCTCTGAATTTTCTCTGAACAAGAAAATTCCCTGATCTGTTTTACAGCTTGCTGGACAGATTATTAAAGAAGTTTAAGTTACTTTTTGTAACTGTCAGATGTAATGGTACTGCTTACCAAAATCTTACGTAAACCCCCAATTTTATGGTTTTCGGATTTAACAAACAGTTTTTGTCATCTGCAATTTTACGGACAGTGGTTTACTACTGCATTAAGGTGACCTGGCGGTTTAGGGGTAAGGTGTCAGACTTCTGTGCTGGGGTCCGGGGTTCAATCCTCGGTCCCGGCAAAGATTTATCTGATTACCAAACCCTTCCTTCACCTCTGACAAGACATCTTGTGAATGTGGGGAATGCCAGGCCTCCACCGTGGTTCGGATTCCACGTTAAACTGTAGGTCCTCCATTTCATCTCACAATCACCCTACCATTACACATTAGCGTAAGTGTGTATAACCCAAACAGGTAGTAAGACGCGGTGCTAATAATAATAATAATACAAGTGCATTAAATCTGAGGATTTGTGGCAGGGGGGTGGCATGACTCATCTTTCCATCATCCCCAATTAATACACACTGCTCAAAACCGGTTTCATTTTGTTTCAGAAATATGCATGTTATTGCATCAAGTTGTTCTGCTGTTTTGTTTGCCATTTCTAGAGCATTAGGTTTGTTTCGTGTACAGTATTTGGAGAAGTGTGTATTTAATAATTGTGTTTTAGTATTTTATAAGTATGAATTTTCTGATTTATAGACAGATTTCCACACAGTAAATAAATTCGAGCGTTTACAATATATATGGATTTTTTTTACTCTTACAGAATAAAATTCCAGCCTAATTCCAGGCTTTTCTAGTCAAAAAAATTTTTCCCTATTTTTTTTAAATACGGCTTTCACTTTGTTTGTGAAATTTTTAACGAAAATGCTTGGTAAAAGGTGTGTTTAACAAGCCACCAGATTTTAGTACTTGAGCAAGTATTGTTAAATAATAAGTATTTCTACTCAAGGCCTAAGTTAGTAAAATATTGGACACCTACACAACTCACTATTGTACCCTACAACCTCAATCATATCTTAAAACACTTTAAATTACTTCAAGATATATCTTTGTTAAAAAAAAAATCCTACCCATCTCCTGTTGGGAGATTTTATCGCTCCCCTTCTTTTTCCCTTTTATTTAAAAAAAAATGTTTAGCCATGGAATAACTTTACATACTCATCCTTTTAAGATCTGGATCAGAACGTCATTATTAAGTCTTGTAATGTGTGATAAGTCACAAGTAGAGAGTCTAGGCAAGTTAAACAGTCGTGTGTATAGATATATTCCCCAAACAGTAGTGGTGGAACCTTATTTACGAAGGGGGAAATAATGGTTGGGAGGGGGACCACAAAAGGTTTAAAAAATAGTAATTGTCCCTCAAGTCAAGGTGAGAAACTAAACTCTGGAAAATGTTTGAAAATTGTATGCTCCTAAAAGTTATTTAAAAAAGTCCCAAGTCAAGAAACATTTTGAAAATTAGACTCCTACAAAATATTTGGAGTGGTTTTCGAACTCTTTTCTCTTTTTAATTTGGATACCCTTAGAAACTATTTAGAATGGTCCTTGCCTTTAAATTCCTGACATACAGCAGAATTCAAGAGCTTTTTCTGGGTTATTTCCCAATCAGTGGTCACCCTGTCTCAAAACAAAGCCTACACCATACTGCGACTATGAGTTTAGTTTTCATGAGCCATACTAAGCATAAGTGTGTGGAAAAAAATAGGCTTAGTTTTAATCTACATTGTCTTAATATGTTCAATACCAAGGCTATTAGAAACTAATTCCAAAGGGTATGGAGAAATGACCTGCATTATAGTAAAATGGCCACTCTACTTAGATTCAAACCTTAGATAACATGACCGTCAATGATGGTATTTTAATTACCCAATGTGATAAATACTTACTCTTAATTGTTTAGACAGGCCTCCTTTAGTTGGCTTTGGTACAGTTGTGATTTGACTTAGTTTTAAAGAGCTGCTGAACGAATTAAGAAATGGGTCATATAAAGACTCCTTATGTTGAGCTGGCTCGCCACACCTTTCTTTGGGTGGTTTTCGTTTAACCTTTGCCTGTAAGATAAATAACTGGTAATTTAGTTTAATAATCATAGCTAGTTAGATAAAATGCTTAATAAAATTGTATAGTTGCACTTTTAATAAAACAGATAGACTATTATGTGCAGTAGGTATATTTTTATTAAAGACATACTGTAATAAAAATTAGATTTTGTACTAAAGAAAATTTAACAAATAAACAAACACAAATTTTCAGAAAAGTAATTGATCCTTGCATAGGGTTTTTAATATGAAAATTCAATTTTGACCCCCTCGCAACAGAAAACAGACTACTCTGCCAACCATTATAATTTTAATTTTAATTAATTCTAGCATATTATCTAAATAACTAACTTAATGTACCTTTTTCAAGGATTTAGGACCAAAATGAAATATTGTAGGCATAGCATTTGCTCGAAGTCTGGTCGTTTGACCTGTCTTGTCAAACCATTTGAATTCAAAGTGCTCAGAACAGATAAATGAGGTATCTTTTGCAGACCATTCTTTTCTTCGAACCGCTTTTTCCCAAACCTTTCGTCGATCTGCATTTTTTGGGAATCTATAGATACACAAATCAATTTTATAAACATCTCAAATCTTGAATACTAATTGAATAAGTTAAAGTAGAGTATATAAATTATTTTTATACATAGTCTGCAACAAAAATATATTGAAAATTGACATCAAATAATTAACAAATTAATCCCTTAATAGGGAATTAAAAAAGAATTCACAGGAAACATTTTGGATAAAATGTAACATATGTGTGGAAAATAGAGTTCATTAAGTGTCAATAGGTGGGACCAGGGGATGGTCCACAATATGTTTTATGTATTAGGATTCAACCCCAGCCTGTTAGAAGTGGGCGCCAACATCTTAGTTCAGTCAGGTCCACTGTATGTGCTGTCTGTGAGGATTGAACCCTTGGCTGTTTGGAATGAGCCCCAAAATCTTAGTTCAGTCAGGTCCACTGTATGTGCTGTCTGTGAGGATTGAACCCTTGGCTGTTTGGAATGAGCCCCAAAATCTTAGGTCAGTCAAGTCCACTTTATGTGCTGTCTGTTATCCTCGCTTCCAGTTGTGAAGGGACTATGAACAAATGTTTTCAAATGAAAAGGATTTATAAAAGAAATTGTAGCCGAGGTAACAAGCAGTGGACAATTAGCTACCTTCAAGCAAAGTATATGTTGTAAAAGGTGGGCAACTGTCACCTTCAAGTGATGGGATACTGAGGGTAAACAATTGGCTATCTTCTAGACAAGTATTTGTTGAAAGAAACTGGCAACTGGTTAGCCTAACTTCAAGTAATGTATTTGATGCAAATGGTGGGCAATTCACTACGTTCATGTTAAATATTTGATGCAAAGGGTGGACATTTGTCTACCTTCTAGTCAATTATTTGATGCAAAATATGGACACTTAAATATTCTATCTTCTAGTGAGGCGAATTAGCTATAGTCCATTTGATTGGCTATAACTTACTTATCAAAAATTATATTATTTAAATTGAAAGATGACACCTGGACGCAGAAATTGAACCCAGGACCTTTGGTGTATTATGCCAATGTATTTTTTTTAAAGAATGTAGCTAAAAGATGTCATGTTAATACAAGATGTAGATCTAGGCCCTGAGCTACATGCTAGGAATCGGGATAAATAGTGTAAATAAATAAATAAAATATGCCAATGCTCTGACCACTGATCTATCCAGGAGTTGTCCCATGCCCAGGATCATTCTTCAATCATATTTTAAAATTGTCAGCTCCATGTGATCAATTGTCATTAAGTACTATCAAATAATGCAGTCACCTTTGACTTGGGAGGGCTTTATACTGCCGATAGTAAAATGACAACTGTACAAATGCACAAATCAAGATGTATTAGATAGCCAAGCAATTATATTTGTTCAGATTTATCTGATTACCAAACTCTTCCTTCACCTCTGACAATACATCTTGGGAATGTGGGGAATGCCAAGCCTCCACCGTGGTTCGGATTCCACGTTAAACTGTAGGTCCTCCATTTCATTTCACAATCACCCTACCATTACATATTAGCGTAAGTTCGTATAACCCGAACAGGCAGTAACACGCAGTGCTAATAATAATAATTATTATTATTATTATTATATTTGTTAATTATGGTTAGAGTCGCATCTAATATCATTCTTTAAATTGAAAAATTACGATTGAACAATGGAATTGTTTAAAATAAATAATTAAATATTTAGAACAACTAAATTTAACTTATAGCTAAAAAGGTGTTTATAAACTCTTATAATGAATAATATTTTCTGCAACTAGATCTATCACTTTTGACAAATTGTATCAATTCTCCTCCTTCAGCTCCCAGAATTTCCTTCTTTCCTTCCAGTCATTTAATATTTGAATCCTCCTCTTTGGCTCAACACTGGTAGCCTACTATTATTATCAAGTATTTAGTAATATGAAATAATTTTATTTTACAACATTTAAACAACTCAGTAAAATATAAGTCCAAACATAAACATTAGATAGACACGTTTAGCCCATTATTTCTTATATTATGTCATCTTATATAGTAAGTTATTAAAGTAAAATGCTTCAGTATGTGGTTATTAATTGAGATCCTAATTTACTAAAGAAAGGAACGGTAGCTTGATTAGATCAAGTCAGCCGAGGAATTACCATAATGAAGATAATTTAAGCCGGAGTGGTCCAACATTTGTCATCCTAAGGGCTAAATCTCATTAAATCAGTTTGCACCGTGAGCCGAAAATATATTTGGTAATCTTATCAACTTAATAAAAGCTTAAACCAACCCTTAATAAATTCATCAGATGTTTATTTGAGGAATTTAAAGTTCACTTTCTGACCCGACTGATTATATCAGCACACAAGTATTTTCTATGAGTGAGAACTTAAAGAGCCTAAAAGTTTTACTGGTAAAGGTATTTTTACATATAGTCACCCGAGAATGCAAGTGTTCTATCTCCAAAATGGTTAAATTTGAGATATTTGGTGTATACGTTTATTTAGAATGCATATGATCCACCTGTGGTGAAATTGAGACTATTAAATAATTACTTAAGAAGATACAAGCTCGAGTTGTCTTCTAGTAACATTGGTTTTATACACAAGGTCAAACTTCAATGCTCTTTTACACGAAAGTGAAAAATTGGACATAGAACACTTGCATTCTCGGGTGACGATATCCACTAGGGTGTTTTTACATGCCCCAATTGACATGGGACCGACGGCTTTACTTTCCCTCCCAAGGAAGTTGTGCTACGGATTTTTATCGCTTGAGAAAAATCTCTCAACCTCAGCTGGATTTTAACACACGAACATCAACTCCTGAGGCAAGCACTTTACCCCAAGACCATCAATGTCAACAACTCAATAACCAATTACTTTCATTACAGATAAAAATGTTTTTGTAGGTAGAATCTTTCAAATTCCATTCAAAGATAAAGTTTAGGATTAATATCCCAAAAATGTACTATGAAATATGCATGCATACACACTTTCACAAAATAACTTATGATTATAAATATGTAGGCTATTTAAATACATATTTTCACTAATCAAATGCAATCATGACCTTTTTAAATAAACATTTTTTTACTCAAACTGGTGACCTGACGGTCTAGGGGTAAGGTGTCAGACTTCTATGCTGGCGGCCGGGGTTCAATCCCCGGTCCCGGCAAAGATTTATATGATTACCAAACCCTTCCTTCACCTCTGACAAGACATCTTGTGAATGTGAGGAATGCCAGGCCTCCACCGTGGTTCGGATTCCACGTTAAACTGTAGGTCCTTCATTTCATCTCACAATCACCCTACCATTACACATTAGCGTAAGTGCGTATAACTCGAACGGGTAGTAAGACGCGGAGCTAATAATAATAATTTACTCAAACTCTTTTCACATTTCGACAAATGGATTCCCTTTAATTTTCCTAGACAGGATACTATGAGGGCCACATTCCTAGTGAGCGGGTCGCCAGAAGGACCACACTGGTTTAAGCTATGTAGGAAAGGAATCTAATAGTATAAATACATTATAATTTAACCTTAAAATATGTATAATTTCTTAATATATTATTTTACTTTTGATGGATGTTCTATAATATTTGTAAAGCTGTGGTCGAGAAATTTTAGATTTTTAAACAATATTTGTTCCTGTATCTCTTAGGTGAGTTTGGTTTTAAATTGTTCTTAATAAAAGAGTTTTTTAATAATCTTGAATTTATTATCAAAAGTAGTGGGTCTGACCTAGAAAACTGAGATTAACATTCAGAGGGTTCAATGTGCTGACATGATTATATTGGCACTATCTTTGCCAACATGTGGCAGCCACTTGGTCGGTATAGCTTACTTGTGGGCTCAAGCCAAGGCGTTTTTTTTAGTTTTATTGGATTACCTGAATTTCTGTATGTGTAATGTTAATATAAATTTTAAGATTCTAGAGTGCTTTAGAGAAAAAAAACCTAATAAGATGTGATTCTTATGTCTCATCTCCCTTTCATCTTCTTTTATAGTCATTGCATACTGTATATAGGTCTATATTACCCTCCCTTATCCTCATTTCTCCTGCCCTGCCTCAGCATCTCATTAACTTAAATGAAGACTAGTTTCTTTTTATTTCTATTTTTATTACTGTACAGCACCTTGTCTGACTGATCATTCAGGTTATATGCCTATATACTAATTACACCATTTTGTTAGGGATTAGGAAGGTTAATTTAGAGGAAGTGTACTCGCATTTGCATGTAGAGATAGTGGGAAAACCACTCAGGGAAAATCACCCTCAGTACCCTTGACCAAGATCAAACCTTGATCTCCTAGTATTCGGCAATCTAGTTTATTGTGAGAACAGTGCCTTAGATAATACAGCCAGCAAAGGTTTTTCTTATTGTAAACTTGTCTTTATAATCTTTCAAACATATTATTTTTCTTCTAATAATTTATAAAATGAGTTACTGTTTCCTGCATGCTTGATATATATAATTATTGGTATGTTGATTGTGAATAAATATAGAATTTGGTATTGGTAGATAACAAAGAAAACATGTTTATGACATTCAGCATAAGAGAATGTGTACTGTAAAGTTTTGCTAAGGAATCAATGTTGGGAGTGGTGCAGATTGAGGGCAGGATTCTATTTTTTTCTGGGTTAAATTATTAAGAAAAAATATGTTTTTTTAAATTTATATAAATATCATAAGCAAATTTATTATATTTCACAATGTTTATGTTTTAAACGACAGTAAAACCCCAGCCGAACTTAACATAACCTTTCATTAGTGAATAAACTGTTGTTTATAAAATGTTTAAATAATAGGACTTTGAACGTGCTTCTAAATAGGCCTAGCATCTTTGTGAATACAATGTTTATCTGTGAATTAGGTTAGTTTGATAGGTTTTCTTTATCATTTAGGATTTTAAAACGAGATTTGTTTGGTATAAATTAAACATTTGCTTAGATTGTGTATATAACTGATTGAAAAAATTGAATTTCTAATAATTCGACAAGTAAAAAAAAAGAATCCCACCCCTCGGTGCATGTTGTTTACTATTCTGTTTAAGTTAAATACTCATGTTTCTACCTATGAAAAGAAATACCCTCATTCGCTTTTGAAAACCTATTGGTACAACCAAAAGCAACACAAGAAACTACCATTTTGAAATTTGATCACTGTTAAAATTTACACAATGCTGCAAACATGTAAAACTACACTATCACCAGAAGTGGCAATATGATTTAATTTTCCCTTAGATTTACAGGGTGGGGTGGGGGTGGGGGGTTATGTTCAATAATATTTTAAAGCTAGTGTCTAGTGTTTCTTATTTACTTCAAATATTATAAAAGCTGTTATCGTTACCCTCTACTATACAAACAAAACAAGCACAATATTATAACATTGTATACAAGTCATGAGATATTTGGCCAAAATTAAACCATGAAAGAAAAATAAACGTTCGGGATTATCTCTCTCTCTTTTTTACACATAAATATTAATATAATGTTTGGACATTATTCACAGTTTTTAATGAATTATTTATCTGGAAAAATAAGGGTTATTTAAGCACCACTCATTTGGAAAAATGCCAAATCTGGTCCAGAACTGAAATTGGCCAGATCTACACCAGATCTGCCCCAGTTCTGGCCAGATATGATTTTTCCACATGGGTTGCCTTGCTACATGTCCAGGTTATATGCTTATTTACGAATTGCGTAAATGGTTGAAGGGATGTAGAAGGTTACATTTAGAGGAAGTGTACTAGCATTTGCGTGGAGGAAAATTCAATAACAATTTTGTAAAAAAACACCCCAGAACACCCAGCCGAAGTTCGAACATCGGCAATCGGCCAAACAATTCAAAATAAAACATCGTCAAAATATGAGTTTACATTAACAGCTACATTCATACAATTTAAATTGGCAATCGGCAATTGGCCAAACAATTCAAAATAAGACATCGTCAAAATATGAGTTTACATTAACAGCTACATTCATACAATTTAAATTAAATACTTCTAGCAAAGATTAGTTCAAAAATATGGCAATCTGATATATTCAGTGACCTCACTCAAACTAGCGCCTAATTGGCGGCAAAAAGAATTAGATGTCTCATTACAAATTTAGTATTACAAACAATATTAAGTTTAGCAAATATTAAAGTTTATTCCAATAAATACGTGACTTTAATTTCAAAACTGAACAAGCCATAGTTCAAGTTTATTAAAATAATATCGCTGAAATAAATATATAGAGAATACGAAAAACATCCTGATAATGTCCAAAACTAGGACCAGACTTATTCTGACGGCGTCTAATACAATATTCTAGGACATGACTTTTCATGAAGGCGTCAAATTTAATAGTCTAGGACATGACTTCTCCTGAAGGCGTCCAATTTAATAGTCCCGTGGGAGTTTGAACTATGGTCTGCAAGCCAAACTCTTGTGTTCCCCGAAATACCCGTACGATATTAAATTTAATTTCCCTTTTTTCTTTTTTCGTGTCTGTATTCAATGAAGCGTAGCAGACAACTTTTGTACCAATTTCAAAGATGCCCATAGGTTCTTTTCTTTTTGTAAGCAATAATTATCTGACTAAATATTTATAAAGTAATTTGCTCGCATAGTCAACACTTTAGATTGTTTTGTCAATATTCACTGCTGTGAAACTGACACTGTGTTGTTAGAACGAGGTATTGTCTCTTCCAGACTGACCTAGTTGACTTAAGAACATGTTTAATGTTTGGAAACATTCACATGATAGTAGGCCTGTTTAATTACAAGTGAACAAAATTAAAACCGAGAGAATCCATGAGTAAACGCCCATTGTTTTCAAAAGAGAAAAATGTAACCTCACTTGAAATGGTATAAATTGCCATAAAACAGTATGGTGGTATGTTTTAATGTATTGTTAACGTTAAAGCTCTACTTTAACTTTATAAAATATTTACTAAAACGCTAATGGAACATTTAAAATAAAAAGTAGTGGTCAACATTTCTACACATTGTGCAAGTCCTAATGAATAGAATAACGTGAAATTTTATCACATCAGATAGGATTTTGTTAAAGTTAGTTAGCGGCACTTGTAAATTAATACAAACACAAAAGTTTCATTTCTTAGTGTGAAAATGTATTAGTTACGATATTAATTCAAGGATTTATTTAAAAAAACGTATTTACATTAGTAGATAAAAGGGTGGCCACTAGACTGTTAAAGTTAGTTAGCGGCACTTGTAAATTAATACAAACACAAAAGTTTCATTTCTTAGTGTGAAAATGTATTAGTTACGATATTAATTCAAGGATTTATTTAAAAAAACGTATTTACATTAGTAGATAAAAGGGTGGCCACTAGACTGCTGGCGACTTGATTTTAAATGTAATTAATTTTTTTATTTATACCAAATTGGAATTGATATATGTAAGGGATTAAATTAATGCAGTTATCATGTAATAAATATTATTACCATTAATAAATAAGTAACGAAATTATTTAGCATTTATGAATTTATCATCTGGTGAACAAACATCAAAATAATTTTATAATTGTTAGAAAAAACCTACTTGTATCATGTTTGTATTTATTAAATTAAATATGTTGTTGTAAAGTTATATGTTTGGTTATACTATTACCTTTATTTGTATTAAGAATCTGATTTCTTCTTCTCCTTTTTCTTCTTCTTCTGTGTCCGCAGGCATCATCTGTAGTCCCAACAAGATAGTGTGACAGTTTCTTGTGGGGAAACTTGAATCACAAAGTCTACGAGAATCGGCCTTGCACGCGCAGAATTGAAGGACTTAAAGCTTCAATTCGGCAAATTCCCCTGGAGATGCTGCGCAAGACGATGGACTCCGTTTTCAATTGTTTCAGTTATTAAATGTTCTTTTTATTTAAAATTTTCTTAACCTATTTCTACTTAGAATTTTCATTTATGCCTTTTATAAATAAATGTCTAGTTTTACGTATCTAGTGGTAGTTTTAACATCATTTAAATATATACGATTGTATTGCATTTTTGTAACTGAAAATTATTAATTGTACAGTAATTGAAGAAAACTTGAAATAAAATAAACGCTAATGTGAGACAATACGTAACTAATAAAATGATTAGTGTTGGGAATTCATATAAAACTCTGTCGATTGAGTCACAGAGGCTGGCCAAAGAGGAGTCAAGAAACGTAGTATAACAGCACAGAAGCGCTAGGGATGCAGAAAACCAACTACAATGCTTTTAGCCGGAGTATTAATATCCTGTTCGTGGAGAAACTGGTCTGTGGAGTAAAATGTAATTTGTGATATTTAACCAAGCAGATTCTGACAACTAGAAAGTAATTATTTACCGATTTAGTTGCTGTTTTTAATATTGATGACATAAATCCTGATGAATGATTTTTGGTCATAGATTACAATAACATTATTGAAAATTAGATAATTACCATTAATTTGTTAACATACAGTCATAATCACGCCATTCCCTTAAGGGGTAGGCAAGAAACTGCATATAGCTAAAAAAAAAAACTCCATACTTAATCCATCCTCAATAACTTTTTTCACTCTTCCCTAATCTTGCAGACTCCCTTCGCTTCAACAATCCATACAGAGTCATACATGCTCTCATATTCTTAAAACTGTCTCCGTTTTACACATTCATATACCATATTTAGCCACGTCTTACATGGCCTACCCCATCCTTTTGGTCCACACACTTTACCTTCATAATTATTTGCTTCATCAACCGATCCACACTCATACTCTCAACATGCCCAACCCGACATAACACACTTCTTTCACATTTACCTATTGGATTCCCTTTCAAACTATACATATTCATTACTGACTGTCTAGACAATTTTTTCCACATATATTTCTTAGATATCTCATTCCAGCCGCATACATTGTTATTGTTATTATTATTATTATTATTATTATTATTATTATTATTATTATTATTATTATTATTATTATTATTTATTATTATTAGCACCGCGTCTTACTACTCGTTCGGGTTATACGCACTTATGCTAATGTGTAATGGTAGGGTGATTGTAATATGAAATGAAGGACCTACAGTTTAACGTGAAATCCGAACCACGGTGGAGGCCTGGCATTCCCCACATTCACAAGATGTCTTGTCAGAAGGTGAAGGAAGGGTTTGGTAATCAGATAAATCTTTGCCGCGACCGAGGATTGAATCCTGGCCGCCAGCACAGACATTGCTCTTGTGTTTCTCCATAAAACCCATGCTTCACATCCAGAAAACAATGTTGGCATTAACACACTTAAACGAGGGGGGACCAAAAAAACCTGGATTGTTGCTTTAAAAAATTAATTTATTAAGTTTTTTATTAAATTATTTCAGTCTCCTTCAAATACCCTCCATTAAATGTGATGCACTTGTCCAGTCTTTTTTCCACTGAAGCACCTCTGGAACTCCTCAACTTTGATATTGTCCAGTGCCCTCTGTGAAGCTGTTTTTTACACACACCACATCATCAAAACGCTTACCTTTAAGAGTTTTTTTCATTCTCGGGAACAGAAAAAAGTCGCATGGGGCTAGGTCTGGCAAATAGGAAGGGTGGGGAACGATAGCCGACCCCTGAGACCGCAAATGGCGGTTCACATACAAGGCCGTGTGTGCAGGGGTGTTGCCATGGTGAAGGAACCAGTCACTTGATCGCCAGAGTTCCGTGCATTGCCTTTGCACATCCTCCCTCAAATGTCTTAAAACTTCCAAATAAAAGTGCTAATTAACAGTCTGACCGGGAGGACAAATTCCCAGTGCACAATTCCATGAACATCGAAAAAAACAATGATCATTGTCTTAACATTCAACCTCACTTGTCTTGCTATTTTTGGTCGGGGGGATTGAGGGTCTTCCACTGGCTATACCCTTGCTTGGTTTTGGGGTCATATCCGTAACACCAACTCTCATCACCTGTAATAACCTTGGCCAAAAAGTTTGGGTCACTTTCAATCCAATTTTTCAAGTCCTGGCTCAAATTCTGATGAATGGTTTTTTGATCCTGTGTAAGCAAGCAAGGAACAAACTTAACGGTAACACGTCTCATTTGCAAATCCTCATTCAAAATCCGCTGGCATGAGCTCCGACTCACTCCTGTCTGTTCTTAAATTTCGTCACTCGTGAAACGACAATCCTTGTACATTTTTTGGCATTTTTTTTTTTATGTTTTCTTCGTTTCAAGATGATGAAGGGCACCCAGAACGAGCATGATCTTCAACACTCATCTCGCCACATTTAAAGCGCCCAAACCACTCGAAAACATTTGTGTGGCTCAGAGCATCCTTCTAAAGCCTGTTGAAACATCTGGTAAGCTTCTGTTGCTGATTTTTCAAGCAGGAAGCAAAATTTCAAACACTCTTGGTTTTTTTAAATTTGCCATAACAATTTTGCAGGCAGCAAACGAGAACAGTTGAGAAAAACAACACTACAATCAAACATAATCTTCTATGCAGATGCATCTTGGGAGACTGATTTGGGAAGGTCTCTTGTAAATCTACCTAGCGGGAGAAAACTCTACTATGCCTAGGAACGGCTACACACTTTCAATTAGGTTTCTTTTGGGTCCCCCCTTGTATACTGCAGCTTTGCCTCTTTGGATACCCCTTTCTTTGCATTAATCCACATAGACCCTATATCCAACTACTTTTCGAGATGCATTCATCATTCGGTCAATTTCACCATCCATCCTTCCATTTTTACAGAACATTTTTTCCAGAGAGACAAAATCATTCACTTGTTCCAACAGTTTTACATGTTTTATACTAAGGTGACATAATTTCATGATCAGTCCTTATCATAAACTATCACCTTAGTTTTGGAGACATTTATACACAGATATTGTCTGCCTGTAAACACATTCAAATGATTTATTGCATTTTGTAAGTTATTTTCACTCTCTATGGCATCATCTGCATAATCAGCACTCTCACAATCACATTGTCCATTTGTACACCAACTACGTCCTCAAAAGCATCCCTCATACACTTATCCATGAATACATTAAACAATCATTTAGATATAACACAACCTTCTATAATTCAATATCATACCATTCATTCAAAGCTCCACCTACTTTAACACACACTTTACTTCTATCATACACCACCATAATTGCATTTACGAACATACATTTTCACCATACATTCTTAAGAAAATTCCATAACATGTTCCTATTCATCCCAGTGTACATTTTCTCCAGATCAACAAATGCACAGTAAACTTTCTTCCTTACTGTCATACATTTCTCAATCACTTGCTGCATTGCAAATATCTGGTCCATGCATCCTGTACCAGGTGTGAAACCATATTGCACACCCCAAATCTTGTCTGCAGTTTCTTCACTCATCCTCTCAATTATAACTCACCCAAAAACTTTGCTTAAAATACTCAACAAACTAATTTCCCCATCATTCTTAACTTCACTCATACTGTCTTAGTACAAAGGAAGAATGACAGCATTCTTCCAGTTATTTGGAACATTCAAAATTCCAGCCCACATGTTGAACAACTATCACAATCTGACAAGTAGTACCATGCCAACACACGCTTAAGCATTTCACTTGTGAACCCATTTACGCCTGCAGCTGTTCCATTATTTAATATTTTCATAGCTTTTAACACCTCAGCCTCATTAATTCTTTCACTTATAACATTTTACCTCTATTTTCTGCTACTGTACTTAACAGTTTCACCATGCAATTTCTTAATACACTCTCTCCATCACTCTCTTATTCTGTTTTAATTCTGGATGTCTTTCCTTGCACTCCTTGTTTAGTTCTCTTAATTCACTTCCAGAACAGCTTACTTCCTTCAAAATCGTTCTGCTTTCTCCGGACTTAATCCATCCTTACCAAATTTCTCCACACTTTCTTATCCTTGCACACTCCCTTTGCTTCAATAATATCCATGTATAGTCATATTCTTAAAAACCTTAATGTTTCTCTTTTTCACACATTTTTCTACAACTTTTAACCACGTCTTACATGGCCTACCCCTTACTTTTGATTCATAAAATCCTCCATCATGTAGTTTGTTTCATCACTCATCCACACTCATCCTCTCAACATGCCCAGACAACTGTAAGACACTTATTTCACATTGACCTATTGGATTCCCTTTCGAACTGCACTTCTTAAGCACCTATTCACTATGTCCATACAAGGTTTTCCACACACATTTCTTAGCTAGCTCATCCCAACTCCATTCACCTTGCTCTTGTGTTTCTCTTGACAAACCTACGCTTCACATCCCTACAATGGCGTTGATGTTAACACATTTTTATATACTGCATCTTTGCCTCTTTCGATAATACTTCATTCTTTGCAATAGTCCACATACATCCTACTACACTTCAAGATGTATTTACCTGTCTGTCAATTTCACCATCTAGCCTTACATTTTTAAGGAAAATTCTGCCTAGATATACAAGATCATTCACTTGTTCTAACAATTTTCTAAATATACTAAGCTGACAATCATTTCCTAATCCGTCCTTATCAAAAAACTACAACTTAGTTTTGGAGACATTAATACGAAGATCCATTCTGCCTGTCACCACATTTAAATGATTTAATACTTTATATAAGTTTTTTTAATTCTCAACCATCATAATGGTATCAACTGCATATAGCAGCACTTTCACATTCACACTGTCCATTTTCTCACTGACCGTGTCCTCACAAGTTTCCCTCATAAACGTATCTATGAATACATTAAACAACCATGGAGACATAACACAACCTTGTCTAACACCTTCTTCAATGTCAAACCATTTGCTCAATCTTCATCCACCATAAAGCACACTTTAATTCCATAAAATACTGCCATAATTACATTTTCTAAACATGGATCCACACCATACTCTCTAAGAACATTCCATAATACTCCTATTCATTCGATCTTATGCTTGCTCTCTATTAACAAATGCACAATAGCCTTTCTTAATTACTGCCATACATCCTCATATCCTAGCCTAGTCCTCTGGATTAGTCTCAATGTTTATATTTTTATCTCCAGTCAAAATATATAGGATATGTTAGGACTATAGAACAATTTTTTTCTCTGCCACATCTTACAACCATTCTGGGACATGCACATTGTAATTAGGTACACTAATCAGATAGAGAAGAGAAAGGTAGAATTTAAAGGAAATGTGTCTGCATTTGTTTGGAGGTAGAGTGAGGAGTTAGAGAGTAGGGAAAAAACCCAGTACAGCTGACCCAGATTTGAACCCTGACTTGTCAGTCACTAGCAAATAAAACTTTGATGTCCCTGACATTTATTCCATGTACCAACTGATGTGTACTAGTACCCATACTGCAATATATTTATTAATCTCATGTTGTTTATTTGTTTTGTTTTTTCAGAAATGAGCCCAGCTGTAAGACTATTGGATTTTTTGAATCGCAATAGGGTTGCTGTGGTGATGATTCCTAGCATAGCTTTAATACATTGGGGCTGGCTCAAGATCCAAGACGTTGAGACCCTTGTCAAGAAAGAAGAAAAGAAAGATTTACCTATTCTTTTGGTTTGTAGACATTACAGAACATAGGGAAAACTAGCTTTATTTGATCCCAACCACAAGGCCCTACTCTGGCTAGATTCTAGCTGGTACAGATGAAGATATTAATTGCTATTTGTGATAGAGTTTATTCTATCCAAATACTGGTAGTAATTTTCTAGATAAGTGCTGGTTTTTTTCTGCCTTGAATTAATATTTTTTAAACCATGTTTTGAAATGTCCTAAACTGGGTTTGCAGCTAGGTCATTAAAAGATAACACTTTAGGTTTGACATTAAGTTGATTGAATCAATTGTTGAGCTATGCAGGCGATGTAGATTTGCTGGGTGACAGCAAGGCCAGGATTAAGGTGCAGCAGAAGGGAGCGTGAGTAATTTTACAGTTTTTATAGCATTAGATTTTTTTTGGCCAAAATAAATCAAATATTTCTTCAGTAACAACATAAAGTTTAGTTTTCTGCACATGCTAATATAAAAAGATCTTGAATATCTGCCAAGGTAGTCCTGTGGGCCTATCCCCGAGATGTTTCGAGTTGATTCCATTGCGAGATTGGTCGTTCACGTGACACAATCTCGAAACTTTTTCTATTTAGCTATTCTTGAAAAAAATTTCGTTACGGATTGAGATTTTTTCATTCAGATAGATCTCACTGCGGTTCTACCTCTCGGAATCGTCAATATCGCAACAGATAGTTCGAAAATATTTGTTGTTGGACAAAATGTAAAATGGCGTAAACATAGCCTTACTATTTGATAATAAGAGAACTTGGAAGAATTTGAAAATGAATTTAATAGAATGCCACGTATATTTCGTGAACACGAAGACGCTTTTGAGCTGAGTGATAAGAAATTTATTAATTTGTTCAGGCTTAATAAACGGTTTTATTCAAATAGAAAGGCATTCCATCCATATGCTGTATGTTATTTAATTTTGGCTTTTTATGTACCTATTAAAGTTATTAAGATATATCATAATACATGATGTAATAAGTTATACTAGTAATAGCTTTTTATTTAATCATTTAGCGAAACAAAGAAACATACATAAAGTGTAATCTGCTTTTGCTCTTTGCTTATTCTCTTCCAATCCAATTTTATTTAGACTTTATCGAGCTAACCTTAACCAACAAAAATAAAACCGAGATAAAACGAAGATGTCGAAGACAACATTTTTGTTATTCTATTGTTTAAATGGCTGAAGGGTGCGTTCACACAGCTATAAAGTAAATCTCAAATCACAATTTTTGACACCGGAAGTTCGGAATTTTTCGCTTAATACGAAATTAGAAGACTCAACACGAATTGCGAGATTATTAACTCAGGAATGGCTACTTTACGGATATGAAATT
The DNA here is from genome assembly GCA_901482245.1 of Timema douglasi. Classification (NCBI taxonomy): domain Eukaryota; kingdom Metazoa; phylum Arthropoda; class Insecta; order Phasmatodea; family Timematidae; genus Timema; species Timema douglasi. The sequence continues at coordinate 216,557 of CABEEJ010000262.1, forward strand.
ACGAGTTCGAGTTGAACATGGCGAAATTCACCGTAGTAAGATAAACTCGCAACATTTCCGGGATAGGCCCACTGGAATTTTGTCAAAACATTTTAAATAAAGAGAAAAGATTTTGATAAAATTCCAGGACACCCTTGACAGATATTAGAGATATTTTTATATTAGCATGTGCAGAACACTAAACTCTATGTTGCTACTGGAGCAATAATTGATTTATTTTGGCCATAAAAATGTAATGCTATAAAAACTGTAAAAATACTTGCGCTCCCTTCTGCCACACCTTAAAGGAACAGTCACTAGACAGTTAGACCATACCCCAGTGTGTATAGTTGAAATATTATTAAATACTATCTTGAAATGCTATTAAAAATTTACTGCCCTGATTAATCGGCAGCCCGGTTAATACGACTCCAGAAACTTAATGTCCACCATACTTGAAAATTATTCTAGCATTTGGGAATGGAATTTTAGAGATCAAACACACAGTTCATACAGTCAATGCTTGCTATTATTAACTTTAAGTAAGTTATTATTATTATTATTATTATTATTATTATTATTATTATTATTATTATTATTATTACTATTATTATTATTATTATTATTATTATTATTATTATTATTATTATTATTAGCACCGCGTCTTACTACCCGTTCGGGTTGTACGCACTTACGTTAATGTGTAATGGTAGGGTGATTGTGAGATGAAATGAAGGACATACAGTTTAACGTGGAATCCGAACCACGGTGGAGGCTTGGCATTCCCCACATTCACAAGATATCTTGTCAGAGGTGAAGGAAGGGTTTGGTAATCAGATAAATCTTTACCGTGACCGAGAATTGAACCCCAGCCGCCAACATAGAAGTCTGACACCTTACCCCTAGACCGCCAGCTCACTGACAAGTAAGTTATTATTGTATGTTATATTATGAAATATTAAACCTTAAAATAAACTAAATCATGTGGATCAGAGAGATGTGGGAAACCATCCATAAAAAGCAATAGGTAGGGTTATAGTTTTGTATATTTTAAGACTCAATATTTTGAGGTAGAACAGACAATAACAACTTAAAAACTAAATTATAACAAGAATTGCCTGTATGAACTGTGTGTTTGACTTCCTCTTACACACCATTCCTAACTTATTATAATTCCCAAGTACAGTAGACTCTTGATTATTCGCTTCGCGCCTTAACCGCGCCAACAGCAGGGGATACGTTTTTGAAAAATGCCTCGTTGATGGAAAATATAGGGCTACCAACTGTTGTACTGTGTAAACCTCTAGGGAAGAGATAATGGCCAGAAAGGCAATAAGTTTATGCAAGGGGGGCTGCACTGGAATTGACTCAAAGCCTTCTTAATTATTTGAAATAGGAAAATGACACACTCCTATCTGACAAACTGATGTTACAGAAAATACAAAGCTGGATAAGGAAAAAGGAAGAAACTGCAATGAATCAGAAGACTAACACACACGTTTTATGGGATGTGCCCATTTTGAGTGAATTGTACATTGATTTAAAGTGGGTTTTTTATTAGTTGAGGGTGTGAAATAAAATTATGTGTTCATAAAAGCAATAATGATAGATGAGTACTAGTTTGAATTGAATGTGCAACAATCTCTTGTTTTACTAAATATTTGGCTTATTCATGGTTTTGAATTATTTGCGGCACTCTTCCCCTTCATTAGCGCGGATAATCAGGAGTTAACTGTACATTTAAATTTGTCAACTTTTTCAAACCAAGAAAATAAATTAGGAGTTTTTGAGAACAGAGTACTGAGATTGCTATTAAGATATTCTTGTCTAAGAGGGATGCATAAACATGAGAATGGAGAAAATGACTTGAGGGAAGAATTTAATGATTTATATTATTATTATTATTAGATGTTCTGTAATACCGAGATCACGATCAACTTAATGTTAACTTAAAGTTAACTTAACATAACTTAACGTAAATGATCTCTTGTGTTTAGTTGGAAGTGATTATGATGCGGTTAACTTATTGTTAGAGATGTCCTGGGAGGTCTTTTACTTTTAGTGAACGTTACTTGAAGGGTATAGCCAGTCAATCATTATACGAGTGACGTGAACAGAGCTATTTAGTAATTTAGTTGTTGTTATTATGACCAATGTTTACTCTTTAGCATACGTTCTAGTGATTATACATTGAAACAAAATAATTAAACTAAAATAGAGAAGCTAAATTTACCAAAAATGTTTAGTAATAGATATTTATTATATTGATTGAAAACAGTAAACATTCACAGATCATCACTGTACAACTATTACAAATCACAAATAATACTCAAGAATGAAGATATTTGGCTCGAGTTGTTACGTTAAGTTACGTAAATTGTGATCACACATCTGTATTCTTAAGTTAATTAACTTTGAGTGAATGTTACGTTAAGTTAAAGTTAAGTTGATTGTGATCCCGGCACAAGAACATGAACTTTTGAGTTACTGAAGGCTAAATAGTGTATTGAAAGTGCTCTCTAAATGATCCAATCAAAAAGCTATTTTACAAATTCAAAATGATATGTACTTTTAGTTTACCAGTTAAAATGGGTCTTCATTAATTCTTATTGGAATTTAAGTTTATAGCCATGATACTAAAAAGATGTTAAAAAAATCCAAATTTAACTTTCACTTAGTTTTTATTAGATTGACTATACATTTTGTGTTTTATCGAATACTTCAGTTAGAGTTTTATTTTGTTTGTAGGCTCTGGAATACGTAGTGAAACAAGCCGAAGGAAAATTTCAAAGTTTCAAGAAAGATGACACTTCAAAACCTACCTCTAGTGATTAATAGATGTTTAAATTTTAACGTCATATAGGTATGGATTAAAACTTTAAATGTAAACTGTTGTTATTTTCTTAGGTTTAGTTTGTTTTTACAGCAATCCATATATGTTTAGTAAGCATAATGTACAGGTGTATCAAAATAGAAGATTACCAACTTATTAAAAAACTATGTTTGTTAAATAGTCTCGTCCTTAATAATTTAATATGAATATAATTAATATTTGTCTTTTAAAGCCTATCCATTACATAACTGTATCATTATTATTAACATACTTATAGCCCTTAAGGTATTACAATATTGTACACAAACCCCATATCCTTAATTAAGTGATATTGTCACAACTTGTCAAAATAAAACAAAATGCTGCAAATGGGCTAACTACAATCAACGTTTTCATAATTTAATATATCATTTGTTGGCTTTATTTAAAATAATGCTTAGCTTTATTTGGTAAAGTTTTCAAAGAACTGCTCTTAATGATAGATATATTAAACTAGGTGTATTACTTTTCAAAAAATGGCGACCTCTTCCTTAATCATCATTAATCATTTAAATTTGATTCACATATCAATGTTCATTTATTTGTTTAGTAGTGATTGGTTCTCCTTTGCAGTTTTTAGGTTGGTGTTTGTTAAGTTGCAGCCCATTCCACACTTGTCTTCTGAAATCCAATAGGTCTTATAGTTTTCTAAAAAATATGTTTGAAAAGGTAAAATTATCTCACTTTCAAGAACGTTTTGTCACAGTTTTGGGATTAAGTTAAATTGTTAAAAACATAAATCTTGCCTTCCTCAAACAAATAAAGTAGAGATAGCACGCATGAGTCCTTGATTCCTCAAATCCCTCAAATCCTCTGGCATCCGAGAGATTCGTAAAAATCTCAAAAAAGTAATTTGAATACAATTATGAAGACCCTGACTTTATATAACAGTTTTAATCAATTGGTAAAAGCTTTTATATAGACTTGTATTATAATTGGGAGAAGGTATAGGAAACGTGAATAGAAACATATAAAAGGGATGAACACAATATGGCTTTCACATTGAAAAGAAGAACAAAGATCACACTTTACATTGCTGCCTTTGGACAAAGAGGTAATGGTTGCCTTTTAAAGAAAATCGATTGTCATCGCCCAATCTCCATACCTTGGTTTTGTTCTATCAGAACTCATCAAGTAGGAGTGTGAAACGCACAACGGAACTTTCTAAAAGAGGAAACCAAAAAAACACAAGGGTTGAAATGGAAAAGGTAAAGAATGATATAACACATAATAATAATAATAATAATAATATTTAGAACCGCATCTTACTACCCGTTCGGGTTATACGCATAGATAGGAACATGTAAAAGGTGTAGACTTGTGTAGTTGTAATGGTAACAAAATCACAAAAAGGACAAAATTGTATTAATATAATTTTTTGAAATCGAGATTCCAAAGAAAATTTAAGACTCTGATTCAAGATTCAGATTTGAGAAATATAGGATTTGGCACATCTCTAAAATAATTATTTTAAGGGTCATATCAAAACATTCTAAGACAATTGAGAATAGTTTTAAAACTTCAAAACTGCCATTCACATAATAAATACCTTAGTGAAAATATTTCCTTACCGAAAAGTAGTTCATTTAAACTGCATTAAACCTTTAGAAAAAAGTTGGCTTTAGCTAATTGAATTGGTAATAAGTAGCAACATTCAATTTTCAACTAAAATATACCTTTAAATTTACAGAATTATCAATATTATTCTCTAGAATACATGAATACTCTGCCGTCCACTTTGATGGCTGCATGGCTTAAAGCACTACTCTTGCAAAAGCCTAGACTGCCAATGATGGGGAGATTGTGGTTTGATCCCGGTTGGGTGTACTGAGGGTGGTTTTTCCTTAATAGTTTCCCACTCCTTCTCCATGCAAATATGGATACACTTCTTCTAAATTTAATCTTCCACCTCCTTAACCCATTGGCTTAATTAGTACAGGGTATAACCCAAATGAATAGTAAGATGTGGTGCTCAAAAAACCCTCTCCCGGCCATATTAATTTATGATAATAATAATAATAATAGTAGTAGTAGTAGTAGAAATATTACCATATATTAACATAAAAACTAGCTGTCACAATTATAAAATAGTGTAGGTAGTGCTTAAGACATTTGATTGCATTGTTACTTTAGGTTTTTTTAACTTTACCACAAAAAGATTTAAAAAAACAAGAACGAATGTATGAAGAATGTGTGAGTAGTGCATTCACCTACATTGCATGTTTAAAAAAAAAAAAGCCATGAACATTACTTATAACACCAACACAGCAGTTATAGTTATGCAATTAAGGAAAACAAAGCTCATAACCGTAAGTATAAAGAAGATTATATAAATTTCAGGTTTTCTTAGTCTTAGGAAGAAGACAATCCTAAGCAATCAATGGTTCTCAACAAGCTAAAGATACATTGAGAACAAAACCATAAGAATATTGTAACAAAATCTTCATACTACTTCCATCTCTATTCTCCATTAAAAACAACATTGAAAATTATGGGAAAAATTTTTTAAACCTTAAAGCCTCGTTCAAAATTTTGGAATTTATTGCACAGGAAAAGAAAGCCATAATATCAGGGAGGAACTTATTTTACCAGCATGTCAATAAATTATTTCAGCAATATTTGGTTCTGAATCGGCTGAAAAAATTTCAAAGATACCACTATCGAATGATGCAATCCAACAACGAATTACCGAAATGTAAATGAACATTGAAAACAATGTTGTTGGAACGCTTCAAATAAATGACAAGTTTGTGGTTACAGCTAGGTGAAAGTACTGATATCTATGGTAATCTACTTTGTGAGATTCATTGAAGGTTCTCAAATAGTTGAACTATTTTTATTTTTTCAGCAGAACAACTGGTATGAATATATTTGGAGTAGGGAATATTTGCTTTAAAGAAAATAATTTTCTTTGGGTTAATTGTAATTCAATAAGCACTAATTGTGCAGCAGCATTAACAGGAAATATGAAAGGATTTTGAAGCTATTTGTGAAATGAAAACCCTTCTCAAGCTACTTAAAAGTTACTTGGAAAGATTGACAGAAATGGAAGAGGATGTGCCAGATGACCCGCATAGGTGGAAACATTGAATGATGATGATGACTTATTTTGTAATGCCCCAAAAAAGCAAAGAGGTTATTGAGGGGTAGGGGAGGCATTAAGAGGTAAGTTTAGTTAGAAGGGAGGCCAATAGTAATCGTAAAGAAAGTATAATTTCAAACAAAACTAATATTGTCACTTAATTTAATTATTTATATTAATTTTGCTGCTTTTAAAAATATTTAAATTTAGGACAATGATAACTTAAAACTTTAAGCATTTACAAAGTGTTTAATAAATTATAAGAAACAGTCACATGATATGAATAACATAGTGAGGTTCTAAACATATAGGGAGATTATGAGTATAAATAAATAAATAAATAAATAATTAAAAGGCATCATTTACAGCAACTGAGGAGATTTTTTTTACTTAAATCCCAGTTATTTACAGTATAGTTCCTCGTTTTCACCTAAAATGCAACCTTCTATTTTGTATTGTATTGAAAGTATTTATCATTCATTAACTGTCAATGTTTATATCTTCTTCAATGGCTAAAAGCGCCAACAACAATTAGCTTTCCTATTCTGTAGTATTCCTACAATATGTTTTTAACCATCACAAACATGAAAAGGATCATTCACAAGGAGATGGCAAGAAAACCTCTAGACCCCTTTCCAGAGATTCCGATTGAGACTGGCCGCAACATGAAATACAATAAGTGTTGTTTTAAAAACCAATTACTTAATATTATAAACTATCACTAAAATAACTTTGCTTACTTTATTGAAATAACATTATTTCATACATTATTTATAACATGAACTGGTGTGTTCCATGATAAATTTGTAATAGTCAAAAGTAAATAATGCTTATCGACTTATATCTAGGTTTTTTTATGTACTCTAAATATCGAGGGGCAAACCCAAATTCTGCCTATGGTGTTTCCAACTATAGAAAATGGTGTCATCAGTTTTTCCATTTACAATGAATATCTCAAACGAATTGGAAATAAAACATAAAATTCAATTAAGGAAAAATAAAGTAAAACATTTACCGAGTCTTCAGGAAGGTTTCAAAAATACTTTCCCTTTAGAGAATGGGTTATTTCACTGTTTGGAACTTATGGTGAACATAATTAAAACATTGGATCAAAATTAAAAATTGTAGAAAAATAATATTTGATAAAAGTTTCTTCAGATACAAATCTTGAATAAAAATTTCAAGGTATCTTTTTCGATTGTTTTGAATTTCTCTTAAAAAATAAAACCTTGCAATCATGAATAAAACCTTAAACACTTTACTTCCTTTCTATACAGGATACTTGTGTGAGGTTGCATTTACAACATAAAAATCATCAAGTCGAAAAATTGGTCGACACCTCTTGATGTTGATAGGGAGATGCGCATGAATCTCTCTACTAATTTACCTTTGTATGAAAAAGTTGTGTGGACTACATCATTCTCAGATTTAAAATAACTTTGTAAGCTGTGTCAATTTTTAAGAAAAGAATATATCAATTGTCAATTATATTTGAATGTCAGCTTTCCAAAGTGTGGCGGTGGAAAATAGGTTCAGAACTGTTGTTTTGGATTACCACAAGTCCAGTTGAAACATTTCACTGGGTTTTAAAATAGTATAATACTTGTAAGGGTATACTACTATAATTTTTATTAATAATTTATGATGGTGAGACTATGTATAAGTCTACATTATTAGAAAACTACTTTGCCTCTGGAATTAGATATGCTATTCTAGAAAGTATAACTAGCTAAAAACTATAATTAGCAGAGTTAATTGTGTGCTTGATTGTTTGATTTTAGGTTTTATTGCTTAACAAATGCTATATTATTATCATTATTATTAATAGCACTGCATCTTACAACCCATTCGGGCTGTGCACACTTACGCTAATGTGTAATTGTAGGGTGATTGTGAGATGAAATGGAGGACCTACAGTTTAGCGTGGAATTCGAACTACGGTGGAGGCCTGGCAGTCCACACATTCACAAGTTGTGATTAATACACATCTTGTCAGAGGTTAAGGAAGGGTTTGGCAATCAGTTAAATCTGTGCCGGGACCGAGGATTAAACCTTGGACCCCTAGCACATAAGTCCAACACCTTACCGCTAGACTGCCAGGTCACCTGTATAAATGCTATAAGGTGGTAGAGTGATTCAGGATGTCTACCACTGGAATTAGCCGGGAATTTGAATTGTTCGGGGGGAAAAAAAAACTGGGATTAAGTCAAGAATTTGGTAAATAAAAAAAATGTCCGGGAATATGTTGGTTTACTCAAAATATAAAATATAATAATCATTAAATCAGTAAATTACAATGTGATTCAGACTGTCTTTAGTTTGTAGCTGTGTAATATATTTTATAATTTTCTAATTCCTAGTAGACTATGTTAATACAAATAAAAAAACCTTTATTTAAATCTTTAAACTTATTATTATTCATAGAAAAGATTAACAAAAACCGTAAGGTGGAGGGACAGAATTATGTGGACATACTTTTGAGACAGGAATTTTAGGAATGTATCAGGGGAAATCAGAGAAAAAGTCAGGAATTTCATTGGTCAAATTGAGTATACACCATGTAAATTTCTCCTATTTAAATTTTCATTCACTCTCCAAGTAAGTGCCTAAACATTGCCTTAAAGCCACCTTGAGTCTACTTTTTTTAACGAGTAGAGCGAAGGTCCTGCTTGAACTTGACCATTTGGCATTTTGTTGGTTTCTCTGTGATAAGACTTAAGCCAAACAATATATGCACCTATTTTATTGTTTTTAATAATTAGACATATAGGGAAAGACTGATATCGTATACCAGGGGTCCCCAACCCTATGCCCGTGGGCACCATGGCGCCCGCCAAGCCTTTTACGCCTGCCCGCCACGCCTTTTACGCCTGCCCGCCACTTTTTGACCACAGCTAGAAGGTTCTTGACTAATAATTTTAATCTGTAACTTTTTCCCAAAAAATCAAGTTTGTACTTATCTCCAGGTATGCTGTTCTCAAGAAGTTGGTGATTGAAAACCCCCTCCCCCCCCTTCTTTCCAATCCCTCCCTCTCATTCCTCTTTTATTGCCGGCTTATTTACAAAGTGTACTTTATTACTCAGAACTATCATTACTCACTAATACCATACTAATACTTCTATTTCCTTTGTAAATATCTTGACATGGGTCTACCCAGCTTTGTCGCCTGAATAAACACAGAATAAATATATATTTTTTAAATGTACCTAAGCACCAAAATGGTGGTGAGTAGTTAAATTATTTCCTTGTGCATTTATTTTGGTCTTGTTAAAACCGTAAATAAAGCAGTTTTTTTTAATTAATTGACTTTTGTTTTGGTAAAAATGGTTTCAATTGTTTAAACTGGTTTTGGATTAACTTTGCGTGAGTACCATTTGTGCTATTTTATATGCAAATTTAAAATATTTTTTTTAAATTTTAAACTCACAATTTTTTTCAATAATATGTTTTTTTTTGTGGGTGTGTTATTTGCATTATGAATTACGTTCGGCTATAAATTTACCTTGAAAAAGTAATGGTGCCCGCCACACTACCATTAGTTTTTAATGTGCTCTGAAGTACAAAAAGGTTGGGGACCTCTGTCTTATATCCATGTGTCCAACAACGAGTTTTTTTAATTTGCATTTTTCAGCTATGTGTGAACGAGGCTTCTGAGTGAATTGTGAAGTTTTGAAAGTTTTATGTTGACCTTGTGTTCTGGCAAATAATATGAAATATTTTTCTAAATAAACCGGTTTGTTAAGGACTTGCTAGCTTTTAATGTAATGGGAGGTTACATTTTATAAAAAATTTGATTATTCAGGTTTTTTGAATAGTCATGCAACTCCTCCCATTCTCTAACCCAGATACTTTATATTGCGTGTTTGTAACATTTAAGATGAGTGTGGATCGAGTGCCGAAACAAATTTATATAAGTAGAGTGTGTGGATCAAAAGGAAGGGGTAGGTCATGTAAAACATGGATACATGTTGTAGACAAATTTATGAAAACGAGAAACATTAAGTGTTTTAAGAAGAAAAGAGCATGAATGACTCGGTGTATGGATGTTGTTGAAGCAAAGGGAGTATACAAGGAAAGAGAAGTGTGGAGAAAGTTATTGAGGATAGATTAAGTACGGAGTTGTTTTTTGAACTATATGCAGTTTCTTGCCTACCTTATAAGGGAACTGTGTGAGTAGGTATGTATGTACATGTTTGTTTGTGTGTGTGTGTGTGTGCATGCATGCATGCATGTATGCACATGTGCACTCATTTATGCATGTATAGACACGTGCACTCATTTATGCATGTATGTTATGTATGTATGTTTGTTTGTTATATATGTAACATCCAATTGCTTTAATTCTTAATATATCTTGTTTATCAGGTAAAATGGCAGAAATAATAGTGAAACCTTTGGACAATTCTGACTTCATTACAACACTTCAGACCTTCTGTGGCATCTTGCGGTCATGTCTAGGACCAAAATCAGGGGTGAAGATGTTAGTATCTGGTGGTGATTATCTTACTATCACATCAGCTTCATCAAGGATTATCCGTAACATACCCCTTTCAGACCCAATTTGTGTGTTTATCGCTCAAATCATGAAGGCACAACTTGAAAAATGCAATAATTTTGGACTGTACACGGGCATACTGGTCTCGTCTATTATAAAGCAAGTTCTATCCAAGAAAGACAAAGTTGCCATAAGTTTGGCTACTGTAGTGGTTCAAGAAATTCTTCCAAAGCTGTCTTCTTTTTTGAAATCTGACTGCCTGAAGATTTCTATCAATTTTTCATCTGTAAAACAGTTGATACATATAGTAAACTCTGTTTTGCTGTCAAAACCAATGTGTGGGTTGACTGTATATGAGGTGGAGCCCCTAGGAGTGTGTCTAGTCAAAGCCTTTCTGGGATCCATTGGTGAGGAGATGGGAGAGGTTATCATAATCTCAGGTGATGGAACTCGATGTGATAGCCACCTTTATCCAGGTGTCTTGTACATGTTTGATGTCCACGATAACTTATTAGATCTTTTAGAAAAACAATTTCATGAAGGCACTGAAGATTTATTATTGGCTCTCTTTAACATTATGTTAACAAATGATGAATGTAGCAATAAATTATCGAATGATTCTAACAAAATACGCATAACATCAGAGAGTTCTTTCAATACAGAAAGTGAGTTTTTAAAACAAGCCATGCTACTTATTGAGCAAGTCATCAATTCAGGAGTGAAGATAATAGCTTGCCAGAAAGTCGTTCACCCTATGTTACGCATGCATCTTCGAAGAAAAGGGGTTTTGTTACTGGACAGACTCGGCACAGCACCGGCCCAAGCTGTGCAGAAACTATCTGGTGCTGTACCTATATCCAGTCTTACCAGATATGTGGAGAATCTGGACATGATGTTGGGCCGCATTACCTCTGTGAGGAGGCTGATTTGTGATGGCAAGGAATATCTCCATCTGCAAAGAAAAGGTGGTAATGTGACAACATTGTTTGTGAATGCTATGGGAGAAGAGGCAACAATAGAATTAAAGGTTAGGTTTTGTTCAAACTGGATTATTTTTTCCGCCATGCCTCACTGCACATCCATGCTATGCACATTTAACTATGCTGATGGTCTAGGGATGAAGATAGAATATTATAAGTAGTAGAAATAAAGTATGTAGTTTTCAGGTGAAGTGTAACCAGATCGGCATATATGGAGTATGGAAAGCAAATTCACTTTTCTTTTTATTATTTTGTCTTGCTACATGTTCAGGTTATACACATATACAGTAATTACTTTAATGGGGTAGAAATGAGAAAGAGAGCATTTTAAAGGCAATCTACCCACATTAGCGTGGAAGGAGAGTGGTAAACCATTTAGGAAGACCACACTCAATAGACCCGCCTGGGATTCGAAACTCAATCTCCTCGTCATCAGCAGGCAAGCCTAACACGGGAGTGATGCTTTAGACCATTGAGCTACTAAAGCAGATAAAATTTGCTCTTAATTAGCATGCAAAAATTTCACCCAATGCACCTGGCCAAGATTCAAACCTTGACCACCTCGTCACTGTCAAAACTGTCCTCTGCCAACCTTACCATCAATGTGATTATTGCATGAACTTGTATAATAGCTACTAATAGTCCGCAGAGTTTGTCTTTTAATTGAATGTCCTCATTTTAACTGAGCCAATTAAATATTACTAGGTATGTGTGGAGCAGTCTCTGAGCCTTCTGTATCAGTTAGTATCACAGCCAGTGGTCACTCCTGGGGCTGGATGCTTTGATATGTTCCTTGCTGCCTCACTAGAACAGGTACAGTATTATAATCATGTTAAAGGCAACTTTTTTTTTTCACTTTTGAGTTGCACAAGTTAAAGTTAAAGTTAGAGTTAGAGATAGAAACAAATAAAGGTACAAACATAATTTGTAATTTACAATAAAAACTAAGTTTTAAAATCTAATGAGATATATGATATTAAATTTCATTTATATTTTATTTTTTTGTGTGCCACTTGTTGAGTCTCATAGTTATTTGTATTGGTTACGTTCTGTCTATTGCCATTTGTTTTTTATCAATTTGCTTTTATTGACATTTCAAAAGATTACTCAACCTATCATATATATTAAGAACACAGGTAATTTAGACGGTAAAAACTTTTTTTTTTCTATCAAACATTGATATAGTTGTACTAAATTATTAATTGGTTCACTGCGTCCAAATACCTGTTTAGAGTGTCCATATGTTTTCAGTAATGAATTATAGATGAGTAAGGTAGAATTTAGAAAATATTTTCCCACATTTACTTGAAGGGATAATGGAAAAACAGGTAGTAAGACACACTGCTAAAAACAACGTGAAGAACCATTCAAGAAAGGATATATTTTTATTGGGAGCCCAAACCCTACTCCTTAGTCACTGACAAACCAGACCAGAAGAGATTGAAGTAAATATGGGATCCCACCAATGCGGGTTACACTATTATTTTTATATATTGATATTGTTTACCAAAAATTACAGCTGCATATTACATATCTTATCTTATGATTACATTCATTAAGTTTTAGTTACTTTTCTAATTGTTAGATAGCACTGTAGATTAATCAGTTGGCAGCCCCTAAGATCACTCAGATTCTAAGCACTCCTCTAATTTAAAAGAATATTATTTTACGGAATTTAAACTAAAATGTGTAAATTTTAAAACATATAATTTATTATTTTTCAAATATACAAAAGACGCACACATAAAAATTCATATAGGCTACTCATGTAGCCATAAAATAAAATCACACTGTGCATCTCTTTTAGTATTATTAGTATTACATTTTCTTCTTGTGCATATTTCATAAAATGATTAGATTTTTATATTTAATGTTAATATCATTTTCATTTTTCATCAACATGGGATGGATGTTAAACACACTTGACCTAACTTTTGTTTTTGTTAATGTGCTGCATAATTTCTGCCCTTATTCAGTACACCATAATTTGTTTGAGAGCAATAGCTGTTTAGAATTAGTGTCGCTTCTTGGCTATTGTGGCTTCATAGGAGAGTGCATTGGTTTACCCAAGACTAGAAAGACATGGTTCCAATGGAGTTGGAGAGTCTAGGAGAGTGCTCTGAGTTATCCAAGACTAGTAGGGCCTGGTTCCAATGGAGTTGGAGGGTCTAAGAGAGTGCAATGGGTTATCCAAGACTAGGAGTGCCTGGTTCCGATAAATTTGGAGGCTCTTGGAGAGTGCACTGGATTATCCAAGACTAGAAGGGCCTGGTTACAATAGAGTTGAAGGGTCTAGGAGAGTGCAATGGGTTATTCAAGACTAGGAGGGCTTGGTTACAATAGAGTTGAAGGGTCTAGGAGGGTGCATTGGGTTATTTAAGACTAGGAGGACCTGGTTCTGGTGAAGTTGGAGGGTCCAGTATGTTTGTAAGACTTATTTTTAAAGTGGAACCCAATCATAATGGTTTTGGAAGAACTCTTCTCTCTCACAACACCATCTGATTATGAATTTTGTTATGTTTCCACCAGTGGCGTCGTATCAGGGCAAGCAAGGCAAGCACTGCTTGCCTTTGATTGAAGATATGTGATTATTGTATTTAATGTTTGCAAAAGTATTCTCATGGTAATCTTTTAAATGTAAGTCAAGCATCAGTGGGTTTGAAAAAAAATCCCATACATGGCAGTGACCGTAACATGCATGCAAGATGTCCAATAATTCATCTAATGGTGGTTGAAAGTTGGTATTTGTTCGACTTTCATCCCATTGCTCTAGCTAGTGTAGGTCTTATTTGAGACACCATAGATTTTGGAGGGGTGAGAAGGGGAAGAGCTGTGGATGTCAGGTAAAAATGGAAGCAGCCGAGCTACGATTTCTCTTGCCCGAAAGGTGACAACTAGAACCGAAATCACTACCCTTTCTTCCCCTTTCAAAACACAGAGGGATGATATCACATGAAAGGGGAAATTGATATGGTCAAGATACTGACCCCCTGCCTACATATCTTTAAGCCTGGTACACATGACATATCTTCTTGTACATAAAGTTGTACAAGTAGTTGTAACCTGAAGATGGCATCGTGTGAACACCAAAACTTGTACAAGATCTGCTTTGCACAACTTATTGTATACAATTTCAGGAAATAGAATGCATCCTACATCAGCCATTTTTCTTGTACAACTCAAAAGTTATACAAGAAAACTTCGTCTGCTAGACAGTTACTTCTTTTTAAAAAGAGTTATTGTAAAAAACACAGCTAAATGCTTGAAAACAAACAAATAATTATAATTGAAGTAGGTTACACCCCAAATATAAAGGTTTTTTACTGTTTTAAATGAATATTAAAAAATTGAAAACAATTTTTTTTAAAATTTTTATAATATTTAGGAACAATTAAGAAATTATTTACATTAAATATCAATATTTTCCTAATCATTCAATCACTATTCTTCCATAAAAAGGGCAAAAAGACATGTTTTTTTTCTTCAAATATTGTATGCAATCACAAATGCCATGTGAACAGTCACTGGCTAAAATTTGTATGCAATTCATGTAACCAAGCTATTGTACAATTACTTGCACAACTATTTGTACAAGAAGTATATATTACATATATACATCTATGTATATATGTAATAACACAATAATGTCAATCACAGAACAGGATGCCCAAAGCTACAACTATTATAAAAAAAAACAAATAGCTTCTTGAGCTCAACATTTTTTTTTTTTAATTCCAGGACCTCCCTTTTTAAGCTTGGGGGCACCCCTTCCAAACTTTCCTAAAAATTTTGGTCACGGGACACTACTGGTTTCCACACATCTTTGCAAGCACAACAATATTCTTACTATGTCATATTTTGTATCAATTGACAAAACAATGAAAATGAATATATATATATATTGTTTTTTGATGCCCTTACAATACTGAGGCCCTATGTGTGTGCTTCTTGTGCCTGTGCAATAGTCCGCGACTGGACAGTACCTTTACTAACACATTCTTACTATAGTGTGTTCTATATCTGTAATGTTAGAAATATGCTATCAATGTTGACATCTGTAAGATAAATATTTTTACCATATGTCAATATCCGTATACTTTATACAGTAAGGTCTTTCAGGTTGTTCTTATAATGAAATTACTTTATCTTGCAACATATGCTAAGGCTTGACATCTTGACTCAGTTGATGGTCTGTGTGATTATCTAAGCGCCCGAGCTTTGGACAAAAAAAAAATACCACAGTGAAATTGGGTTTGTTCTCATTCACACACTGTGTTCAATTACTGCTCTTGGGCGTGGTTTCCAGATTTGTCATAAAATTAGGTTTTTGTTGTGAGCATGTCCCTCTTGCTCAATGAAAGCAAACAAGTCAACTATATTAAAATATAGAAGAATTCACTTGAGATAATATTTAAAGATGGGTCTACGTTTTACCTACGGATACCAAATTAAAATATTACACATTAAGTAGGTAACTTTCCCTAATTTGTGTGATTGTTATTGCTTCAATTCGGATTTTGTTGCTATATAAAATAGAAATTGTAGCGAAAGGATTAATTTTTTTTCTTCTTCTAAATTGAGAGTTCACATTTAATAAATATTATTCTGAGATCTGGTTGTTAGGTTAGTCCTATAATTTTGTTTGGCTAAACCTCTGGTGATCATAATAATATCACTAAAAAAATCTGATTTGAAATTTAAAAAAAATTATCTATTTTTCAAATCCCAAATCTGAATTTATTTTGAATCCTTGAAACTTAAATATCCTTAGGGATTTGAAGGACCTATCCTCATTAATATTAATTATACATGGAGAAAATAGTTCTGTGAATAGATTACCATCTCAGCGGACACAGAGATGGAGAATCTAGGGTTGTGGCACGAGGCAATCTCACTAGAAACTCTGGACAGGATAGTTGTGGTTCCAGAAGGCCATTTCAATCCAAGTTCAAAGCACTGAGTAAGTGTGATGTGATCTTTAAAAGTTCGGGAAGTAAAAACTATGCTATGTTGCATTTAAAATATCCTTGAGACAAGTAAAGTTGTGTAAAATTAAGTGATATAGACTCACTTCGGTGGTTGCATGATTTAGGATATCTTTCTCTCACAATAAACTGGACTACCGATGATTGAAAGATTAGGACTAAAATCATTCCAGGTGTACTGAGACAGTTTTATTCCACATTATTTTCCTCTCTCCATCCATGCAAATGTTGGTAGATTTTCTCTAAATTCTACCTTTCTCATTTAGTGTAAACATACTGAGATTTCTGACAGGTATTAAGACTAGGCATACGAAAGAAAAGTACTATAAAAAATCTAGCTAACCCTTCTATTACAAGGAAACTGCTTCTAGGTTATACAAGAGGAAAGTATATCGGTGTGCTCATCCAGCGAGCTGCGTCATGTGGTGCGCTGCATCCAACAATCTTTACTTATGGCCTCTGGACTAGACACATCCCCCACATCATTAATAGCTGTAGACTCTACATTCAAGCATGCCTGGTCCTCCTTGGACACCTCATGTTGCTGCGGCCTGATCCCTCAGACACTAGTGAAGGAGCAGGAGGGGAAGTGGTTCACACTGGACTGGGCCTGTCAGCAGGAGATGTTTCCTCATTGTTCTTGGTTCCGCCCAACTTCGGCTGATGTAATTAAAGATCTGCATGAATGTGCCATTGTGGATCTTTACAGTAGTAAGGTGAATGCTGTGATAATGGCCTTGGAAAGCTCTGTTAATCTACTGGGTATCGGAATGATCATATCGAGAGTATAAAAAACAAACCTTTTCTAAAAATACAACTATGGCAAACATCGAAGAATGAAAAAATATCAAATTCATCTGTTTATGTTTTACACTTATTTGTTTGGATACAGTACAATTAACTCTGTTTACTAATATTTATTAGTTTTTTTGAAAATGGCTCAAACGATTTTATTTAAAATGCATATTTAGGTTTTGTTTAACATGACAAATAGCACTATATAATTTATTTCTGGACAAAAATTCGTTGAAGGGTAGTTAACTGATGACTAATTTTTCAAGACCTTGATATACTTTACAAATGGCGCTTAACGATTTGGTTCCATATGGGTAACGGTTTTGTTTAGAATTGGTGTCAGGGAATATTTTACATAGGATTTATAATGTTTCTTTATTTATCTAAAATAAATTAATTTAAGGGTAATTTACTTACAACAAATTATAGAAAATTAGAATTTTTTGGAAATTGACCAAGATTGAATTCAAAATGTAATCTGTGAATAGTTTTTAATGATAATTAAGAATATGTTTTTATTTTGTTAAAAATATTTGAACAATTTGGTTTAAAATTTATATATAAGGAGATGATATTGTGATTAATAAGATGACGTGTTTGTTTTATGAAGAAATCATGCTTAGGGTAGTTTACTCATAGACTATTTTTGAAAATTAGCTTGTAAACTATAATACACAATATGAGAAAGTTTGTGCAATTGTGTCTTATCATTTATTTAATAAAAAGATAATTCATTTAATTCATTCTCATTTTATCTACTTAATAATTGACAGAAAGATAATTGTTTACAAACAAATTTTGACCTTCCATGCATCTATCAATTGAAGATAAGGTTTTATCAGTGGTGTAACAGATTAAGCTTGCCTCCTCCCTCCCCCCCTGCGAGATTTATTTTTGGGCCCACTTTTCTAAATCATCTAACACCTTAATAAATGCTGTAAGAAATAATTAATTGTCCTAAATAATTACTAATACAGTAATCACACCTTATAATGGCTGTTTTAGACTCGGTTTTGTGAATGTCATTAGTCATTCAGCTTGACTGCATGAAGATAACATAATTCTGCGCTATTAAACACCAAATGAAATAATTGAAATAATGTTATAGCTTAGTCATTCCTCCCTCCCCCCTTTCCGCATTGCAGGCCTGGATGTTACGCCATACTTAAAATAAAATCTACTTGTTTCAACCACCATATTGACATTTATGCTTGTATCTAGTTTTAGCAGTTGAAGATTATGTTCAAATTATTAACAGTAGAACTCAGTATTGATTGTTAACTGTGCTTTTCAAAATTAAGCTTGTTCTAAAGTGATTAAAAAGTACCTAATCATTAAATACACCAAATAAAATAGACATAGAGCCAGATTCATAGTCAAACTTGTGCCCATTAAATTTGAGTCTAGGTAGGTGTCATATTATATTTTTTAGTTTAAGTCTGCCTATGAATCTGGCCCATAGTTTAGATGTGTAAGTAAATTATTATTTTTGTTTGGTTGGGTGTCATGAATACTTTCTAATAAAAGTTATTATATTCTCAAAAGTTAAAGGTTATTACAGCATAATTTGTTTGTTAAGTGTTGGTAAATTAATTAAAATATAGCAAAAAGGACCTTATCTTGCTTGGTGCAACCATGCTGCAGCTTATAAGATAGTGCCATGGTTTAGTCGGTCAAGTAAAGACTGCTACCTTTCAGAATAGACAAAATGTAGCTATTGATATTACTTTTTATAAAATCAGATTGGAAACATATAGGATAATTATGAATTATCCACCTTTTAGAAGTGTGCAATTGATGTAATTCAAAATCACAATCTAAAAATTGTTTTGTTGTAACTGTTTTAAGCCTTTACTCACACTTTGGTTGTTCACACAAAATAATAAATGACAAATCATCAAATAAGTTTTTGATAACTTTATTTTTAACAATTCATTGTTAAATAATGTACAATATTAATTTTTAATTTTGATATCATTCAGTCTGCTATTTCATCACCTAACTAATATTAGTATTTGTCTTATTTTTAAACATGTTTTATTACAGTCACGTGGCATTTATTCAATTCAAGTTAAGTTTTAAACTCTCAATTATATAAAATTAATCTGTAATTTCACATTCTTTCTCTATACAAATACTGGTGCATTTCCTTTTAATTTGCTTCTTTTTTTTATCCTCTTCCTCCAAGTTGGATGGTGTAAACAAAATAAAAAAGGGTGCCAAATGGCTGAATTTGATAAACATTGTAAGAATAATAGAAGGATAAAGATTACATTGTGATAATGTTATGCTATAAATGTGAACTTTCATAACCCTGATGTTTATTTTGATTTGCATAATTTTATTGGACCTATGGTGACTGAAAGTGCTGGCTTAACAAACTTTATGTAATAAATTAGATAGCATTAAAGAGAAATGCTGACTACTTACAACAAACTTGCACTAGTTGTGGAGTAAGAGGCTAGATCCAGCTATAAAAGCCTTTGTTTATTGACATCGGGGCTGATACTTATCATCTATTTCAGAGACTGATACTCTGCCTGATGTCATACCAAACAAACTACATCTTTGGGTTATCGGAAGCACTTGTGCTTAGATGGTAACCTCAAGCCCAGGGTTCCGAGTTCTGTAAGGGGTCACAAGCCGTGTCAGTAACACTATCCATCTAAGTTTTCAAGACTAAGCCAGTTCTTCCACGAGCATAAGCATCCAATCTCTTATATTTATTTTATATCACATTTAACATCACATTTTTGTATTTCCTCATAGTGCTACTATTAAACTAAAACATGAAACCATCTCTATTATTTCGAACCCAACCAACTACATTGCCACTGGCCCTACCCTTCCCTCAAGCTATCTTGATAGATCTGGCCCACACAAGGGGGAAGGTGACAGAACTATATAATTATTTATTTTATCAATAAGAATCAGTAACTGAAAGCCAACCAATATACCAGGACTAATATGTAGCTCACTCATAAAAGATTGTGTAAATATCAAATGCATGCACTCAAATAATTGTTCCAAAATCCAATGTATGTCAATAAAATTGAAATAAATGTTTTCACTAAATTCAGTATCGTCATACATTTGGAGAAATATTAGTGGTCTGCGAGTTCAAGTATTTTGTTTGAGTTGAGCTTGAATGAAATTTTTAGAAAGTTCTGATATTTGAGTTGAGTATGAGTTCAATAAATCATAATATTTAGGAATGGTAAAATCGATTCCTTGAACTCGGTAGTATTCAAGATTCAAATAAATCAAACAAAAATAAATCTCAAATACACATAATAAGGCCTTGACTTGAAATCACAAACTTATTCAAATATTAAAAGGAATTATATGAACTTATATAATAGATAATACATAGAATTTTTGCTCCCTTTTACCAAAATATAAAACTCGACAAATAGCGTATGAAAATAATGAATTTGCTCAATTGTCCTTTTTGGTTTTTATTAAGTATGACAAATAAAAAATCATTTAAAAGTAAGTTGTGCCAAACCTTTAACAATCTTTTTAAATCATATTTTTAATATTTTCACTTTAACTAAAATTCTACATTTCTAAAGATTCATTGATGCAAAAGAAAATTTTAGATTTAAATTAGAGAAATATAGAAATTTGACCTAGGCCTATCTAATATTAAAACCAAAAGTAATAAAATATATTTATTAATTTAACATGAAAAATATCTTTACAATGACCAAAGCACTATTTTTACAATATAAAAACATAAGTTTTAAAAAGAAAATAATTCTCTTTAATTTAAAAAAAAGCTATAGTAAATAAAAATATTTTTTATAAAACTGTGAGTATTAGTAACTGTACCAAATTTAAACATAATTTGGTACACTTTTAAAATATTATTTTTGGAAATGGAGTTTAGTGTGGGTATTAGCTATAAATAACCCTCTCTCCTGTGATGGATTGATGCTGTTCTTTTGGTGTTGACCTTGAGACGCCTGGAGGGAAGGAGACATCCCCTACTAGCAGAGAAGATAGCATAAGCTGTACATTGTTCGCGTTTGCACTAAGTTTTACTTGACATTTCCTTGCACTAAGATAAATAGTTTGATAGTTTACTGACTTTAACAGCACTCCATTGGCCAGATGTCAGTACACTGCCCTCACCTCTTTGTTAAGTTATTCCTACCCCCTTACATCTGATCATGGCCGGCCTCTTGGTCTAGTGGTCAGCATTCCTGGCTACTAATCTAGAAATCTTAGGTTTGACTCCTGGTGGTACCATAGGTATTTTTTCTAAGGGAGAATTGTTCCTATAGTTGCCATGGCCTGGTTGGTTAAGTTTAAGACTTCTACTAGCACCACTTAATCATGATCATCACATCATCTCATTGGGTAGAGTATCTTGTAAAAGCTATGCTCGGTCCAAAAATTACTTCATTGCTCACAGATCTCTAAAAATAGATATGTAAATGGCTTGACATTATACCATTTTATAGTAGACTTTTTATATTTTGTTGAAATTTGATGATCTTGTAGGCATACTTTGGTCCCTTTCCTTCTCTAAGCATAATTTATTTAGTTAAACAATTAGAAATGTTGATTTAATTCATATAGATCTAATATTTATTAATTTGAAAATATTCATTATTCTCAAGTTTGATTTTAAACAACTCAATTAGATTTTATTGGAATATGCTAAAGTTAAAATATACTAACTACTTTATTATAAAATTTCAAGTACTCGACTTAATCATTGCATATTTGTCATTGATTGCATAATTTAACAAGTGAACATTTCTTATTTAAAGATGATCTAAATAAATAATTGTAAAATATATTTTGTTAGCTAGTAAAAGATAAAAATATTTTGTTAGAAAACAGTATTTTTAATTTATTTATACGAACAGCTGTAAAACAGTTTCATTTTTATAAAACAATCTATTTCCAGTACGTAAGAACAAATGACAAATTAAATGTTATATTTTTTAAATTTGACAGCTAAATAAGATATATTGTTATGTTTTATATTAATTTCTGATTTTTGAGAATAAGATATTGTATATTGTATTGAGATATCTTTGTTTCGCCATTGAAAATCGATTGTATTTGTACAGGGTTTATGGCTTGTTAATGGGTGGTAATTGTAGTGGTCAAATGGTTGGCAGGTGGTCAAAGGTTTGATTCGCTCTTGGTTGTATGAGAGAGGTCCTGAAATCTGGACTTCCCGCATTACTCGGCAACTGGGGCAGTAGCATGGAGTTGTTGCTGTAGCTGGAATTCTAGAATACAATAAATAAGTCTATATACCTACTGTAGTTCAAGAATATGTTTGAAAGTTTTTATGATTTTTTTCATTATATAGGAACAAAAATCTAAGAAAAGTATGAAATATTAAAACTAAAAATAAAAATTAAGCAGAATGTTTATCCATTAAAAAACAAGGATTAAAAAATCCTCAAAAATGAAACAATAAATTAAAGCTCAAATACTCCAGCATTCAATATATTTGAAAAAATTACAAATGACTATCTAGAATCTAACTCTGGAAGCCTAGTCTCGAGAACCCAACTGTTAATTCAATCGCTAAAAAGGACTTGTATAGTTAGGGAGGCATGACATTTTAGTTTCATTGAGGTTAAAAATTAAATAAATACACAAAATAAGTGAAAAACTATATAAAAATAATTCACTCAAATATGGTCTTGGTTCTTTATTATTTTTCATTCACGTCGTACTGCCTTCTTGGGTTATCTCCTTATTCATAGTAATTATTTAGAAATAAGGAAGGTTAAATTTAGAGAAAATGTATCAACATTTGCTTGGAAAGTGAGTTGGAAGATTCAAGGAAGATCACTTTAATACACACCTGGTTCAAATTTAAAGCTTGACTACTTTTTCACATAAAAAACCAGACAAGATAAGAATGATATCTTTGTCATTGTCCACATAGCCACCGGTGCAGATCAAAGCACAATATTTAAAAATTGCTTAGGTTAATTTGATTTTGAAAAATTAGCATTACTTAATTAGTGCTAACACGCACATAGAAAAGTCAAAGATTTTTTTTTAATTCACTAGAATCTACATATTAATGAGGACTATTTCATATGTAAGTTACAACATTGCTCCAGTCAAACTATGTATCACTCATACATTTTGTACCTATCTGCTATTAATTGTAGTCAGAGTTGTAGCGATAAATTTAATTATTGAAGCAGGTGGTTTCTACCTCTTGTGGCTTACGGTGAAATCTTCCAAAAAATATTGGATAAGAAATTTTTTAAATATTAAATTGACTTGCTTCGAAGATCGCATGATCTAAGATTTCACTTACTACCACAATTGACTGGATTGTTGAAAACTGGGAGATCAGGGTTCAAATCCTGATCGGTTTTATTGAGGGTGTTTTTTAATAAAATTGTTTCTGCTTCTCCCTCCATCCAAATGGGGGTCATTTACTTTCAATTCTACCTTCCTTATTTCTACCCCATTATAGTAAATATGGATACAGCCCAATTGTGTAGTAAGAAACCATGCACAAAAAATACCACCTGCAGTTCTTGCAGAACTTTAATGTTAAAAAAATATAATTGGGGTGGGTTTGAACCTCGATTACACTTCCTCTTGTTATGGCCTCAATTGTCGTGAATGTTAGCACTAATATTCACCCTTGATCGATCTCGCAGCCTTCGCAATTTCTCAAACTCGTCCAATTCTGACTCTGGCATCTTGAAGTGGAAATTGTCAAAGTAAGGGTGCCTGAGCAGCTGTTCGCAGGACCATCTCTTAGCTGGATCTTTGTCGAGACATTTCTGTACATACACAAAGGGAGAAACAGGCATTAAACAGCAAGGCTGGGAGTCAGTTTTACTGGGTCAATCTCTGACCTAGGAAACTAGGGTTTGTCGCAGATAGCTGCATCAAGGTTGGAAATTTCCCCACTATCAAAAGTGGCTTTTAAGCATATTTTTAGGTAAATACCTGTCAATTTCTTTTTATTCCCCTACACTGTACTTTCTGGATTGGGATTTAGATATCTTTGTGTGTAATTGAACACATAAAAAAACAACCTAATTAAACTTACAGACTCGTTTAAAACTAATTGAAGCTACACATTTTACTAAATTTAATTTGCATTACATTTTAAAAATTACAATCTTATTTAAAGGATAAAATATTTTATCTGAATCATTAAAATGGAAACATATTTGTAATAAATTGATATTTTATAATACAATAGTAAAAGCAGGCTCCACATATGGGTGGCAGAGAAAGCAAGGCTTGATAGGACTGCACAAGTAAACTTTTCGCTCCACTTGACCAACCAAAACACAATAATGCAACTAATGATTGTATATTTATTGGCTTTTAAGATATTTGATATTGATTAGGAGGGAGAAATTTGCCAGTATAATCTTGTCAAGCCTTAATTGTCTTGGCAACATCCTACTAACCACCCATGATAAATTTAACCATAAACTTTTTGTTAGTGTTTTGTGTTCCATGGGATGTTAGAAAGCTATGCTGTTGATCTCTTAGGACTAGTGATCTTGAATTATTATTAAGCTGACCTTGAGGAAGTCCAGGACATGGGGATGATTGACATGTCTCGGTAGTTTAGTTTCTAAAGGCTCTATTGTATCTGGTTGTGGTAACATCACGCCAAAAAAGAATTCATTAGTCTTGAAAATATTCATATGTCGAGGTGTCAAATCACCTGGAAAAATAATATAATAAAGAAAATTTAAAAAAAATCTGTAATTATTTTTTTAACGACTAATATTGTTTTAAACTATTTTCATTAAATTTTTGAATTTTTATATTCAAATAATTTAAACACTATAATAAACATTTTTTTTACAATTTTAGGCATATTATATTTAATTTAGGCTTTTGATTTAAGGTTTTTATATATACATTTTCAAGAGCACACAGATTAGAAACTAGCTTGATTCTTGAATAAACATAGCACCTAGTTATCTGGTTGTTAATTCATCAGTGTGAAAAGGGAAGCTCCAACTCACCAATGATTCATTTTAAGCCAGACCAAGAATCAAACCCGGGATGCTTAGTTTATTAAGCATACACCATACCATACCATCATAAGGTATTGTGCATCATTATTTCAAAAACCTATCTGAAATTTATTTTTCATATCTAATTTTGAAAGTAGATCCCTTATTTAGTAGCCTGTATAGAAATCTTAGTCACTCACATAGGCTAGAAGCGGTCTTGTCACTTTTCTATACCCCCCCATACCTTCAGTTCTCAATGTTGCCCTTGTTACTTGGTCACCATGGGATTTTTCTAATTTCAGAACACCTAGCGTTGAATAAATTCACTATCTCACCCTTAAATCCCCCTACTCCCCACAAACCTCTCTCCCACTCCAATATATTTTGTGTGACACCCCTAGCTGTCTAAATATTCACTAAACTTTCAACAAAGATATGGTGAAAAAAAAAAGGAATTATATTCACCTAAACTTTTCCTGATGAGATAAAGTTGGTCTACATCAGACTTGCCCGGCCACAAAGCTTGACCTTGGACAAGCTCAGCAAACACACAGCCTGAATCAAAGAAATCAATGCTTGTATTTTTGGTTGAAACTTATTAATTATTTACTCAGTAAATATCTCTTGGTCAAGGTCAAGATGATGATAAGCCATCTACGAGAAATTTTGAATCTTGGTTGTATCAGAAATATAATTTTCATGTGCTTTTATCCTCATAATTACTTAATAAGGGCAGTCACAGGTGCTAATAGCCCTACCTAGTGTATTTTGACTTGAGTATTTAATGTACTGTACCGCATCTTATTAATTGTTAGTGCTATGCATAATACACATTATGTTAATGTGTTAAGGATGAGTAAGGTCGAGTGTATAGTAAGTGTACCCACATTTTCATGGAGGGAGAGTGAAAACCATTTAAGAAAGCAACCTTCATATACCCCTATCTCCCCATCATCGGCAGTCTGTCTGAGCTTAGACCATGCAGCCACTGAAGAAGGTATGCCCTTTCTGAATACATTAACACAACACATGACTTACAAACTAACTTAACGTAGCTCCAGGTGTTAATAAACCTTAGTTTGTGTTGAGAGACTTAAAAACAATGTACATGAACTTCAGAATGGTAGCTAATAGTTATATATATTTTATTATTGTTTTAACAGTAAATAAGAGAATGCTAATTGAAATTTTATCTGGCTTGTTTACAATGTTCAAGTTCTACTTCGTAGGATTAAGTTTTTATTATAATTATTTGGAGTCTTGTGAGAGGGGGGCAAAATTGACATTTCGGACTGAGGATCACCATAGATTTTATCGCTGAGAATGCTCTGACTCAACTGAAGCATTGGTGACCAGTGCAAATATATTTAAATATTTTAGTGTGGGAAGGGGTTTTGTGCGGGATTCATCCTGTATTTTACCCATTTTAAAATTAATTAGGCACATGACAAATGTATCAAATGCTTAGTTTTCAATTGAAAAGTAGGCAAAGGTTTTTATTTCTTAATTTAGATGTTGATTGATACTGTACCTCTCACCTCCATTTTGGCTTGAAGCCTATTTTGAATTTATAAACTGTTTATTAAATAAAGCGGGATTTCTAGGCATCTCAGCCCCTTCATTAGGGGGTAGCACCATTGGTAAATTGATTGACTTGTATATAAAAAAAAAAGCCATAGTTCAAGTATCTATCCATGTGCAATATTACTATACAACAAATAGTACTTACCAACGGCCCAAACATCAACTGGGGGACCGTATAAAGTGTCTCCAACGAGTAGTTCTGGAGCCCTGTACCACCTGGTGGCCACATAGTCCGTGTAGTTCTCCCCCGGACCTGTAACAATCTGTGCTATAAAATATGGCCACTAAGAGTTCAAAAGCTTCTCCGCCCACATAGTATTAATATAATCAAACAGAACAAAACGTGCCCGTAATTTTTTTTTTTTTTCAGTTGAATTCATGACAATAACTCTGAAGGACTGGGTTAAATCCTGTCTGGTCAGGCTACACATGAGGTGAAATGTTGCACTTATGTTTTCCCATGTCTTTTGTTTGCACCACTTCTCAATACCTGTCTGGGGCTATACTCATTTAACTACACTAACGGGGTAGGGATGAGGAAGGTAGAACTTAAAGGTAATCTCCATGGAGGGAGAATGGGGAACCATTTAGAAAAAAAACACTTTCAGTCTCCCAGTCACCGGAAAACAAGATTAGATGAGGGATGAACTAATAACCTAAAATATCAGTTTACCCACCCGAGAACAAAACCTGTTGATAATCAGCACCAAGGGTCAGCACACATCTCTATGGTCATGTGAACTGCCGAAACCAATCAATCTAAAGTCTGAATTTTCACACCACTCAA
This sequence comes from Timema douglasi, assembly GCA_901482245.1. Taxonomy (NCBI): domain Eukaryota; kingdom Metazoa; phylum Arthropoda; class Insecta; order Phasmatodea; family Timematidae; genus Timema; species Timema douglasi. Next base: position 244,105 of record CABEEJ010000262.1, read on the forward strand.
GCGATCGTGTAACTAGCAACACCACTCAAGCGATTGTGTGAAGTGCTGCACCACTCAAGCGATCGTGTAACTAGCAACACCACTCAAGCGATTGTGTGAAGTGCTGCACCACTCAAGCGATCGTGTAACTATCAACAGCACTCAAGCGATCGTGTAACTAGCAACACCACTCAAATGATTGTGTGAAGTGCTGCACCACTCAAGCGATCGTGTAACTAGCAACACCACTCAAATGATTGTGTGAAGTGATGCACCACTCAAGCGATCGTGTAGCTAGCAACACCACTCAAGCGATTATGTGAGGTGCTGCACCACTCAAGCGATCGTGTAACTAGCAACACAACTCAAACGATTATGTGAAGTGCTGCACCACTCAAGCGATCGTGTAACTAGCAACACCACTCAAGTGATTGTGTGAATTGCCGCGTCACTCAAGCGATCGTGTGGATTTATGAGCACTCAAACGATCATGTGGATTGCTAAGCATCCAAGCGATCGTGTAACTAGCAACACCACTCAAGCGATCGTGTGAAGTGCTGCACCACTCAAGCGATCGTGTAACTAGCAACACCACTCAAACGATTATGTGAAGTGCTGCACCACTCAAGCGATCGTGTAACTAGCAACACCACTCAAACGATTGTGTGAAGTGCTGCACCACTCAAGCGATCGTGTAACTAGCAACACAACTCAAACGATTGTGTGAAGTGCTGCTCCACTCAAGTGATTGTGTGAATTGCCGCGTCACTCAAGCGATCGTGTGTATTGCTGAGCACCCAAGCAATCGTGTGTATTTATGAGCACTGAAGTGATCGTGTGAATGTATGAGTACTGAAGTGATTGTGTGGATTGCTGAGCACCCAAGCGATCGTGTGAATTTCTGCCGAGTACCCAAGCGATCGTGTGGATTTATGAGCACTGAAGTGATTGTGTGGATTGCTGAGCACTCACGCGAACGTGTGTATTGCTGAGCACTCACGCGATTGTGTGGATTGCTGAGCACTCAAGCGAACGTGTGTATTGCTGAGCACTCACGCGATTGTGTGGATTGCTGAGCACTCAAGCGATCGTGTGGATTTCTACCGAGTACCCAAGCGATCGTGTGGATTTATGAGCACTGAATGATCATGAGGATTGCTGAGCATTTAAGCGATCGTGTGGATTTCTGAGCACTCAAGCGATCGTGTGAATTTCTGAGCAGCCAAGCGATCGTATGTATTGCTGAGCACTCAATCGATCGTGTGGATTTATAAGCACTGAAGCGATCGTATGTATTGCTGAGCACTCAATCGATCGTGTGGATTTATGAGCACTGAAGCGATCATGTGGATTGCTGAGCACCCAAGCGATCGTGTGGATTGTTGAGCACTCGAGCTATCGTGTGGATTGCTGAGCACTCAAGCATAATCTGATTGCAATTGAACGTGTGAATCCCCTGTTACTCACTGAGCATCCTCGCGAAGCCAAAGTCGCACAGTTTGACGACTCCGTGCGCCGTAAGAAGGATGTTCTCGGGCTTGACATCTCTGTGGATACAGTTGTGCTGGTGGCAGTACGCAACGCCCTGTAATCAACAAGTCAACCATTGCCAAGTTGGCCACAAGGCTACACTGGTATCCCCTCTCATCAATGGGGGCGGGGGACGTGCAATTTATTGAAATATTATTTATGTAGGCCTACTTTTATACATTTAGGAATTTTAGAGTTTGAGTACGATTTTCTAAGGAAGAACTGTCTATAAAATAACTTAAAAACTTTCTTTTTTGCGGTCAATATTGATAAAACTTTATTGTTTTATTTTATAGGTATTAAAACTATATAATTATAAAAAGTTACAGTTGAAAATCACACAACTGCACATGAATATTTGAGAGTAAATTTAGAAACTTATGAAACTAAAATACTGTACTTTCGACAATAATCCTAATCAATGTGTTTATTTGATTATTTTTTTTAAATGTAACTTTGATGATCCATCAATGATCTTTTATAAAATAATATATTTTGCAAATCGTTTGTAAAATAGTTACGTTACATGCGCTAAGGTTTTTATCAAAGAAAATGGCATGGTTTGAAAGGTTTACCTACACATGCAAAGCAGCTGAAATATAACTGTCCAATGTGAAGACACCTTAGGCTATAGCATAAGTATGTTTTTCTTTTAATTAATAGAAAAATGTTGGTTATCAAAATGTTACGAGTTTCATGGTACATTCGTGGATATTGTTGACGTGATTGGCATCCATTTTTGTTATCGAATATATTGTACAAACTTTGAAGAGAGTGCGATGTACTGTAATAATAATACAGATTTTTATCAAAAGTGGTGTCAACTCTATTATCATATATTTTCCATAAGGAAAACCTATTCTCAATCTTATGAGGTAATTGTATTATATTTGGAAGAAGGTACAAGAAATATGGATAGAAACGTGTAAAAGGAACAAACACAATATGGATTTTACAATGAAAAGAACACAGTTCACACCTAACATTGTTTCCATTGGTGAAAGAGTTAATGGCTAGCTCTTGAATAAGATAGTTACTAGCCAATCCCCCGACCTAGGTTTCATTCTATCGGATACCATCAGGAGGGAGTGTGACACGCGCAACACAACTTACTAATAGAGGAAATATGGCAGCAATGTAAAATCTGAGCTGTGTTCTCCTTTTTATTGTAAAAGCCTTCCTTCCTTTTATGTTTTTATCCACCTTTCCTGTACCTTCCATCAGGTATAATACAATTATATATTCCATAAGATACATATTTTTCTTTTATAAAATATGACAGTGTTATAGTAGTACTTAAGATATGGTGTGATTTTATTTAAAATTATTTTAAATCTTTGGAAGGGAAGGGGGGGGGGGTTAAATCCCTCATTCCCCCTTTCTCTCTCCCTGGTGCACCATTGTGTTATATCTATGCTCATCAGTAATCAGAAACGCAGGAACCTTTTTGGTTTGGAGCGCTACAGGGGTAAAATTGTTGCGAATTAATATAGATGCTGGGCGAAATACCAAATAATTTTTTGAACATTAGATGTCTCTAGAAGTTAGTTTGAGAATATGTTCATGGTATGCCAAATTTGAAACATTTAATCATAACTAAGATATAACTATTGACCTAGTTTATTGTATGTAAGACTTAAAATTTAAATAAATGTTTAACTTACATAAAATAATTAGATATCTTTGAAAAATGACACCTGGACATAGGAATCTAAGTCAGGATTCTTGGCTCTAGCTCACCAATACTCCACTAATGTTATCTAAAATGTTGATGGGACAAGTGACCTTATGTATCTACCAATGTGAGTACGATGTATCCATGTGCCCCTTTATTCCTGTGTCATTGTCAGTAAGCTCCGAATAACCCACCTGAAGGGTCTGCCATGTGATCTGCTTAGTAAGCAGGTCTGGACACCCCTGGGGAAACTTTTCCAGCTCGGACAGGACTGTGTGGTCGCAGAACTCAAACACCAGGTGTAGCTTCCGTTTCCGCCGGAACACCTCCAGCAGGTTCACGAGGTTTGGGTGTTTCAGGTTCTACAACAAGAGGGGAATTGGTTCATGTTCTGCAACAGGAGGGGGGATTGTTTCAGGTTACGTTATGAGAAAGTGGGTTTTTTCAAATTTTCTAACAGGTGGGTAGTACGGTCGTATGTAGAGGTACTACTATTACGCTATATCACCTACACTAGCTTGTAGTGACTCCAATTATCTAATAATCTGCTTCTGTGACCGTGTGGTCTAACGCGCTACCCTCGTAGTAGGTTAGACTGGCAATGGTGGGAAGATCGAAGTTCGAATCTCGGTCGAGTGTATTAAGAGTGGTTTATCTAAAATGGTTTTACACTCTCCCTCCACGCAAATGTGGGTACACTTCCTCTAAATATAACCTTCCTAATTCCTAAAGCAATTAGCGTAATTAGTACATAAGCGTATAACCCAAACGGGTAGTAGGACGCGGTGCTAATAATATCTAATACATTCACCAGTGGTCATAGGTTTAAGGCGTCAGGTTGACAATGTACTGAATTGTCTGTGGGTGGTTAAGAGGCACGGCCTTCTTGCAGTTTGAATCTCTGCCGGGTTAACAGGGGGTGATTTTTCACGGTGGTTTTACAATCCTCTACCCGATCTGATGTTTGTGCACTTCATATAACACGACTTCATCCATAACCCATAAATTAAGCCAGTAATAACTCTGGCTATTAAAATTAATAATTAAAATACATACCAAGCCTACGATAGCAAAATAAGGATAGTGGGTTTCAGGACAAACACTAGCATACGTCTGCTATAATGAGAAACAAGACTTTAGGGAGGAATAACTCCCGATTCTCCTTATTTTTATACTATTATGTTTTTCACAAGGGCTATTAATGGCTTAATCTTATGGGTAGTAATATTGTTTTAAATAAAGTGCACCTGATATAAAGTGGAAATGGGACGAGAAAACCTCAGTACACTCAGCCAGGATTTGGACTTGAATTTCAACCTCCCCGTCAACAGCAATCAAGTCTACACCCCCAGTCCCCTGACCCAGGCACGTAGCCAGAAACAACTTTCGGAGGGGGCCAATTTCAGATGAAAACTTACTAAACTGGTGAGTCTAGGTGCGCGAGCTGGTGACTCATATTAATTTATCACTTTATGGGTTCCCTCCAAAGGCACCCGTAGGCATTTTCCCTCCGGGGGGGTGGGAGTGTTCTATGGAATGGTATATATTAAATCGAAGCCTCAAAATACGGTTTTTAAGGGAATCCTTGTCTCCTAAAAAGAAGGGAAAACATAGAGAAAAAGTTTCAGATCCACTCGAATTTGTTGGCGTTTTTACGACATTAATTACATCTAATCTGATAGTTTTGATTGAATTTTATAGGATTATCTTTTACAGTATTTTGGTTTGAAGGCGTGGGTGATGTGTTGTTAACTCTATTTTGACTTACTCCTCATTGAGATGCACATTTGTATTTTTGCGGTGTAATACCCTGCAGGCCCACGTTCGGGAATGATTGCCCGATGCGTGGTTCATCCGAGAGATCATGTATGTTTTTAAGTTTTATTAGGTGCTCTAAAACTACTATAGATGTCTCATTTTAATGATAAGTGGTGGGATATCAGTGCCCGATTGCTGAAAAACTTCCTCGGTGATCACACTCTTAATAACAAACCTTTGTGGTGCCCGTTAATATTCCTACCATTTTAAATCATCATAATATTTAGTAAATTAAAAATGAGTTTTAAGATTCTCAAGCCCTTACCCAGTTTTTTTAAAATTGAAGCCTTAAAAGTGGTTGGGGGCACTGCTAGCTCCCAACACTGTTGGGCAGATCTTTGATGCCTTTATTTGTTATTAAATTACCTATAATATATGGCCTCTCCATGTGGGTGCCCTTGGTTCCTCTCTCTCAGGGCTCCCCTCCTAGCTATGAATAACTTCAAAGCCCCAGATTCTACCCTATACCCCCCAACATTCTAACACAAAGGTAAATACTTTTAATTTTTATTAAGGGCCTTTCTTGTAAGAACATATTTAATAACATATAACATATCAAGAATCTACATTTCAAGGGGGGGCAGGGCGGGCTCCCCAGTACCCACCCTGGCTACGTCCCTGACCTGACCTTTAATTAATTACTGTGAAGGAAGAAGCCCACTGTTCACTGTTCGGCCATGCCAATAATTGATCCTGATACCTTTAGCTCCATAGGCAGATGTGCTAACTACTGAGCTAAATTTCGAGCTCTTGACATATTAGACCATGGCACGGATTAAAAATCCTACGCCTCGTTTGTCTCATTTCTAGATGATCGATAGGCTTCTGCTGCGACTAGTTTGAGCTGTGCTAGATATATTATGTGTGATTGTGAGCCCTGTATTAATAGACGTGTCAGGAAGGTGGGAGAATATTGATCTGGGGTCTTCGTTTGTGTTGGCAACACCGACAAGTCTCGGAGTTTGCATACGTTAGGCCAGCCGTGGTTTAACCGGGTGGATACCCGGCTACTATTTCTCAGTTTTGGTAACAGTTTTGTTCAAGTTTACCGCATCTTACTACCAGTCCAGGTTATCCGCATATTTACACTAATAGGGTGTGGATGAGTAAGATATAATCTAGAGACAACGCATCCTCATTTACGTGGAAGAAGAGTAAGAAACCATTTTGAAAAATCCACCTCAGTACACTCAGTGTGGATTTGAAATCCCAACACCCAGCCGCTCAAACTTAACGAGATTAATAACTTTGCGTGTCTACCGATGCGGGCTCCATTAAATTAGTTTGGTTATTTTTCACAAAGTTGTAAATTAATGCTCTCGAATCCGGGTGCTCAGTTTGTCGTAAAGTGTTTTTACTGTCACGCTTATTACTACCCATCCGTGATATACATGCATCTATACTAATGAGATAGAAATAAGGAAGGTAAACCTTAGATAAAATGTACCCACATGTGTGAAGAGGAAAATAGAAATGAAAACAGTTTAGCAAAAAAAAAAAACTCAGCTCAGCGGTACAGGATTCGAAACCCAACCTCCCCATCACCAGGAAAATCAGACAAGACGAGACTGATGCCTTCACCCACGGGCTGAATGGCCTATGGACTTAGAGCCGTGAGCTTAGATCAATATATTTCCTCCTTCCATCTCCCTTTCAGTTTTTTTTTGTACAGTACATTTGCCTTATAAAAGGATGGATCGAATGCGCTAAAGAAATGGGAGGGGAATGGAAGAGGGGAAATATCGGTCTAAATTAACGGGTCATGTATTTCTCCCAGTAGCATAGTGACTGGCCAATGGTCACCCCAGTTCCTCATGCAACCTGAGACACGCACACTGTGTAGCGTGCGGCTGGTCGCACAGAGAGAACACCCCCTAGTCAAACATTTAGTCTGATTTTGTCTGTAACGGATATACCAAGTGGGTGTTCTGAAGGTACTTTTTATTAAACCGTTTCCTACTCTCCTTCCACGCAAATGCGTCTACAGTTTCTATTCACTCTACTTTCTACATTCTTTACTATCAGTGTAGCTAAGTGGATAGCATGAAAAGGTAATTAAAAGATGCGGTGCACCAAACTAAAGAAACAGTGATCAAGTAACATTCAAGATATCCGTATAGTCTAAGTCAGTGGTTCCCAATAATTACCTACCAACCAAGGGCCACCCCAAAAGACTCTTTGAGATCGGTGGACCACCCGTTTTTTTTCTAATCTATTCTATGTATAAAAAAAAGTACACCCCCTCTCATATTAATAATAATTCATGTTAGAAAAGATACAAAGCTGTGAATTTTGCACAGTAAATTCAAGTCAAATGTGTTTTTACATAAATTATTATTATTATTATTATCACCACGTCTTACTACCCGTTCGGGTTATACGCACTTACGCTAATGTGCAATGGTAGGGTGAATGTGAGATGAAATGAAGGACCTAAAATCCGAACCACGGTGGAGGCCTGGCATTCCTCACATTCACAAGTTGTGATTAATACACGTCTTGTCAAAGGTGAAGGAAGGGTTTTGTAATCAGATAAATTTGTGCCGGGACCTAGGATTGAACCCCGGACCCCAGCACAAAAGTCCGACACCTTACCCCTAGATCACCAGGTCACCTTTTTAAATAATTTACTTTTACACCAACTCTAGTTGTAATAATAATGAATATAATAATAATAATAATAAGCACAAAAAGATTAGGTCTACATGAAAATGTATTAATTATGGAAAAGTTCAAATATACTCATTTGAGTCTAGTATTAGTGACATAAGTGAAACCTCTTCTTTTTTACCATCACTTCTTGAATATCAGGTTGAAGGCTGGACAATTTGACTCGAAAATATGAATGCATGTCAAGCCTATTTCTATACTTGTTTTTCATGTAGCACTGCGCAGGTGGGTGAGGAGGAGGGGAAGCTTTTTATTGATTAAAATTAGGCCTACTATTGCTTAGCTACTATTTTAACTTTTTATTTTGTTAAACTTTGGTGGTTGTCGTGGACCACCTAGGAACAGCTCTCGGATACCCGGGGGTCCACGGACCACCTTTTGGGAGCCACTGGTCTAAGGCGTCACTCTCTCGTTAGACTAGCCCCTAGACTTCCGATAGCAGGGAGATCGAGGTTATAATCCTAGTCCACAATCCTTCTCTGTGTCCTAGTCGGATGTACTGGGGGTGGTGTTTTCCATTCTCCCTCCACGCAAATCCGCGCACGCGTCTTTTAAATTAGAATTTCCTCATCTATAGCTCACTAGTGTAATTAGTACATATGCCTATAACAGAACAGGTAGTAAGACGCGATGTTAAGAAATCCAAGAAATGGGTTGCGTCCCTCCATCTGAATGCGCCTGTTGAAATAATAATGAACATCGCTTCCCTCCCAAGTAGGTCAGCCCTAGAGGGACATTGGTCGGAGTGGGTGTGGCCTCCGTAAGAGATAAGACTATGCTTGTGGTTAGCAGTGGTCAACTGCACGCGATTCTAAGGGGAATATACCCCAATTCTCCATCGAATGAACGTATCCGACAGATAGAAAACGTTACTATATCTACTTTCATGTATTCATACACCAAGTTATGTAGTCCATAGCTGTCACTTTTGATATATTATATTATCAATACATATAAAATAACACTATTAATATAGTAAAATTTTATCAATGACCACAAAACATATGTTTGTATTTTCCAAAAGGGGCTCCAAATGTTAATTCGTAAGAAAATTAAGGTATATATTAGAGTACAGCGTGTGAATACCCCAATATGGAGACTATATTAGAAACCACTGTGAGAATAAGTAGTTTAAAATAGAGGATATACTAAATTGCAATGTATACATGGAAGAACGTGCAAAATTTACTATCCGCTAAACGAGTCGCGAAAGCGTGAAAAGGGGGGCGGAGGGAAAAAAATAGTGTAAGACTAAAGGGTATTTTCCTTTCAAGTACAAGCTGCCGTTCTTATTTTCTTTAAAATCTTCTTTTCCGGCTGTTTTAAAACTCGTGCTAACCAAACGTTAGCGTGTGCGGCGCGTAGACTACCTCGCCGGACAGGACAAAGGAATCTTCCTCGCGCGGAGGGCAGTTCAATCATTTAGAAAAGGTCCTTGACACGCTTCCAACACCAGTCATTCTTTCGATGGAGATAGTAATGCGAGTCCCTTTCACGAGGTAGGTCATGGAGATGATTTAGACGGGAGAAAATAATAGAATAAGTAAAAGAAACATTTAAAAAAACATTATAAAGGAGGGAATTTAGTGTTTTTACTTCGTGTGTTGTTTGATAATGGCATAAAGGTGTTGCATAGAGCGATAATTTACAGTCCGATTCAAATCGGAAGAAACCTTTTCGACAGTTACGAAAAGTTTATAATACGATTTTTATATACTCATACGTCTAAGTCACGCAATCCATAGTTATCACTTTTGATAGAAAAATAACTATAACATGTTATCAATATTTATCGCAAAAACACGTATTTTTATTTTCTAAGGGGTTCTTCCTATCAGAATGACAATTCCTTGAAAATCAACTGATAGGTGATACGAATAGAATAAATGTTTGCAGGTTTTTCAGATATACAATTAGTTTATTAATTTTTTTCCGGCGCATTTTAGTAACCGTTCGGGGTATAATTATGCAAACATTAATTTCGCTTCTGGGATTTGAAGTAGGAACGTAGAATTTTGTGTAAATGTACCCGATTTTGCGTGTTAAACTATTTGAGATAAAAAAAAACACCCTCAGAACACCAGACTGGGATTTGAACCCCGACCACAAAAATCACCAAAGCTAAAGTACATATTCTTGACACTTAGATTGCGTTCCCACCCGCGCGTGGAGCTTTACAATTGAAAAGGATTTGTGCAAGAGCCGGCAAAACTCCACATTTTCTAAAAATCAAGTTTTACCAGAAAAAATTGGCAATTTGTTTGGTGTATTAATCGGTTATGATATAAACATACACTTTTCACAAATCATTGTTTTATATTTAATGTGTTGAAGTCCTTAAACCTTTACAAGGCCATCCTTAGTAAACCAAAACCGTGATTGTGATAAGTTAAAATATGTATTTTTTTTAAATGAATGGAAGTTAATACATACATATACATTTCTTTATGTATTGGTGCAAGAAACAACATTTTATTAGTATTATAAAATATTATATTGTTAGCTGATTTGATTTAAACTGCGTGAATATATATTTTTTAAACTCTCCTTTCCTTTTCATGAATAATATAATATTTTGCTGAATGGCTGGTTCTTGCACCAATCCATAAATTACTATCATAATTATCATGATCAACATTTTTACCATTATTATTATTATTGTTAGTAGTGGTCGTAGTAGTAGTAATAGTAGTAGTAGTGGTGGTAGTAGTGGTAGTACTAGTTGTAATACCTAGTTCGAAAACTAATGTTCCCTTTATAAACGCAAGATCTTATCAACATACGACCTGTAAACTCACATCATGGGCGTAGTGATAAAACTGAAGAGAAAAAGACATTGCTGACTAATATAACATATTATTCGATTTAAGTTTCCGAGAAAGGATCCATTGTCCCCTCATTCCAGGATACAGCTTTAACTTTGTTGATCTCTACTTCAAATTAGCGTTCTAAAAAGCAAATACTTTATACCCTCTATTAAGTTAGCAACCTCTATTCTCATAGAAACAATCAAGTGTACTGTCAATATCCTGTCAGGCCCTTCATGAAGAGTATATAAACAATTACCTCTATTGTTCACTGACTTTTTCCAGACTATCCAGACAAAAATATTTTTTTTTCGTGGTGATATTTTTATTAATTACACACCCAATATGAATGCACCTTCAATGGAGCAAATGCCGAACTAATATCAATTTGCTAAGGACGTACACACGTGGGCAAGTGGACAAGGGCGCCAGTCTCGACTGATTTGGTTAGACGATGACGGTAAGAATGAGGTTCAAATCTCGGCCGGGTGTACTGAAGTGTTTTTTACCAAACGATTTCCCACTTTTTCTCCACACAAATGTGGGTATACTTCCACTAATATACCTTCCTCATACCTAGTTACATGTGTCGAACAGCTCAACCAATTCACACTACGTACAAAACCGTATCTATGAGCTCAATACACAACTCTTAAAAACATTAAATTATTTATATATTATTATATAGGTCTAAGTAAGGATAACATTAACATTAACGAAAAAACGCTGCAATGGTGGTGGTAAAAAAATAGTAATTCGGTAGTATTTGAATAGACTTTAGATCTTATCGATAGTATATATTACCGTTCAACCCCGATTTCCAGGACAAACTAGATCGGACTAGTCCAAAGTGATACATCCTGCCGCTTGTAGGCTAAACCGATACAGCCCGATGTTTTTAGGCAGTACAAGTTTTAATTACCCATTACTCATACGATGAATCAACCTTGGAGAGGTTTCATCATTCACAGTTCACACGAAAATGTTGTCAGCTAACCTAACCTAAACTAACCTAAATCTGGTTTGGTCTAATAAAGTTGTAGGCTGTACTAATTTATCCTATGAGCTAGGCCAAAATTTCAGGATTAACGAATTAAGATTAGGCTAAACTAGTACGTTTTGAGACTCTTAGTACGTATCAATTCGGTCTAGCTCGATCTAGTTTGACCTGGAATCGGGTTTGAACGGTAACATATACACAGACACCATTTAATAGAATACGAGGAAGTATTTGATCCACGTTACTCACCGTTGCGTGGTTTACAAACCTAAAATGTTTTCAAATTGTTCTTAGTCCACACCTTAAACATTAAACACGTTAATTGAATAAATTATTTACTGTTCAAACTCAATATCATTGTAAAAAAAATGGGTAAAAATAAATTTCAGCATAGCCAAGTACCGTAACTACGAGTGATAACGGTAAGAAGAATTTTATAATCGATAAATTGTGATCACAATAAATTAAAGATTCTATAATCGATTATGTGATCACAACATAAATAATCAGTAGCCAACTCAATGTCCACGTCATGCAAGCACGTAATTTATTAGGATTAACGAAATTTGATTTAAAACAGAGTAAATCTATATTATAATTGTTTCTTTTCGATTCTTATTAAGTACCGTACTCACAACTGTGGATGTAATGAAATATGTCTGCTCGTACATTGTGAATTTGATTGAGATCTAACGTGTCAGCTAGACTTAAACTCAGTTTGCACGCATGCATAATGTATAACCTTGGTCAAGGGGATGAACTTTTTTTTTTAGCACCACGTCTTACAATCAATATTGGAGATGAGTTAACTAAATGGAATATTGACGAATAACTTTGTTTTGATTTAAAATTGAGAATGCTTAGTTTTCCCTGTTTCATCGTCAAATTCCCTGACTTTTGCATGCTTTTTTACTCAGTTTCCAAATTTATTTACTATTTCAGATTTTCTCTATTTTCCTTTTCGGTTGCCACCCTACTGTCAAATCCTCCCAAACCCTGCTATAAACAATGTATAAGTATATAAACAATTCCCCTTACTCTAAATATACTCCCAGATTATACCTTTCGAGTACAAACAATTCCCTCTATTGTAATATTCACTCATGCCATGTCTTTGGAGTATACACAAGTCCCACTACTGTCATATTCACTCATGCCATGCCTGTGGAGTATACACAAGTCCCACTGCTGTCATATTCACTCATGCCATGCCTGTGGAGTATACACAAGTCCCACTGCTGTCATATTCACTCATGCCATGCCTGTGGAGTATAAACAAGTCCCACTGCTGTCATATTCACTCATGCCATGCCTGTGGAGTATAAACAAGTCCCACTACTCTCATATTCACCCATGCCATGCCTGCAGAGTATAAACAAGTCCCACTACTGTCATATTCACTCATGCCATGCCTGCAGAGTATAAACAAGTCCCACTACTGTCATATTCACTCATGCCAGGCCTGCAGAGTATAAACAAGTCCCACTACTGTCATATTCACTCATGCCATGCCTGCAGAGTATAAACAAGTCCCACTACTGTCATATTCACTCATGCCATGCCTGCAGAGTATAAACAAGTCCCACTACTGTCATATTCACTCATGCCATGCCTGCAGAGTATAAACAAGTCCCACTACTGTCATATTCACTCATGCCATGCCTGCAGAGTATAAACAAGTCCCACTACTGTCATATTCACTCATGCCATGCCTGCAGAGTATAAACAAGTCCCACTACTGTCATATTCACTCATGCCATGCCTGCAGAGTATAAACAAGTCCCACTACTGTCATATTCACTCATGCCATGCCTGCAGAGTATAAACAAGTCCCACTACTGTCATATTCACTCATGCCATGCCTGCAGAGTATAAACAAGTCCCACTACTGTCATATTCACTCATGCCATGCCTGCAGAGTATAAACAAGTCCCACTACTGTCATATTCACTCATGCCATGCCTGCAGAGTATAAACAAGTCCCACTACTGTCATATTCACTCATGCCATGCCTGTGGAGTATAAACAAGTCCCACTACTGTCATTTTCACGCATGCCATGCCTGTGGAGTATAAACAAGTCCCACTACTGTCATATTCACGCATGCCATGCCTGTGGAATATAAACAAGTCCCACTACTGTCATATTCACGCATGCCATGCCTGTGGAGTATAAACAAGTCCCACTACTGTCATATTCACGCATGCCATGCCCGAAGAGTGTAAATAAGTCCCTTTACATTTAATACTCTCCCAGACCCTTACTGCAAACACTATGAGTCTCTTATCCTCTAGTCCTCACCTTGAGCAATCTTATTTCCCGCAGAGCAATCTTACGGATGAGAGGGTCATCCTCTGACTCGACGAACTTCTTAATGGCGACGATCTGTCCCGTGTCCCTGTTGCGACACTTGAAAACCATCCCATAGCTGCCCTCCCCGATCTTGCTGATCTTCTCGTAGCGCTCCATGAGACGGGACGGCGCCCTCGACCTGCACATGCACAAACAATTTATAGACTGGTGGTTGGCACGCCTGACTCACCAAGTGCATTGGGGATGGTTATAATGTGTTTACCCATTTCCTACCCAGGCGAGTGTTGGTCCAGTTCCTTAAACATTTAACTCTTTCATCAACATAATCAACTAGGGTTTTTTTAAACAATAGTGAATGTAGCCAAACTTCAAGTATTTCTTGTTTTGTTTACCGGTGACGAGAAGGCAGGGGTTTGAATCTCAGCCCGTTGCATTAAGGGTGGTTTTTCCTAAACGGTTTTCTTACGCTACCTCCACGCAAATGTAGGTATATTTTCTATCAATTCAACCTTCCTTATTCCAATCCCATTAGCGCTATTAAAATACACATATCGTGGAAGACGCGGTAAACAGAAAAAAAAAGTTTTTTGATGGGTGTATTAATTTAACGCGCACTTTATTAACATTCAGTTTACTTCAAGATATGATTTACACACCAGCTTGATCTAGGGAAAAAAATCTCATTACAACTGGTCAGATTTTGATACCCGACCTCTCCATCACGGGCAAGTCAGATTAAATTAGTCTTACACTTATACCACGTGCCCATTGGCGTGGGTAAACCCGCAATGTACCTGTACTTTCTATTCGACATTCTGAACAAGACAGCTCATTTTATGTTAGGAATTAATGTGTTGATAACGTTAATCACAAATTAAATATTTAATTATCCACATAGTTGGCACGTGTAAAAAGTGTCTAGCTTGTTTAGTCTAGTTTGTCGTTAATGGTGAGGTTGAAGTTTTGAATCAAAGCTGTGTGTATTCGAGGTTTTTTCCTCTCACTATTATCTCTACGCGAAAATGCTGGTACATTTACTCTTAATTATATATTTTACATTATTACCCCATTAATGTAATTGCATGAGTATTACCCGGACGTGTAGTAAGATACAGAATAAAAAATAAATTATACAAGCTCAGGGGAAGTTTTTGGTCAGTAAACAAGTGATAGATTCAAAATCTACTTTTTGTTCAAGATCCATCAGTTGAATATCAACGTAATAATAATAATAATAATAATAGAAATATGTATACAATCAAATAAATATGTTTTCCGCCATCTAAAAAAAAATCAAAATTATTTGTAGTTAAATTATTCCTTATTTTTATAATCATCCCAGATAAAGGGGTACATGAGTAATTAAATATGTTATATTTCTAATGGTATTGAATATTTGGAGCAGATGTAGATTTTTTTCACACAGTCGAATAGATACTTTATTTAAATAACTTACGTTTCTGGTTTCTTGAATCTTAAGAAGAAGTTCATAATTTTTATTAGGGAGACATTTTGGTCGTCCTAGCTCTTCACTGTCTGTAGGCCTGTCTCCTTTTCGAACTTTAATCACTTATGTACTAAGCCATGTTTTCTACACTGTTTCGTTTGAATTTTAGATTTATAGTCATTTTGTTTATTAGCCTGCGCCAATGTAGTTTTTGTACACAATAATAACTATTCTATTGTATTCACCAATGTCGTCACCAATTTGGTGTGTGTAACTTTTTCCCGTATTCAAATTTGAGTTTTAAATCATTTACGGTAGTTTACAAAAATAGTATTTAAATACTAGGTAGATTAGAACCAATGAATATTAAAATTGTTCAAGAACGTTCTATAATTTATACTTCAAATCGTAAACTCCTTAAATAAGAAACTGTCCATTTGGATACATTTGCTATCCGGGTGATCCAAAATTTTCTTTTAAGACTTCAGATATTAAAGTACTTATTCTTGAAATCTCTTTCATATTACTTTAAAATTCCCTTTGAAATCCTCATCTGTAATTTATATGTCCAACCAAGGTGTTAATTATTGCGTTTACTGGAGAAATTACACTTTCTGTAATAATTCAAAATACACAAACAATGTACTGTACACATCCGAGATACTTATAGAGATATTAAAGGGACCATTTTACTGTATTTAACGTTAAACAGTATGTATTTTGTTGATCGATCTTGTGGTATCGACATTTAAAAATTGAACTCCTAATCAACACAACACCAATAAGGTACTGGGATATCAAGTCACTGAAATAGTTAGGCAATATGGAATACAGTTGCATTGCGTGGTTTGCTACAAATATATCATAAGAGGCTATAATGGGGTTCATACATTCCCTTATATTCATTTGCGTGGCGGGAGAGTGGAAAACCATTTTGGAAAAACCACCCTCAGTACACCCGAACTAGATTCGAACCCCAATCTTCCTGTCATCAGCAGTCTAGTATACTGCGAGAGTAGCGTTTCAGACCATGTTGCCACAGAAACGGGTGGGATTGCTGTTAAACGACAAATATTTGCGAGCGGTAATCCAAACTCCACCTTGTCCTGGAAAATAAATATTAAGCCACTCAGAATAAAAACAAGATTTCCAACATCGCTAAATATTTTGATGATTAATATTTTGGGGTTTATTTCATGGCACTTTTAAACATAAAAACAAAATCTCAAATGAAAATAAAGTTTGTTGAAAAATTACACGCTAGCACTAAATTTGAACCCGGGGCTTGGCCTTAAGTACCATTGCACTTATTACTGGTCTCGTCCTCAGGTTCAAATAATCCATTATTTAAGGCTGAATGTATATGTGATAATGTCAGTTACTCAGCGCTACTAATTTGTTATTTTCTGACAATCGAAAATATGCTTTAACAAAACAATTATATATTGATCCTATTCTTAAGTACATTTTTTCAATTGATAAGTGATTTAAATCGACATTAATTAATCATTTGTCAAAGTGACGACATATATTAGTGAGGTGGATTAATACGGAACAGTTTTACTAACTTTTTACTTCTCCCAAAGGGCCAAATTTAATGTGAGTCAATTTTATCGTGAATTTTCAATGAAGATGTTGCTCTCTTTATATGTTGTTTGTTCAAAGGATGTCTGTATATGCTATGTATTTAATGTGGTTAAGAAAGTGTGTGTAGACTCAACTCATGTAGAGTTTACATGTAAAATTGGCAGCTTTGAAAGCCAACCTTTAGACATCAAGGTTGTGTTTCTGAAAATAGGTGATTTTGCACGTACATCATAGAAGCTGCCTTAAAATAATGAATTATGTGGTCTTGGACATAGGATGAACGTGGATATCTCAGCGGTAAGATTATCGGCACATTTATTCAAAGATTTAAATTTATTAGAATTGCTTATCATCGGCATTAAATCAGTACACAATATAATCCCATTTTTCTAAACTAGCTCATCAGGTTATATTATGAAGCAAGCCACGTAACACGACTGTATGTCATATTGTCTTATTAATAAGGCTCTCTCTTACTGATTGAAACTTGGAAAGTGCCGTCAGATACTTTTGAAGCAACCCGCGTAGCGTAACTGTATGTCATATTGTCTTATTAATGAGACTTCCTCTCTTCCTCATCCAAGTTTGAAAGACGCCGTGAAGAAATTCGTCTAACATGACTGTATGTCTATTTTGCCAGGCCAATAAGGTTTCTTTAAAATTCTGCTACTTTACCTTTACCGTTATTTGGTTTTGAAACTTAACAATCAAAGATTACTATTATTCGTAACCTCCCGGACTAGACTAGACCTCAAGCAACAAGTTACCAACTAAACTATTAAACCAATTACATTTTTAACAGAGTTTGGAATATGAGGCCTCCCAGGGTTGGTATATTAACGGTTAAAACAGTTGGCTTGTCTCTCACAGCCGAGATAAATTCAAATATATTTTAAACAAAACTGGTCCTTAAATAATATAAAAATCTAGATAAACAAATAAATTGTATACATATAAAAAGTTTAATTACTGAATCTAAATGTCTAAGTAACGTTTATTGTTTTCAACTCAGGTGACGTCAATAACAGTGAATAAATTATGTAGAATGGCTAAAAAATACTTCAAGTTCATATTCATCACAATAAACAAACCAAACAATTCTGTAGTTGACTTTAAATTAATAAAGCATTAAAAATTCAGCTTAATAATGATGTTTAATCGAATCGCAAAATTACATACAAAAAGTTGTTCTTGATAGGATGTACAAATACTGAGTATTTTTAGTGTGATGAAAGCTTTCTTATATAAAAATTGACATTGACCTATATTAGAGAAATGGTATAGAAAAGGGCTATTTTTAAACATATTATATCAAGATCATAGTGACAGTTTTCTGCGTATTTATTAAAATTTATGTGAAACTATCCCCTACGGTTATCATTTTTTAAATATAATTATGCTTAGCTTTCAAAAAGTCAAAAATAAAAATATACCCTAGTTATTGGGCTTCGTTTAAATGTATTTACTATAAAACTATGTTGAAACAAAATCACGCAATACCTTTCTACCCAAACTTAATGGATAAAAGATAGTACCAGAAAAAAGTAAGTTTATAAGTAACACAGAAAAAAGGTCGCGGTAGCCCGCACAGTTGCCGACATATTCAGGGGCTCGTGGCCCAACCTTACTCGACCAATCGAGAGAGACTGACTGAACTTGTTATCGTGACAGGTTGTGAAACATATACGTGGGACTTCCCCTTCTTTCATTATCTCTTCCCCTTCCACAATATTCTTTTTATGAAATATAGATCCACTAACGACATAAATATTGGATGAAAAAACAATTGTGACCTTGAATATACCATGGATATGGTTTTACAAAGGCAATGCCAACTATGCAGACAAAATATCCCAAGTTGATTATTTGACATTATTTTACATACCGGTAGTAATAATAACTTGTATCTACTATTTAGTAATCTCAAATACAGGTTGAGGAATTTTTTTTATTAAAGAGGTATTAAGTTTAATGGGAACAGTTCAGGAGTGGGCGTTCAAGTATTCCTATTTGACAGCAAAGGAAGGGTTGAAAACCATAAAAGGGTACTTGATTAATTTTGTTAACTATTATTATTATTTAGCACCGCGTATTATTACCCGTTCGGGTTATAGGCTAAATTTTTTAACTGAACAACAAAGTAAGTTAGATGTATTTTTTTTTGTAGATCAATATTAGTTAATATATATTTTTAGCATCGCGTATTACTTACTACCCATTCAGTTTGTACGCTCTGTACTAATTACGCTAGTGGTTTAAGGATAATGAAGGTTGAATTAAGAGGAAATGTACCTACATTTGCGTGGAGAGACTGTGAAACCATTTAGGGAAAACCATCTTCAGTACAACCAACTGGGATCGAACCATGATCTCCCCGTCATCGGCAGTCTATTCTATTAACAGAGTAGCACGTTAGACCATGCGGCCACCGAAGCGGGTTGTTAAATAATTAATTTTAATTTGAGGGAAAACGCTTGATAATGACCAAAAGTAAAGGCTCAATTACCAGTGAAGAGTTTAATTGAATAATATATATGTTAAGTGGGTGAAAATGTTAAATTTTAGGGAAAATCAGTTTAAAGAATAATAATATGACACAAAATTTAGCTAAGTAAATTGATTAAACTTTAATATGACTACTCAAGTATTCAATACAATATGCTACTTTATCGATGATCTGGCATTACATATATTTTACTGGTATCCTGCTACTGTATTCTTAATTTGGCAACACTGATAGATAGGTACTTTACTAGGCGTGTGGTAACACCAACAATTTACTATTAATCTGCCAAAATCGCAATCTTCTTTCAAATTTATAGTTAAGCGCCATTTTATTTTCTTTGTTTCATGTAGCTTATGGGTATTTATAATCAGACTATAATATAGGATTATGTTCGAAATTGTATTTATTGAGTAATGCGTGATATGTGATTGTGTAAACAAAAAGAGTAAAGAGAAGATAAAAGAATGAAGACAGAAATAGCCCACATAGTTTGGCCTAAGGCGTCACACTCACTAAATATACTAAGAGTGCCGGCTACTGAGGTCGGGGTCCGAACTTATGCTGGGAGTTTTGAAAGTGGTATTTCCTAAACTCGCATTTGCGTCGAATAATCGCGGAAAATTATTTAGTAAAAAGTAACCTCACTACCCCCTGTCGGGATCCGAGTCCCAACATCCTCATCACCGGCGAACCAATCTAGACAATCCTGATTTAAAGTCCGCATGCCCATCGGTGTGAGAAGGTTTTATAATAACACCCTTGAATGAAATATTACCAGATGGGAGCCTTAGCCCCGAAGTAGGCCATATACAGATCATTTCGCTTGTTCTTAATTTCGCTCGTTTGAATTTTACTCTTCTTCGTTTCGAGCCGGTACGAATTCTCGTCATCGCGGTACTTCTTGCCAGGTGGATTGGTTCCGACCAACTGCGACAAATAATATATATCACAAGATTTTCTTTTCTTACCGGAAAACATGATGCCTAACTACGTTGCTAGATTTGGTTAGAGTTGTTGCTAGACGACGCTTTCCAACACTATAAAATAACAATGCAATTCCAACAATGGCTTACACTGGCAGATCTAGCTAGGTGGCTAGCCCTCCTGACTAGGAACCTAGAGGCTGGGGCTCGATCTCGGCTGGGTGCTTTGGGGTGTGTTGTTTCCTTCAAGAGGTTTTTAACTTCTATCTATATCTAAGTGCTGAATTACGTGCTCATCGCGGAAATACCCTATAATTTAAAAAATAGTTAACGTAGCTACTTTACTTTCCATAGATGGCAGCATTGTATGGCAAAGCCTAAGACGTTCTTTTTCTAATGTGGAAGAAATATTTCGACTATTCGTATGTCTGATGGTAAAACATTTTTCAGGAGAAAGGCCATTTTCTCAGCTAAAGAGAATAAGAAACTGAGGGGCATCAATATCTCAACAAAAACTGAGCTTAGCATCATGTGTATGAAAAGCGATAAGCTGCGTAGCATATCATTTGAAGACATAATTCATAATTTTGCTTTTAATAAATCATGAAATAAAATTATTTAAATTGTAGGTTTATTAATAACATTAATCTGATTTTGTAAACAAGTTCATTACTATTTGCATTAATAAAAGTATCAAGCCTGACTACTTCATTTGTTAACATTTTGTATGTTAAAATTATTTTATAAATTACATTTACGTATTGTTTCCAATGGTTATACTATATTAGAATGTGTAACCGAGATCAAGGCTACTAAATTATAAACATGTAATCAATAAATGTATTCGTTTGAAAATAAATGATTGTATTTTTTTACTTTAAATGGCTTGCAATTAAATAAATACAAGGCATGCCAGTATGTTTTCAAGTTTTGTGAGACCTTTTGGTATAATTCTTTTTTAACAAGGGACCTCCAAGATTCATTCATATAGCCTAGGGCCTCATCAAGTCTGGTCTCACTAGGCAGTTCTACAAATACTATATTGTGGGATGTGGTGGGAGCCATACCCTACATACCACCGTGCGGATTTAGTAAGCACCTTGGGCGTCACTAAAATTTTTCTCAAAATATATGTAGGCCTATGTATGTGTAATGTATACTACATTCCACACTACCTAATTGGTGGCACTATACTATATTTTGTTATTACAAATAATTACTTGGAGATATCTTCGGATTAAATGTTTATTTAATATTATAACGTTTTATAAGAAGCATGGCACCATATTTATATCTGTCTATCTTGTGACACTCTGTATAAGTAACTTACTTGCGTGATAATAAAGCTTAACCATAGCACACAATTTAAAAATTACACCAACGTGACCTGAATTTTAAAACCCAAAGAGGAAAGCGGATAGGTTCTCAAAAGTCTGGTGGAAAATACCCTTTTCATCCCCCTTCACTGGACTAGATGTAGTTTAACAAGTTCACTGCCCTCGAAAGCACGGCAGCAAGCTGAAGGAGTTATCTTTATCACGATGCATACGAAATGAGCGGCCCATGAATCTCGGCACGTCACTTCCGGCATCCCCCGACACAGAAAAAAAACAACACAATAGCCGTCACCAAAGCAGGTCTCGGAACCGAATCTGAAGAACTCGTTAATCATGATTGAGGCTAGAAATGTCATTACTCCCCCAAATAAAAGAGGGTGCAATAACATTTCGATATTATCACAGGATGTTTACCCGCATCGGTGGGAGAATGGGATAAATATCAGGCTCGTATTAACGAGAAAAGATGTTGAAATAGTCACTGTAAGTATCACACGTTGAAAACAAACAGCAATTTATCCTCTCTACTCCCCCCCC
>CABEEJ010000262.1:266974-284422 GCA_901482245.1 Timema douglasi
GGGGGAGATATTTGATTGTGATACCTCACGTTTTAAAAGCATTTTAACTTGTTTATAAGAATATAATTATAACTACTAAATTCCGATTTTATTTTACTAACTACAACCACCTCTGTGATCTAATGGTCACGTTTCTTGGTTATAAACCCAGAAGTACCGGGTGCGATACCCGACCCTTTAAGATTTTTCTGTGAAGCAGTGGGTCTGGAACGTGGCCAACTTAGCCTCGTAGGACAAATTGAGGAGCTACTTGAGTATATAAGAAGCGGATCCGGACTGGAAAATTAAGATTTACGGCTGGAGGACTCATTGTGCTGACCACACGACACCCTCTATCCGCAAACCTTTGTCAACGTGCGGCGGCCACTCGGTCGGTATAGCTTGCTTGAGGGCTGCCTCCATGGATTTGTTCTCTCTACTAACTATATAATAAGAAAAATCAATCATAAAATGGCATTTCTGATTTTAGGAAAGGCGTAACCTCACTTATGAGGTCAGAATGAAAGTGTTGTATTATTAATAATAGAAATGAGGTTATTTAACAGTTAAAAACTTTACTAGATCTACTTTCATGGTTCCATACGCCGAACCATGTGCTCTGCATTCGTTACTACAGGTTATATGGCTGACCTCAATTTTGACAAATTTAAAAGAAGACACATCTATCTATCTGTCAGTCAATGCTAGCTAATATTAATCTGTTCTTTATACATTATAAAAGTTTATTTACCACTGTTTACTTTAATTGGTGTGATGCAACAGCCTCGCAATGAACTGGATTGCAAGTAACAGGGCGAACAAAGTTCAGACTTCGACTCGGCGTACTGAAGAGTGAGTTATCAAATGGGATTTATCACCATTGCTTTTTCACCCTCTGCCCACTCTAATGGGAGTGCACTTCCTCTAAACCTCCTTTCTCATTCTTGTCTCATATTCTTTTGTTTGGCCTCATGTCTTACCTCATCCAGGCTATTCATATATTTACACAAATAGTGTAGTAATTAATGAGTGAGAAAGGTAGATTTTAGAGGAAATTTTCCCACACCTGAGTGTGAGGAGAGTGAAAAATCATCCAGGAAAATAACCACACCCAGCTGGGTTTCTTTTATGGTATTTTTCCTACTTAATTATTTTTCTAGCATATAACCCGTACGGGTAGTGAGACGCGGTGCTAAAATATATATATATTTTTTCATAAGAAAATTTGTATGGCACATTTTTATTTTATTATAGATTTTTTCTTGTGAAATTATTTTTAGGGTGGAAAACATTGCATTTTCAGTATCTTGTGATAAAATTGTTTGACCTTGTTTAGAATATATTTACTTTATTGATTGTTTTAGATTACCCTATTTTTACCTCTTAAATTTGTACCAAATTTGTTTAGAATCATTCTAATGAATTTACTTTTATGTATCTGCTTTATAAGGTTAAGAACATATTATTTTCTGGTGGCATGCATTTTTCTTGTTGCCTCTTACATTATTATTCCTATTAGCACCGCGTCTTACTACCCGTTCGGGCTATACGCACTTACGCTAATGTGTAATGATAGGGTGATTGTGAGATGAAATGAAGGACCTACAGTTTAACGTGGAATACGAACCACGGTGAAGGCCTGGCATTCCACACTTTCATAAGTTGTGATTAATACACGTCTTGTCAGAGGTGAAGGAAGGGTTTGGCAATAAGATAAATGTGCCTCTTACAGTCTTGTCAAATTTTGTTAGAAGAGGTTTATAGCTGCAATAACGCATAGTTAAAAAACCATTCATAGAGACAGAAACTCTTCATTGTTTACTAGATTATGGAAGAATAAATCAAATGCATCGTCCAGAGTTGTTTTTAACTAATGTAAGCCCTTCAGTAAAATAAATATAAAATGTACCGGACGGGAGTGAAGGATGGATATAAACCACGGTACAAGAATAGTGATAATAAGCAGTAGCAGTGGTCAGTATAATCCAGTGGCGTGACCGGGCTCTGGAGACACGCTAGAGGTTGGAGGATATAGAGTACCAAGAGGGGAAGCGGAGTGTCTGCAGTAATAAGTGACTTAGCGTGACCTGTGAACTTTGCGTGCTACCACCTAGGCTGGCTTCACACAACCTCTCCTCTACCCCGCTTTATTCCCCATCCCCTCACACTTTTCTCGTGCAGAGGAGTTTGGCTAACCTCACGCTTCGTCCTCTTTCACCTAAACCACATCTTGAATATCCCCCTTTCTTCTGAACCACATATTTCCACTTCCCTCTCTCCTAAACCACATCTTCCCGTCTCCCCTCTCTCCTAAACACATCTTCCCGTTCCTCCTCTCTCCTAAACCACATCTTCCCGTTCCTCCTCTCTCCTAAACCACATATTCCCGTTCCTCCTCTCTCCTAAACCACATCTTCCCGTTCCTCCTCTCTCCTAAACCACATATTTCCACTTCCTTCTCTCCTAAACCACATCTTCCCGTTCCTCCTCTCTCCTAAGCCACATGTTTCCGTCCCTCCTCTCACCCAAGTCACATGTTTTCGTTCCCCCTCCCTCCTAAGCCACATATTTCCACTCCCCTTCTCTCTTAAGCCACATTTTTCCACTCCCCCTTCTCTCCTAAACCACATCTTCCCGTTCCTCCTCTCTCCTAAACCACATCTTCCCGTTCCCCCTCTTTCCTAAACCACATCTTCCCGTTCCTCCTCTCTCCTAAACCTCATCTTCCCGTTCCTTCTCTCTCCTAAACCACATCTTCCCGTCTCCCCTCTCTCCTAAAACACATCTTCCTACTCCCCCTCTCTCCTAAGCCAAATATTTCCACTCCCCTGCTCTCTTAAACCCCATGTTTTAGCTCCTCTTCTCTCCAAAGCTACATATCTCCTAATCCTAATCTTTCCGCTCCTCCCTCTCTCCTAAGCCACATATTTCTGTTTCCCCTAAGGCTACGGCCACCCTTGTGACCCGGTCGTGGTGATCTATTGTGTAGATTTTTACGAGGGCGACCACATTTGGCGACCAGCGACATATTTGAAAACGCTTTCGTGAGCCTTTTCAAATCGCAGCGACAAATAAGCTCGCCCTTATTTCTTATGGAGGCGGCCACACTTTCGTTCGTGTCACGAGTAAAGCTCACAATATATCTTTAATGTTGGACGACTTAATTATATTCTAAAATTCTAAATGTATTTTCTTTGCTTGGAGTGGTCTACTTGGAGATATTGAAATATTTTGCCGTCTTTGTATGTGCAGTATTGATTCTTTTGGATTTCTAGTAGACTATAATTGTTGGCTTCTGAGATAGTAATTTAAGTTGGGGTTGTTGTTTTTTTTGCAACAAGTGTGTACAGTAGATTATGAAATTGATATTTTACCATTATAAATATGTCATTTTGACAGTTTGAGTTAGCTACAGGCCTACAACCAATGTTTCATCTTTGACCCAACCCACTATGATTTGGTTGAAGAAAACCACAAAAAACGCGTAGAAGAAAAAATAACCTCTACAAATATCTGGAAACACTTAGGATAAACCACTATTTTGTCACGTTTTTATGTTTAAAAGTCACTATTGATAACTTTTTAGTTTGTATTTATTATTTCAACTATTTTTAAGATCATGAGCTGTTATGAGTTCTGATATGAAAAATGCTAACCAGAGCCAAACAATGCCTTTCAAGCAATGAGTATCACTTCTCCATCAACCCAGTTATCGGCCAGTATCGCAAGCAGTCCAACACCAACACAACCAATAGAAATCACCGACATCTGAACATGAGAGCGAGTCAAGTGTGTTTAGTGATCCTGATAACAATTAGAATACTATTACAGTTTTAAAGCTTACATTTTTAATACCTAATTTCAATTAAATTTTACATCAAAAACATGTTTACCGTAAAAATAAACCACGTGCTGTATCACTTCTCGATAAATATTGCTGCACAACAATATCATTTGTTTATACACTACTGTATAATCTGAGCCTCATTCTACCTCATTTTTACCACAACTTTTTTCTTAGACTAGAATTGTGTTCTTGATTCTCGTGATTTTCTTCTCAATTCCCTCTCGCGACGACCGGGTCGCAAGCGAGGCCGTAGCCTAAGACCCATATTTCCGTTCCCGTCTTCTAAACCAAATATTTCTGTTCCCCTCTCTCCTAAACCACATATTGCCACTTCTCCTCTCTACTAAGCCCCACATTTCCACTACCCCTCTCTCCTAAACCACATATTTGTGCTCCTCCTTTACCTAAACCACATATTTCTACTCTCTTTCTCTTATAAGCCACACATTTCCACTCCAACTCTATAGCTACATACTGTATTTCCTTTCCCTATGTCCCTCAAACCACATCATTCTGCTACCCTCTCTCCTGAACCCCATATTTCCACTCCCTTCCTCTTCTAAGCCACACATTTCCGCTTCAATTCTATAGCTACAGTAGCCTCATGGCTTCTTTGGTACTGACTGACAGCTCACAGCTGACTTCCGACAGCCAACATTTAGGTATATACCTAAATTTTGACTGTCCGAAGTGACAGCTGCTAAACACATGTTTTTGTAGATCATTTGGTTTGGCGTAGGGATACATAATTTGGTCTGGTAACTTTTCAAAGTGGTCAGTCAGCACCAAAGAAGCCACGGGGCTACTGTACATACTGTATTTCCTTTCCCTATGTCCCTCAAACCCCATCATTCTCCTACCCTCTCTCCTGAACTACATCTTGCCACTACCCCTTTCCATGGTTATCTGTTTGGTCTATTAAAGCTTACAGCTTGTTATTATAACAGGGTCCAAATTACCTACTAGGCCGGACCTATATAAGTAGGCGATGGCTTAGATACATATTGAGTATTAATTAACCACATTGATTTCGTGTAGTGAAGGAGCGTTCATTGAATTTATCCGAGACGACGCTTCCTACCGACATGTGATCCTTGAAATGTAATTATGAGTGATGTTGTGAAAACCAATTTTATCATTTATTCGTGTTGGTTGACAATACACATGATTATTATCAGTAATTCAACAAAAGGCAACAGAAGGTTAGAAAAAAAAACTAGTTGAAAACTAATGGCGTGAGGTGGAAGCTGCTGGTATGTTTCAGATCGAAGGGTGCTTTGGGGGTAGATCCGGTTCCTGGTTGTGCCTATAATTAGATCAAGATAAGAATGAACCAAGGCTACTTTAGTTATCAAGGCTCGTTTCATGACGTCACAGCACGCGCCAGACCAGCCGCCATCAACTGCATGGCAGTATAGTCTATGTGCGCCAGTACTGGTGGCGCGACTCGTGATGACTTCGTAAGTTCTTACAGGGAAGATCTGATCGGCATCATGTTTACCGCAATCATTATTATTATTATTATTATTATTATTATTAGCACCACGTCTTACTACCCGTTCGGGTTATACGCACTTACACTAATGTGTAATGGTAGGTGATTGTGAGATGAAATGAAGGACCTACAGTTTAACGTGGAATCCGAACCACGGTGGAGACCTGGCATTCCCCAAATTCACAAGATGTCTTGTCAGAGGTGAAGGAAGGGTTTGGTAATCAGATAAATCTGTGCCGGGACCGAGGATTGAAACCCGGACCCTCAGCACAGAAGTCAGACACCTTACCCCTTGACCACCAGGTCACCCATAAATTCAATCAATGAATAGGCTAGCCACAAAATATATAATGATAAAAATCTAATTAATTACAAATACATTTTAGAGTAACTTTTGTTTGTAATCCAACACAAATGCAGTTTTTTAAACAATCAAACTATGAACTGAAATTTTCAACCTTTAATTTTTTTTGGTGATTTATATTTTGTACCCGAGGACATATGTTTGGGTTTTAACATTTCCGCCTTAACTTAATCATTTTGCTGTAGATGTTTAGTAATACTTTACTAAAAACTAAAATACATTTCTCGATAAAAACTTCATAGCTTGTTACACTAGTTTTAGAGGACTCGGTATTTACATTTTTTTAAGCACCAATAATTACCAGTTTAATAAAAATACTTTTTTTGGGATTTGCAAGTTAAAAATACCGCCTCGCATATCTCACCAATAACTATATTGAAAACTTTAAGCCCAAAAGCTAAAATATTAGTGACAAAGTTGTAAGGATATTTGAGGAACCCCCAATCAATAACATGAATTAACAAATTTCTTATCGTAAAAAGACTCTGAATGTACATTGTACATTTTCACTTTAAAAGAAAAAAACTGCTCATGTCAACCATGGAATGAGCAGTTTTTCAAAATTCTATTGCAAATATATCCACACTAGTGGTTCGTTGCAGCAATGGCTGCAGATTTTTGCACTAACATGTATTTTAATTTTTTTATTGGCAATGGATCTATATAATAAGCTCTCACAAACATTTTAGTTAAAAGTTCACCCGTTAAAGGCTATCAAATTTACTTAGATATTTAGTTTTCGATATGTAATTAGAATTAAAACTTATATTTTCCACCACGCCCCGATGATAACTTTAAAATGACCCCTCTCCCAGATATCTATCTATTCGTTGCACCAAACAACTCAAGTGACGATTGAGCTGATATTATTTTTAAACAAAGATAAATATTTGATTTACCAAAATGCAGCCATATATAAATCATGCTTTCCATGGTGATGTAAACAAAGAATAGTTGTACAGATGAATCACTGCCCACACGGAAGGAAAAGATGAAAAATTCACTAGGAAATTTTTTACCGGCATCATAATTCCCTAATATTTAAAATGAGTGTTCGATTGTCCAAATCTGTTGTCATTTCTTCGTAATTTCTCTTACTCTAAACGGGCTTATCAAATAATAACTATTAAAATATATGTTAGAGAGAGTGATACAACTTGATAGAGAAAATGAGTGTGTAGGTGTGAGAAAGTGAACGTAAGAAACTGAGAATGGACAATTAAGAGAGAGAGCGAGTGATAGTGAGAGTAT
This sequence comes from Timema douglasi, assembly GCA_901482245.1. Taxonomy (NCBI): domain Eukaryota; kingdom Metazoa; phylum Arthropoda; class Insecta; order Phasmatodea; family Timematidae; genus Timema; species Timema douglasi. Next base: position 273,911 of record CABEEJ010000262.1, read on the forward strand.
GTGTATGTGTTAGAGAGAGAAATACTGGGAGAAGAGAAAAAGAGTGTGTGTAAGGAGAGAGAAAGTGTGAAAGAAAGTGAAAGAGAGTGTGTGTAAGGATAAAGTGTGAAATAAAGTGAAAGAGAGTGTGTGTAAGGAGAAAGTGTGAACGAAAGTGAAAGAGAGTGTGTGTGAGGAGAGAGAAAGTGTGCGGGAGGATATGAGAGAAAGTGAAAGAGAGAGTGTGTGAGAAAGAAAGGGTATTTGTAAGGAATAATGCGTGATAAAGTGTGTGTGAGAGAGAGAAAGAGAAAAAGAGAGTTTGTAAAATTTTGGTAGAGACATTGTGTGAAAAAGAGAGAAAATGCGAGGGCGTTTGAAAGCGAGTTTGAAAGAGAAAATTGGAGATATAGAAATTAGTTTATAGAGAGACCATTAGATTTAGAGAGAATTAGAGAAAGAGTTAAAGAGATAAATTAAGAGAGAGAGTTTGATTTAGTGAGTGAGTTTGAGATAGAGAGACAGAGTTTGAGATAGATAGAGAGAAAGTTTGAGATAGATGGAGTTTGAAAGATATCGTATTTTGGAGAGCGTTCAAAAGATAGAACGTTCGAGAGAGCTTACGAGAGCGATCATAATAAAATAATGTGAGAGAAATCTTGTGATAAAGAGTGTATGTGAGGGTAGAGAAAGTGTGTGTGAGAGAGAGTTTTATAGAATGTGTGTGTGTTTGTGAGTAGAGAGAGTGTGAGATAGTCTAATAGAGAGAGAGAATGGGAAAATATAGATGTGGTACTCACACATTACCGTGCTTTGAAATATCATTCCCTCAAAATTAAGTATCAACATGGAAACATAACTGAACTTATTTTGTATTTGTAAGACTGTGAAAAGATATATGAGGTATACAATACATTACTTTTAAATATCATATCCTCAAAATTAAGGGGTAAAATGAAAACGTAGCTAAACTTATGTATTTGTATTGTGTTACTATTGGCAAAAATGAACATCAAAACCCATAATTTCAATAAAATCAAAATCCATTATTTGAAAAAATGAATATCGAAACTCATAGTTAGATTGTTAAAATGGCTATTTTTTTAAAAACAATATTCAAGATCATTTTATCGTTTTTTAGCTTTTAATACACAAAAAAAAAAAATTAAACATTATTTTATCATGCGCGAAACAAAACGTAGACAATATTTTCAAGAATTTAAAACCCTAACCTTTTAATTTTCGAATGCTCAATATTATTGATTTAAATGTGAGTTAACGATAACAACATTCCAATAAAAAATAAAGTTCCTTCCGTTTAGGAATCTTAATTTAGATGTGTTATGACCAGCATCCAAAGAGAAATATTCATCCAAAGACAAAATTGTGATGTGTTCGGATGAACAAATTAAAGATTGAGTTATTATTTCTTAGCCAAAGAGATATATTTTATTTAGAGATTTACAGCCTAGCAGTAAATAACGTTTACCATGGTGACTAAACAAAGAATGAAAAACTCAATATTCTCTGTGAAAATGGGGTTTTCGTCAGTCCACGCAGTTAGTCCACCAGTCAACAGTTGCGGTCGCAGTCACAGTCACCTACTCAACGAGTGTCAGTACAGTCAGATTAGTGGTTAGTCATCAGTATTTTGTTAGTCTAGAGAAGGTGGGGTGGATTACGTCTGCACCCTACATAGGAGAAACCTAAGATGAGGATTTCTCAGAATGGCTGAAAATACGACTGAAGCAACTATTCGGTGAGTGTGATCTTTTGTATTAAAGGAACATGAAATCATTATAGAGGTCAGTCATATGACAACCAAGCAACAATGGATGGTATCCATTTAGGAGTTCAAAAGAAAATCTTAGATTTTAATCCGTTAGCTATGTTTGTTCCTTGTGACAACCATTCACATAATTTTGTTGGAGTACATGCAGCTCATGAGAATGTTCAAGTGACTTTTTTTTTTAGAGTAGAACGTATATTAATCTTATTTTCCTGTTCCATTCACAGATGGAATGTTTTTAAAAAGTTCGTAAATACTAATGTAAAGCCATTGTGACACCAGATGGTTCAAAATCAGATACGGTGAAAGCAATATCCACTCAAATGGATTCAGTGATTGTGTCACTAGAGAATTTAAGAGAGACGCCGACTGAAACGTTCGATACGAGGGGAGATCCACCATTAATCATTAATCTGATAAAAAAAACTCCAACTTTATGACTTTACTCTTTTTTCTGAGCACAGATACTTTGTTCTATCAAGGAAATCCAAAAAATCTTGCAGACAGAGAGAATCAGCTTTGATCAAGAATTGGCACTTCCGGAAACGCTAGCGGAAAAAATTAATTGATTTTAGGAATGAGCTATATATATGTGACAATGTCATTACTAAGGCAAAGCAGATATGTCATAAATGGGGTGACTACCACAAAAAGTATTAGAAGTAAGCAAACGATGCCAGGAAAGTATGTTGACGATACTGCACTAAACACTCAGAAAGAAATGTGATGCTCTCTAATAGAAATTTGGACACACTTTAGCTGAAATTTCAAGCCATTTTTCTAATCTATCAAAGCTAGAAAAACACTTTGGGTTTCTTTGTAAATTTTAGACATAGGCGAATGATGACATTTCTTATAAGGAACAGCACCCCCAAATACACATTAAGTGTATAGTGCTTGCAAAATTTCATCCAGATGTCTTAAAAAGTGAAGAATTGTTCAGGGACTTGAAAGACGTCATACCCACTTCGGTGGCTCATGGTCTTGGGCGTTACTTTCACAGTAGACTAGACTGCCGATCACGGGGAGATCAAAGTTCGGGTCTCAGTCAGGTTTACTAGGGGTGGTTTTTCCAAAATGGGTTTTCACTCCCCCTCCACGCAAATGCGAGTACACGTCTTCTAAATATAACCTTCATGATCCTTAAAACCATTAACGTAATTAGTACATAAGCGTATAACCCGAACGGGTAGTAAGGCGTGGTGCTAAAATAAAATACGTCATAATTTTATTGAAAAGAGCAAAAAAGAACGGTGAAGAACTGGCCTTTACACTAATAGTGAAGAGGGTATGGGGAGCGGTGCGGCCGATTTTATTCTTGCCCCGGGCACCAAAAAATCTAGCTATACCACTGCATATGTTCTCTTAGTTTACTTTTTGGCGTTGGCTATAAACATATCCCTATTGATTCAAAAACCTTACATTTAAGCTTTGTAATTTTTTTAAATAGCAAAAATGTGAAATTAGATCATTTTCAAAGACTATTTATGAACAAAAAAACCTCCAGTACACCCAGCCGAGATTCAAACCCTGACCTCATGACCAACGAACCAGACCAGAGCCTAACGTTTATTCCGCATGCACGGCTATGTGGCCTAAATATATATTATACAATTATGATTTTTATACGCAATTATGGTTGGAACCAAGGTCCTTTTATATCTGCAGTCAAATTCACTGGCCACTCAGTCACGAGAACGGGATTGGTTAATAATTATGATTATCGTAATTACGTTTGAAAATTAATTTGTAAAGTTGTCAGCCTTGACCTATCAGACACCAATCCCGGAATGTTAATGCGAGTAACCTGCCTCCCCTTCTCCCCCCCCCCCACCCCTATATCCCACTATCCGCAGAAAAACATCACGTGTTGTTGTATGGGTCTGTTCAGGGTTATATTTGCATCGGGCCAGGTAAATAGCCAGGGAGCATTCAAAACAAACTAGGGGTAGCCTGTGTGACCGCCCCCGTTCTTTACCACGGCGGCAAGTGATGAAACACCACAACACTCGGGAGGAAGGTAAAGCCCGTGTTACACTAGGCGACTCTACTCGTCCCTACTACTAGTAGCCTTCAAGTAGATTAGTGTGACAGCGTAGTCGCCATTCAAAACAAACTAGGGGTAGCCTGTGTGACCGCCCCCGTTCTTTACCACGGCGGCAAGTGATGAAACACCACAACACTCGGGAGGAAGGTAAAGCCCGTGTTACACTAGGCGACTCTACTCGTCCCTACTACTAGTAGCCTTCAAGTAGATTAGTGTGACAGCGTAGTCGCCATTCAAAACAAACTAGGGGTAGCCTGTGTGACCGCCCCCGTTCTTTACCACGGCGGCAAGTGATGAAACACCACAACACTCGGGAGGAAGGTAAAGCCCGTGTTACACTAGGCGACTCTACTCGTCCCTACTACTAGTAGCCTTCAAGTAGATTAGTGTGACAGCGTAGTCGCCATTCAAAACAAACTAGGGGTAGCCTGTGTGACCGCCCCCGTTCTTTACCACGGCGGCAAGTGATGAAACACCACAACACTCGGGAGGAAGGTAAAGCCCGTGTTACGCTAGGCGACTCTACTCGTCCCTACTACTAGTAGTCTTCAAGTAGATTAGTGTGATAGCGTAGTCGCCATTCGAATGTCCAACAAGCGACTGAAAACACTCGTTGCTATTTGAATTGAACTTGTTTTTGTAGAGAGATACTCCATGATCACGTGATCTAGCCGCCGGTACTAATAGCGTGGGAATAGCCTCGTGTGACATCCAAGTCACGTCCTCGACATTGCAGTGGCTGCCACTGAGCTGTTTTGACTCATCTTTTAAGCACTCTTGTGCATTTTGCGGTGTTTTTGTTGATCATTATTTCTAAGAATTTTTTTTGGAGTTGACAGGTTATTATAATATCAGGTTTTTGGATATTTATCGGAAATATGAGGACTTGTGGGACACAACTAAAACTTTATCTACAAACACGCCTGCGGACGACAATTGCGCCAACTTGTATGGTGAACTGAATGGGGTGGGTTTCGAAATTTGTGATGAAAACACTCTGAGACTGCATATTAGCTGTCATAAAATGTGTTGACGAGGACTGGTAGACGACATTTTCAAAGGTTTTTACGGACCAGACGGGTCTACTCGCCGCAACTAAAAACAGAAAATAGTAGCAACGTGTGACAGGTGAGTAGTAGCTATTATGAAACGGCGACTAGTAGCGGCTACTAGATAGCGGCGATTATAGTCACCTAGTGCACGTATAACGTGCTTAAATCTGATACCGTGGTTTTAGCACAAAGGTTAAATTTCCATCCTCTACCCAGGTGAACCCTTCTACATAGTCGCTCTTCAGTTAGCTACAGAGTTAACCTCTCTTCGATTAGCTTTAACTGAAAGAAATATAACTCAGTTGTTATTTGTGAAACCATGTTCAAGAATATGGCAGAACGCTATACTTTCGAGTCGGTGGTTGGGTCTCGGACTATTTATTGTCTGATACATCATACCAATAAGAATTATAAGTGTGTGTCTGCGTATATTACGAGTTATAATATTCGATGGTAGTGTATTTTGTTCGTAGCAAATCCTTTTACCAAAAGAAAGCATTTGCATAATGGACTCACTGATACTCATTAGCTAAGGTCATATGCTCTGAAGCTGTTCTAATCTTTTGTTAATGTTGGTTACTCTCAATTATTCATCGTCCATACAAATTCTCTTAATTTCTTTTCAGAGCGCGCGTGATTCCTTAGAACAAAAGATGCCCAAAATTGACGGATGTACAAGCTAAGAGATCATCAATATCCGTGGAAGGATACGTCTGTGAACTTCTCGTTTACTTTGAGAGATAACAGGATTACCACTATTGGATGGTTTGTAAAATAGAGCAATAGTATAGTCTAACAAAGAAATACTGCCACCATCAGGGGTAAACGAAGAGTAAATGTTCGTTGAAGCTACATCGCGAATAACAACCTTGTAGGTACCACTTATTTCCCCATTTGATAGTGTCATTTAACTCGCAAACTAGACACTAGATGATGTTCATTGTGTTAAATTAGCGGCTCTGGCCTAAATAACTGAGATCAACGGCCGAAGGGCTCGTTGTGCTGCCCACATGACACCCTATATCCGTGAACGTTGGCACTATTAGGGTCAACAAACTGTGGCCACTAGGTCTGTGTGACTCAATTGAGGGATGACGTCATGGAGTTTTTATAATACAGAGAAAGTATTGTAATCGGGTATGTGGTGGGTTATTTTTTAAGCTCGGGATTCTGATGGATGACCCTTTATGTGCCCTCCAACTGAAAAAGGTGGCTCTTACTTACATACTTACTTGAGATACGAGATAACTTTTGGTTGTAAAGTTGTAGAACTGTTAAAATAAACAACTTTTTTTAAATAAAAACAATCAATTTTTATAAAAACCAATAGTTTAAGTCATTGGCAAATATATATATATTTTAAATCGGTAGTTGATTGTTATTCTCTTTGGTGAGCAGAGATGTTAATTTTTTCTCAATATGTTTCTGTGAAAGTGTATATTATTTCATTTTTGTTCTTTGGTGGAATGTGTTACTCTTTTTTCCCCGTCATGTTTTTGCAACAATTTATATTATTTTGTTTCACAAATATTATCAGTTTCAAGTAAATTTCTCCACTTTTAGATAAAGGAGAAAGTCTGTGCGATGCACCTTACGATATATTTTATTTGGTAAATTTAACGTACACTTTATAAGCACACAATACACACGACTTTTAAACCAAACCTATCATAATACACTCGTAACACTAGTGCCTATAATCTAGATATTTACTACCCGGACATAATATAGACTAGATCGTATACAGATAGTAAATATCCTCGTTAAAACCAACCGGAATCTAACCAGGGTTCTTTAAACTCGTAGTTTACGACAGTAATAATGTAACCAGCATTGAATAGAAGGTTTGGAATATGTGGGAACGTGGACTAAATGTCACGACTATTTAGTCTGATTTGCCTATTGCTAGTAGGTCAGATGGTTAAAATCCATGTTAGGTCCACTAGCGGAGTTTTTAATTAAATATTTTACCAATCTTTTCCCACGGAAATTCGGCTTCATTTCCTCTCAATTATACCTTTATCATAACTACCCCATAATTGTAATCAAAATGCGTATAGCCCCGACAGATAGTACGATACAGCGGAAAAGACAATAGAAGGTCGAACAACATAAATTTGTTCAAAGAAGCCCGCGAATAAGTGTTACTTGGAGCAATAACCTCGTCACGCCATTTTATTCCTAGGAGAATACCACAGAAAAACTATTATCTCGACTATACTGTCTCCTTCCCTCCCTTTTAAGATTTAAATTATTCAAACACGGCGAATAATGGAATATGAGGGGACAGAATAAAGCTACTTATAGTTTGAACCTTCCTGCATTATGTTTAGAATAAGTTGGTATCTTATTTTGTTTTTTTAATTTATGTACAAGTGTGGGGCAAAATTTATCCTAGGGTTTATTTTTTAATAATTTAGTTTGTGTGTGTGCCCCAAGTCTTACTACCCGTCCGGGCTGTCCGCATAGTGTAACTATTGAGATAGGAATAAGTAAGGTACAGTTATAATTAAATTGTACTAGAATTAGCGAGGAGGGATAGTGAAACACTTTTTAGAGGAAAAAAAATCTCAGTACGCACAGTCGGTATTCGAACCCCTACTTTCCTCGAAGTAAAACTAAATCAGATGAGGTTTACGACTTATCCATCGCAATCCTTGAGACGAGTAGCATAACATTTATAAATACTAATAGTGTAGACACACACACACACACACAAAAGGAAGTGAAGACTTCCTTTCAAAAAACTACAAAGCAATCTTTTAACTTGTCAAAGTATAAAAGATATTTTGGTTTACCGCTTCGCTGAAAAATGACCTTCACCTTTGAATAATAAATGTAGGCTATATGTCGACATATTTAATAACCACGTGCGCGTAACAGTAGTGACGTAATGAACAATGACGTCGTGACGTGAGAAGACTTCCACCAAGGAGAAGGGTCGACTTTGATCCGAGAAGATCGATAGGTTTTCTGCGATACATCGATTAAGTAATCATGCATGTTTTTGTGTAATGGCGGGTGAGGTTGCCTGGTTACTGACGTCACTAACAAGGGCCTCACGAGGCCTTTGTATTGTGTGAGCTACCATGGATAAGAGCGTGGAGGAGACTACACATCCCGCGCTAGGGTTCAGAGTTGGTGGGCTACTGTTTCTAAGTGACTAAGAGCAGGAACATTAGTTGTAAATAATAGTCTGGAAATAGTATGTTAAAACTCATTGGTTGATAAACTACCATACAGCGTGCCTGAGATCGAAATAATTTTGAATTTAAATTAATAGAACTCCCTAGATCATCTAGATCTGAGCTAAGTGTTTCCGGGTACAATTTATAATTTAGTCAAATAGGGCATCATTCATAACATTGAGGCTATTTAAAATAAAAATCTCCATAAATAGTAAAAATAGATAATACCGCACAAACTTTATCTCTCTTTTATATTTATATATATATATATACATTTACTGAAAACTAATAAGATTTGGGAAAGTAAATAATTTAAATTGTTACAAAACAAAGACCTTCATAAAAGAAACAGGCGAAGAGACGGTCAAACGCATCGCGAAAACAACCTTTTCAGATTGTTTCAAGGGGTCATGAAAAGTCGACATTTATCCAAATCTTTAGCGCGATTTTTTTGACGATCACAATACTTCTCTCTCCGAAGGGCTGATTAAATGCAAATATTTTTGGAATGATGTTTGCAACAGTGCGCTCTCTTTTTCATGATGTTCAAAAGACAACCCTCTCCCCCCCCCCCCTCTTAACAACAAGCTATTATACTGGTGGTATATTTCAAGGCCGTAGCTAGCCAATAATTTCAGGGGGGTTTGGTGGGTACATCCTCCAATTGCCGGGGACTAGAAAAAATTCTAAGTGAAAAACAGTTCTAGAAGCTATATGAAGTATTTTTTTTTATGGAAACATATCACCCTGGTTGCTGAAGGCTAGGAAAAATTATGAATATTAAACACCTCTAGAAGCTCTCTGAAGTGCTTTTTATGGTTAGACAGCCCTAATTTGTATTTGTATCTTAACTTTTATATTGTTTGAACCATAAATAAAGCCATATATATTTGGTCCATAAAATTTCAGGAGGGGGGTTCAACCCCCCCTCCCCCCGGCTACACCCTTAGTATATTTGTCTCTTTATTCATGTTTTACAGCTTTTACCTCTCCTACTGACACTGGCCTAATAAAGAACTAAAACTTTCAGGGTTTAATTTTCAAACATTAAAAAAAATTCATAATGCGATTAAAATATTTATAAAAAAAATTTAGTTTTATAAAATTGCTATAATATGGTGTCATATGTTTATTTTGGACGTGTTCGTGGTTATTGCTATTGATTTGACAAATTAAACATAGTGTGTCTCTACCCATTTTACTATTTTACCAGATATTTATCTCACTATAACATTGCTTGTATACAAGAGTAGAATTCTGGTGGGTGAAAACCTTTAGAAAATCCAAACACATTTTTTTTGCGGATAACATTTACTATATTACTAGTAGGTCCATAGTTTATAGGTATTAATAATTATTATTGATGAAAAGTAATAGCTGCAGATAACATAGAATTATGAATATATAGTTGTTTGGTTATATCTTTCATAACTTTCCAAAAATATATATTTCCCTTTCTCAATAGGACTGTAGATTGTGTCATACGATACTAAACTTCACAGCAACCGTTTTCTATAATCTTCAAGGGCTTATTCAAGTATTTTAGAACTAAGATGAGGTGTGAAATGATGGCCTATCAACTATCCTTACAAAAATTATATATTATATATACTATCTCTATTTATATTTGCAAGTAGTATGTATATTTAATCAGGTGCACATACACGTTTACAAATGAAGAATGCTTAAGACGTGTGGGTGAGAAGAGAACCATTTTGGATGTGATTCTTCGGTACAAAGCAAACTGGATTTGACACAGCCTTAAGAGGAACTGTATTGAAAGACGTCATTGAAGGAAAGGTTGAGGGAAAGAGGAGCTTAGGGAGAAGGAGAATTCAAATATCAGATAACTTAAAGGAAAGAAAAAAATTCTGGGAGCTGAAGGAGGAGGCAGAGGACAGTGCGCATTGGCGGTTTAAGTTCAATGGAAAAAGGATTGGATCTGTCGTAAGACAGAACACCTAATAATAATAATAATAATAATAATATAGCCTCCTGTATATATGGTCATCTTAAATAATAATGCACGGCACTTTGTTTTCAGGAGAGAAAAATAGGGAGAGAGAATACATATTTTCTATGTGTGTGTTAAGGCTGGAAGCATTTTCATTTTTTCATTTATTTGAACTACCGTGCACTTTCTGAACCGACTGATTATATCAGCACACGAATTATAAGCTATATTAAATCTAAAACAGACACAACATCCAGTCCCCGGCCGTTAGTTCATCACTGTGAAAGGGGAAATCCCATATTTCACCAATGCTAAAGTTTTCGGCCTTGCCAGTAATCTTAGCTCGGTAGACAGACGCGCTGCCGACTGTGTGTCGGGCAGCCTGGAAGCAATTTGACAGTGTTAATTATTTAGAGAGTTAGCATTACATGGCGTCCGTTTTATATTTTAGCCTTGGTTTGTTTTGAAGGAATGCGCGAATTTGTGTGAAACGTATATTTATA
>CABEEJ010000262.1:291439-341029 GCA_901482245.1 Timema douglasi
CCCCCCCCCCGCCATTAATTTTAGTTACGAGCCGCCACTGGACTTAGGAGATTCACATTTGTGAATTTCTGTTGACGAAATAACTGACAGCCTTGGTCGGTACATAACAAATCTAGTTGTTGGAAAACTGGAGCCTGATGCGCCATAAAACAGGTGAACAAACCAAACCAAGAAACAGTGTCTCACTTCATCAATAGTGAACTAAAGATTCTCAATCCTAACGCAGATAAAGTTTTGCTTGCCTTTACAGATACTGCTTCCTACATGGCTCCAGCTATGCAGTTACTCGAGGTGTTCTACCCCTCTCTTGTCCACGTGACATGCCTTATCCATGGCTTGAACCAAGTTGTAGAGCAGATCAGACTGGAATTTCCCAAGGTTAACAAACTTATCTCCTCAGTGAAGAAAGTGTTCATCAAAGCTCCAACAAGAGTGCAGGCTTTTCAAGGGAAGCTTCCAAATGTTCCTTTGCCCCCCGAACCTGTGCTCACACGATGGGGGACATGGCTGAAGGCTGTTAAGTATTATAGTGGCCATTTCCTGGAGGTCAAATAAGTTGTGGCCAGTCTGAAGGAGGATACTGTCTGCGTAACTGAAGCTAAAAAAAAGTTGTTAATAATCCGTAATTTCACAACGATTTAGTGTACATAAGGTCTAACTACATATCCCATGCAGGAATTATTACTGACCTGGAAAGTACAGGGAAGCCCATATATGAACAAACAGAGCTTCTATATAAAGCAAAGCAAAAAATAACTTAAGCACCTGGAAAGGCCGGGGAGAAAGTAAAAACAAAATTATACAAAGTACTTGAGAAGAACACAGGACTGAAGAGTCTTTGTGCTGTAGCTGACACTTTGTCTGGAAAGTCAAATCAAATTGAATGTAAAATCTCGAATCATCTTTTCCCTCTGTTGAAATACTCTCCCATCACATCAGCGATTGTAGAACGCTCTTTTTCTGCATATAAATTAATATTAAGTGGCAAACGCCATAGCTTTACAGTGGAAAACCTAGAAAAAGCGTTAATAATTCACTGTGAGGTCAACTATGGCAAATTTATTGTAGATATTTGAAATTTGTGTGTGTTTTAAAAATAAATAAATAAAAGCAGATATTAACTAAAAGCAGTATTATCTTTAAATTTTTAGTTTTTTCTGAGTTATTTTTATGACAGATTTTTGTTTGTTTTATATAGACTAGCTAACTCACTCCAAGAGCCTATTTTAAGCAACTAAATCTGAACTTTTTAAGACCTAAAATATCCGTTCAATACTTCATCCATGGAGAATAACGCACTTTTCAGAAAAAATTTCGAAGGATGGCACTATTAAAACTGATTTTTTCTTTCAAAACTCAACTCTGTATTTTACCAAAAAAGCAAGTGACGCTAGCTCCCTCTACCCAATAGGAAGCTAGCCTTCACAACATCTGTCGTCAGGACTCTTTCTATTAGTTGGTTTTGACATTGTTGACAAGGGGGTCCAAGGGGTAACGGGTAAGTCATATATAAACCGCTTGTGCGTATGAATCATTACAATGAACACCATCACGAAAGAACTTTGTAATACAAATTATTAACAGTGCCGGTAATAGAGATTAGTCACATAAATCTATACAGCACGGTACTCAAAACACGGAACGTGTAATGTTCAGAGAAATAATCTGTAGTTCAACTAAATTGTATCATATAAAATTATTTCTTCAGTGCCGAAGATAAAATCACTTTAATAAATCATGTGCAACATTAAAGGTCTTAATTATTCAATTAAAATATCAGATTGTAAAACCGTATCATAATAATTGGCCCTCGATCACGGGGCTATAAAAACCAATTATCTCACAATACAAATCCGGTACGCAATAATCGACGTCCAATCGCGGGGCGTAATAATACCGTACCGCTTTAATTAGTTCTCGATCACGGGGCAATTATCAGCTATTTAAACGGTATCACTTTAATCGGCGCCCATCGCCGACGCGTAACATAATAATCGGCGCCCAACGCGCAACCCGAACGTAATACTTTGGAACCAGTGGGCATAGCTCCTTGAAATTTAAAGAGAAGGTTCCTTTCTAGAATAGGGTTAGACATTTTGAGGTTTTTCCCCAAACCCTGGGCCTAGAAAATTGAAATTTGGCTTGGCATATAACCATAAATATTTAATATTGGGAAATTTAATAATGGGGCTCCTGAAAATAGGGGACCTATAGTTTTTAAAAAAACTTTTATATTGAGTAGAAAATTAAAATTTGGCACATAGCTCAATAAATATTAATATTTAAAAACTGAAATACGGCATGTGGGTAGAAAATATAATTCCAAATAATGTTAATTTTTATTAGGGATTTGGATAACAGGGGAGAGGGGGATATAAACAGGTAAACAAAGCACTTAAGTTATGGTAGAAAATCTAAATTTGAGAGGCAAGTGTAAAGACAACTCCAGATAACCATATTCTTCTTAAAATTCGAACCTTCTATATAGGAATTGTTTAAATAGGGAGGGGGGGTTACAATTTAAAAAAACTAATGGAAACAACTACTTTTCTGCGTGGTAAGAAAGTGAAATTCGGCAAAAAGGTATAAATACCACTCCAAATAACCATAAGAAACAAGATTTTAAACGGAGAAAATAGGTAAAAAGAATAAGTAGAAACACTAACACATATTGTAAATATGTGATAGTGTTTTTACTTTTATTTCAACTCTATTAATTTCTTACTAATCTATAATTTTATTTATTACAGATAGCTTTTGCTCAATTCATTTTATTTCATACATGTTATTTTAAAACCTAAGAATATCAAGTTTGAAATGCTGCAAACTGGGGCAAGATTAAAGGCAAAGTTTTGGCAGCACATGTTGCGTTGACCCCTTTAGGTATCACACACAATTGAAACACTCTCACAGGATGTATTGCTTTCAACGATAAGCAATGCGGGTGCGGTCGAAAGATCTATGTACACCCTGTTTTTATAAAATATAGACACCTGTATAATTAACATATCTACTTTAGCTCTTTTTATCCTGTTAAGAGGTTTGTTCACAAATACAAATATAGGACTGCGTTTGGTCCAATGGATGCAAAACTACTGTAAGATGCCCGTGAGAAAAAAGTTTTCTGACGATCCCAAATGTTACTAGTACTATTTTTATGTACTATACATGTTATTTGTATTTGAATCGAACTCAGCCGTTCTCAAATATTTGTAACTGCAGTTATTTTTTAATATCTTAAAATACTCTCAAACGGTTCGGGCCAGTTTATCTTCGTCACTGGTTGGATCAAATTGGTCACAATGAGTTTATAGCTTTTCGTTTTACCTAATAACAAAGATTTATCTTTGTGTGTTAGTGTGTAATGTGACTTATACCCATTCAGGTTATTCCAATTTTTTACAATAGTGCGATATGAATGAAGATGGCAGAATTGTGTTAGAAATGTACGGGTATTGCGTGGAAGGGGAAAAAACCATTTAAGGAAATATCATCCTCAGTAAACCCTGACTGGATTTGATCGCCTAAGTTAAATTTAATTTGTTTGGATCTGCACCGGTTGGCACACAGACATAGTCTAGTTTGCTAGTGAAGAGAGGTTTAGGGCTCAAATCCCAGCCGGATGTTTTGAAGTGTTTTTTGGCTGAATGGATTTCCACTCCCTCTCCATAATAGTGCGGGCAGACTTCCTCTAAAGTGTTCCTGCCCCTTATAATGTAAATATGCAGACATTCCGGACCGGAAGTGAGACTCGGAGCATGAAAATAAAAGATATAAGGGATACCGGGGTTTATTGCAATACTTTTTTACTTTTTGTATATTTTATTTTCCCAATAAATCCTTTATATATGTTACAGGTATAAAATATAGCATTTCCGAAATGTTAATGTTTGATTATATGTTTTTATTTAATTTAGTAAACGTATCAAAGTCTGCATGTGTTGCAAATTGCTCCTTTAAAGGGGTGTGTTGCAACACCAGTAGGAGTGTTTTGCAACAATTATTTTAAATTGTCCAATTCATCATATTCATCAGAGATAGTTGATGCATGTAAAGCTTATTATTTTTCGTACGCAGTTTATAGATCGAGATTTTACAAACCCTTTAAGTCCTTCACCATATTTCTTATTGCAGAACAAACAATAAGTTTGACCATTATCAGCTGTTGAGTCATCTTCAAAATCTGTGTTCCTCTTGGCGGGTTTTATTTTATTCTTCATTGAATTTATATTACTTTGCGAATTAGTTGAAGTATTTTTAAATTTTAGTTTTTATTATTGCAAAGGTGTATGTTCTTCTTCAAATGCGGTTTTTTTCTGGATTGTCTTAAGATTAGAACAAATTAACTTTTGTATGCTAATTTTGCAGTATAGCACGTAATAATGCAGTTTTGAGCTGTTGGTTACGTAAAGCAAGGAAAAAGAATGGATTTTATGAAAATAAAACCTACGGCATGTAAGGATATATAAACATAGAGCCTTCACTACGTATTAGTTTGAAAACATATGTTATAAGCAACAAAACAAAAACACTTTATTATAAACACAAACGCTTTGTTACTTTATATATTTATACCTGGTATCTTTTTTAGTAATCATATGTGCTAGCATTTCGATATTTATAATTATGTGTATCAGTACAGTGTTAATATTCAGGTTTATTTTATTTAAGATTAATATAATACAGATAATGTGAAACTATTCTCACGTCTGCGGGGTAAACTGCAACACTAGTTGCAACTAGACCCACACCAATGTATTGTCATTGTTGTCTGAACGATAGAATGGTGTCATTGTGTCTTTTGTACAGATAAACTCTATCAAACAAACGCTAAAAGAAAGTGAGTGTTTTCTTATGATAATGGTCTTGAATATACATAAAAATGCTACTCTAACCAAAAAACAGTAGCGGATTTAGGCTTAGGCCCGTGAGGCCTGGGCCTAGGGCAGCAAATTTTGAGGGGCGCCAAGATTTTTAAGATGACTAAAATTAAAAATCGATTGGGTTCTGGAGAAAGATCATTTTCCACTCTGAAAAGAGTGAAAAGTTATTTGCGTGCAAGTATGAAACCAGACAAACTAAATGCACTTGCATTACTAACCATTGAAGCACAATTGGTTCAAGAAATTAAGTATGAGGAGGTCATTGATATTTTCGCACGGACGAAAGCAAGAAAAAAAATTATTATATGATTAATCAGATAAAAATAATTTATATTTTAATTACAAGCAATTTATTATTAATTCTATATTTAATTGTTATGTTAAAAAAATAAATGTTTAATTTATACCTGAATTAGATTTCTTATTATTATTGTTATTATTTTCATTATTTTATACACACACACATATATGTATATACATGTTTATATATATACTGTTACAAAAAAAAAAGGGCGCCATATCGTCTCGGGCCTAGGGCGTCCTCAAACCTAAATCCGCTACTGCCAAAAAACAGATTTTAAATGAACGCAAAACACTTACACAGCACACACAAAAACAAAAAAGCACTGGTAAACTATGAATAAAAGATACACGTGTCCCCACTATCTTCGTTGGAACAAATTTAGAGTATTAATAATCTGTCGTTATGGCATACTCTATTTCACAACACTTTTCTATAAAAATGCTTTGCTGCAACGTGCGCTCGTTACAATTAGTTCTAGTTTCCCCTAATAATTTAATTGGGGGGCTTAAATTTAAAAATAATCTGCAAGCCAACCTTTTTTTTTACCTGCACTGTATTGTACTGTGATTATGATTTACTAAAAAATAGATAGTTAATTTGTTATTTTCTAATTTTGCATTTTTCTAAATAAATACATTTGTATTGAATAAGATGCATTTTTCAGAAATCATGTAAAATCTTTGTTTCAAACTTTAAAAGTTAAAATGGGAGAATGTTTAGTAAATATGTGCTCATAAATAAAATAATTAAGAAGATACGCTTAATAATAACTAAACAATATTATTATGATAATGTTGGACTTGAATAATAACGTATGCTAAAAGATGATAATGTGCCCATTGCATTGTTATTTACTATTAGTACTTTCACTAGTTAGAGTTGTTTACACATCTCGTCCTTTCCGTCAGTGCAACAACCCAACACTCACCTTCACCATTTAAAGTTAAAACTATTATAAATTGATAAGTATTAAATTTGTGTGGTGGTGCGACATTACCTGCGTGGTAACAGAGGCAGATGATTCCCGAAAAGCCACAACCGTTGTTCACCAAACCATCTCTCCATAAGGTCCGCCACTGCACTGTTTAAACTTGGAAGTCACTGCCACCTGGAGTCCAGCCCATCGATCAACACACTGCCTGCAAGACCGTTCATGCTGCCTACCGCGCTTGATTGCGTGCTTGGAAAGAAGTAAAGAAAAAACTAAAAACGCCCAAACAATCGATAACTACTTGTTTAGTTCAGCCCCTCTTGAATAATAACGCCCTAATAAACACTGGTTTTATATTATATTGCACGAATCCAAATAATTGTATGTTAAGCTTTAAATTTATTTGTTTCAGCCTTTACGTTTTACAGTAACTTGAAGTTAAACTAGATAACTGTCCGCAGCGGTGTTCACACGGTTTAGGCCTTTAGGATCACAAAATCCCTGTGATGGAAAGGAAGTCAAGGTTTGGATCTTGGCCGGGTGTTCAAATGGAATTTATGATTTATCACAAGAATGACGTATATAGGCCCTAAAGAGTCAAAGATGGCATTTATATAAAACTGTGTTAGCGCCAACACTGCTGTAGGGATGTGAAGCTAGGGTTTATCAGGAGAAACTCAAGAGCAAGGTTAGTGCGGTTGGAATGAGATATCTAAGAAATGTATGTGAGAAAAAACTCGTATGGACAGTCAGTAATGAATGGGTTCTTAATGAGTGAGGTTTGAAAGGGAATACAATAGGTCAATATAAAAGAGGCGTCTCTAATTTGTTTGGACATGTTGAGAGGATGAGTGTGGATCGAGTGTCGAAGCAAATATACCCAATGATGGAAGAGTGTGTTGATAAAAAGAAAGGGGTAGTCTACGTTGGATGTGGTTAAATACTGTAGACGAATGTGTGAAAAAGAAAAACAGTTAGGTGGGGGTACAGGGAACGCGAGAAAAGGTAAGTGTTTTACCAGTTTTTAAATCAAATAATTCTCCAGTAGAAACATAGAGTTTAATTCTCTTCACATGGTGACCTCAACAGTTGTTTAATATCTTTCAAAGGTGTCCCAGCATTTCATGAGCACTTTTTATCTTATTTAAAAAATCCGTTAGTGTTAGATAATGCCACTATGATCATGAAAGATATTCAACACACTGTTGATGTCATTATGGGAAGAAAATTAAATTCTATTTTTGTATAGAACCAATATTTGCTTTGTTTGAGCCAAAAAAAAGTGTTGTTATAAAAATTGCAAAAACACATACCTTTTCTAGGATTTCCTCCATCCCCGCCTTAAAGTTTTAAGAATAAAAGAGCATGTAATAATGACTCAATGTTTGGATAGTGTTGAAGTGGAGGGAGTACGCAAGGATTGGTAAGTGTAGGGAAAGTTAGTGAGGATGGATTAAGTACGGAATTGTTGTTTTTAGCTATATTCACAGCTACTTGCCTACCCCTTAAGGGAATGGCGTGAATTTAAGTAGGTATGTAGGTCTTTGCATCTCCTCTCCATGCTAATGCAGATGTAATTAATCTAAGCTATCCTCATCATTGGCCCTTAAAATAAGCCTTCAATAACCTTAGTGTTATATGTTGTTGTTTTACTTTTCAACTTCTAGTGAATGGATAAAGTATTTATTTTTTAAAGGAATTGTATTATAATCAGGTGAAAAACCAAACTGTGCAACAACTTATTCAGTGTAACCGTTCAGGTTTAAAGTTGGCCACCCAAAATGAAAGTCAGATGTGCTGACCGCTCTCCCTATGATGGTAGTACTTTTTACTTCAAAGTATATTATGATACAATTCTATTTTCATAGGAAAAGTCTTACCTTACAGCTAGATATGTTAATAAATCTACTTTCATGTGCTCATAAATCAGGTCATTTATCTGATGCTGTCATTTTTTATAGATACTATTAATACTTGTAAAATAATAATATTAAAACATGATCAATTATGGTCACAAAAAAAGTTTGTATTTTATAAAAGACCCTTCCTATGAAAATTGGACCTACTGTACATACAATTACAATACACCCTTGGGGACAAGGGGTCTAAGGTATCAGGCTCGCAGTGTATTGTATCGTCAGTAACAGAGAGGTCAAGATTAAAATCTGGGATAGATAAGTGAGGGATAATTTTCCAAATGTTGTTTATAATACTGTGGTTTACCCATCCACCATCCATCTAAATACAGCTGCACCTCTATTTTATCTGTCATTCTCATCTCTATGTCTCTATATTTCAATCAACATTGTACTTTAGAGGAAGTGCTTCCTCATTAGCTTGGAGAGGGGGTGGAACCCCCAACTTAAAATCACGTGTGGGAAACCATCCCTTCCGTACCTCAGAGAGAGTAGTGAACATTGATTGAGCCTTGATCGTTACCGCGTTAATCCAGTCTATTGAGATACTGACGTCTTAGACATGGAGGTCTGGACTTGAATCCCAGCCAAGGGTGGATTTCATACCTTATTTCACGCTGATGGGAATACATTTCCTCTAAATTATACCTCTCTTTTATTTACACAATAAGTGAAATTAAGTGTATATAGTTCGAACGACTAGTAATATACAAAGCAAAAATAAATATTTTTATCTGTATACACTCTTTATTCAGGGTCGACTCACTAACTTATTCTTTTTAATCAACACAATAAAGTAACGATTTTTTTAAACTTATTTCTTGGCCCGCTTTTCTCTTTTCTCTAAGCTGTCTCAACAGCGCTATTGGTTCCTTCTTCGTTAAAGAGTCTTACCTCAAAATTTGACAGGAACGTAAGGTCCCCAACAATGTTTAATTTAGAACTACAGGTTGTTAATCATGTAGCATGTAGTTTACACCCAGATAAAAGGTCGAAGTAATAAAGTACACAGCTTGTAGTTTGGAAATTAATTGACTGAAGATGATAATAGTCTATAATTTCTGAAGGTGCTTTTGTGGACTCATGTCTAAATAGCAAATCAAGAAGCATGAGACAACTTCCAATCATTTAAATGTGGAAAATTTTCCAATTCGAAACTTTAACAGACCCTAAAAAAACCAATAAAATAATATTGCGTGTATTTAAAGGGAACACGAATACTAGTTCTTACAACATAACAGTGAAGATAAACGAAACCACGTCCTCATTATGTTTGCTCTTGTTTATTTGACTAATAATATATTTTCAATCATTTTTCCCAAGAAAAGTAACATTGATTGACTACGTTATTAATATATTCATGTCAGTGAAGCAGGGAAAATGTTCTGATTTCCACATATAAGGAGGTCAGCGCAAATACATGATAACCCTCATAGGTTTAGATGGGATATTTTAACTATTTAAACGTCTAATAGTCCAAATAAATATTCGTTGATATTAGCTATCCTCAAAATATCGACTGAATATAAAAACCACTTATCGTTCAAGAGGTAAGATACCATGGGGGTTATCATGTTTTTACCCCGACCCTTTCATTTAATGACGTTATCCTCTTTAGTAATTAAAATATTGTTTGACTATCACGAATATTTAATTATTTTGATTAAACTCAACTGTCTCTATAGATCAATATAGGTAGAAATATTTTTAAAAAACGCCTAAAGTGCAAATCTTCAAACATCCCTGAGCTCCTTTGCAAAGTTTATTGATCATGAAGTTAAATTGTTATCAGTACACAAAATATGTATTTATACATAATATTTTATTTATACAATTATATCCTGGCCTAGTTTGAAATTTAATCTGCCTTTTAATGGGGAAAATAATCTATTTGTCTGAATAATTATCTATGTATAATGTAAATGTAAGATCTAATCAAATTAAGACGTTGCCTATAGGCCTATGTAATTTTTATTTGTCAAAGAAAAACTATTTGCCATCTAATGTAAATACGAAGCAACCAATGCAAAATGCAAATATCATTTCTCTTTGGATTTAAGATTGAAATGTATTATTCTGTAATTATTAATATTTGGATTCGCAGTTGATTTAGAGATCAAATTACCTAAGACATAAAAAAAAAGCATTCTATATTCATGAAACAAATAGTCGAAACTATTGTTAATGCATTTTAGTGTGGATAGTCCCTCATAGATATCATATTCTGAAAATTGAAAAATGATTCCCGTGTCCAGGTGTCATTTTTCAATTTTCAGAATATGATTCTATATTCAATTGGAGAACATAATGATTTATCGCGTGGCTTGTGACCTTACGGGTAGTCATTCACCAGCTGCGTTTTTGTCAGAATTAATTCGTTAGAAATAGGAAGGAACAAATTCGTCAAATTTCGCATCTGTGGTTAATCTACTTGAAACGAATGTATCATATGCGAATCAGAGTTACCCATGATCTCATTTCTGGAAACAATCGTGAAATGGAAAATATAATTCTTTTGGGAAATGTGTTTTAGTTAGAAAGCGATTGAATCGAAATAGAATAAATTGTTGGACTAGTCATATACTAGCGAAAAGGAATACATTGGGAGAATTCAATAATTTATTTGATGATTTAAAAAAAGACAAAAAGTTTATATTATTATTGAATGAAACGAGATACATTTGCATATAATTTAAATGCTACTAGCCCATAAATAATAAAATTTCTACATTTTTGTGAAATCTTTCCATCAGAAGAACGTCTCAGTGTGACTCTAATTTAAGGTATATAATAGTTGAAATATTAAAATTTATTTAATTGTATTCATAAGAACACGATTAAAATGTAGAAAATACTCCTGTAGGGGTTTATTTTGCAATTGGGTATTTAAATGTGGCGAGGTTTCACTGTCTGTGAAGGATGCTGGAGATGGTAATGGTGTGGATGTTGATCCTACAGTTAAATAGTTTGACAATGCAATGAGAAAGCGTACGTATACTACCGGCGCTCTTCCCTGTGAATGCGGCAACCTTAATGCCAATTCTTATTCTTCAATAAGGACTTGCTGCAGTTTATTCCTAGCGAGCAGTTTTCGGTTGCTTGGCACACTCTTTATGTAAGGCAAGAGACGAATTAATAACTGATACTCACTATCTTCCTCCAGTTTATCTTTTTCGGCAAAGATTTTTAACTTGACCTTCTCTATTTCGAGGAATTGGTCAACCACATATTGTTTTCCTAAATTTTACGCTTATAGATATTAATTGTATCTAGTTGCGTAGTTTCTTTACTTCTAGGTATACTCGATGCGGATGGCTGCTCAAGCTCAAGCATTGTTAGGCGTCTCCAATAATAAGTGCATTTCATTCACTGTTTCACAGTCAACAGATTCTGAGTCATTATTGCTTGCACCTTTTTCAGGCGATACATTCCCATGGAGCTTCCTTCGCTCATTAGAATAGGAAATTTATAATATGTGCATGTGGAATCTATTACATATTTCAGCTGTAATAATGATGTAACTACATAAAGTTGTAATATTTCATGTTTATATAAATAATTGTTATCGATATGACTATAAATATTCTTTTGTATACTCAATTACTTGATGTTTGTGGCCTACCATCAGCGTTCATTTTCTCAGCAACTTCCTTCCATAACGTTCCTTGTACTTTTCTCATGTGATTGTTTTAACCCTCATGTCCCAAAGAGACGTTCGTTCACTTATCAGAACTACAAATTTCTCAACATTCATGTGGAATACGTCCTGAACTCTGCACTACTAAATACAATTCGTCAGAATAACTTCGAAGAATCCTATCGAGATGGGATAGTTGGCACTTCGGATGTTTTCGCCCAAAGATGCACGAACTACTTCTGGTGCAGTGGACGACTTTCAATACCTTTCAATAATACCGGATCATTTACAGCTATTCATCAGACTTCCGAAGAACATAATTCGGATGAAAACGCAGTCATCGGACGACTATTAACTTACAATCACGAAATTCAAATCTCGCCATAGTAAAGTATTCAATCGTTTATTTCTTTGAATAACAAGCACAGATTATAATATATCCATTACAGATATTTTATCAGCCAGATAGAAGGCAAAAATAGTGAAAGAGAAATAACGTATTGTTGGTTGAAGTCCATCTAAATTTAAGACGGAAGAAGGCTAAACACACACAGGTAAGTTCACCATTAAGGCAGGCTGCACACTGGATCCGATATTTTGCCTTACGACAAGACAATTTGTCTGATAGTGTCGGAAGGTGTCTGAGACTCTCTGTTCAACATGTGATTAGACTGAGGTCCACACACATTGGCTTCTTAGACACTGTCTTTAGACACCTTTTGACGTCGCTATACTTTTTTCCTTGGAGGATGAAGGTCCCTCAGTTTCGTATTTCGTCAAGACACCTTCCGATAGATTTAACTGTGCATGTGCCAGCAGCCGATATCAGTCACGTGACTACTGCATGGCTCATAAATGGCGTAAACTCTGCTTTTGTTTGGGAATGGCAGCAATAGGACTATCAAGGCATCTAAAGAAATAAAAAAAGACCTACGCACACTGCAACCGACGAGGCTCGACGTTTTGTCTTTGATCAAATGTCGGATCCAGTCTGCAGCTAGTCTAATAGTTTACTTAATTCGAACAGCTTCGGTGCCCGCATGTTCAAAAATCATAAGCCTAGTTGAGTGTTAAGAGTTCACTAAAACATTTGAACGTTTTAAAATAATGCTAATATTATGTTTTTTTATTTGTTAGTTTAGAATGAATGGTATCGTTTCTTCTTAACTTTTTTTGTCATGATATCTTTGACTTGTCTTAAATTATTTAAAATGACATCCAAAATAATTCAAACCTAAATTCCCTCAGATATCATAAGCTAGCTGATTAGAATGTTGCTTAAGTGTCCTTAGCCTTTAATAAATCTTATTTTTTATAATATTTTTTCAATATAAGTACTACTCAATGTCTATAAATCCTCCCCCAGTGTGCAAAACTAATTTTACGTTACAACTACCTAACAACCTGCTTTGGTGGCCGCACTCTCGTATTAGACTAGACTGCTGATGACAGGGAGATCGGGGTTCAAATCCCAGTCATGTGTATTGAGGATGGTTTTTCCACTCTCCCTCTACGCGAATAGTGGTACACTTAATTTAAATTCAACCCTCCTCATATTTAACCCACTATCGAATTATTTAACAGTGCTGTGCAGCCCCTGAGCTATGTATTCAAGACCGGGCAGTGTGAAAATCTAGCCACACACACACTGCAACTTCCAAAGACCACCACAAATAAATAGGTGGTATTTATTGGAACGTAGTTTAAGAAAAAAAAATTTGAACAATTCTTATCATTTCTTTAACATAGCTATAATATACCCATGTATAATCAAAAGAAAAAAGTTTCTAGCAATACTTTCATTTTATGTTTTATTTTAAGAGGTACAATATTATGTTTAATTATATTCACACCTAGTGTGAAAATATCAATTTTAGACTTTACAAGCGTTGTTCATGACTTTTAGTAGGGTCATCATACATTTTTTGGTTTACTCACACAATTGGAGCGAGACTTATTACGTAATATAATAGGAATCTTGAAAAGTGAGACACTGTTAATTTTCATACTTTGTAAAAAATAAGTAATTTAACATTTTTAAAGTAGTTTATATTGCTTTCATTAGATGCATCAAAGAATTTAATATGATATAGTATGTTTCATTTTTATAAAAATAACCATGTTCATTTTTAAGCTACAAATTGGCAACTCTGCAGGGTATAAAAAGGACAGTGCTAACAGGGAAACCATTTGGTTGTAAAGAGATGGTAAGTGTCCATAAGAGCCTGTACCACAATTTAGGAGTGGAATGACATATACACATTTTTATTTGGGGGGGATAGAGGAGGGCAAATGGGCACGGAGAGTTGTTGACTATGGTAAGCGGTCATAAAAATAACCCTGATGTGATGCTCTCAACTTAGTGATGCTACTATCAAAGAGTTTGATATATATTGCAAGTTCATTTATCACCAATCAGATTGTAATTGTAGTGTCATGTTTTTGAAATGTGAGCTATTTCCTGTTAAATCCGCAAGTAAGCCCATAAATGCTGATTCCAGTGGGAGAGCATTGAATCTGTTGAAAGCGATGTTCAAGCATCGGGGGCTTTGGGAGACGTGGATATCAGCGAGTTGATAAGTGCTTTGTGCCGTCATGGGAATCCTCCTAGAGTAGGTAAATTCTAGTTGGTTATGCTAGAGCTGAACTCTAGAGAAATGGGAACAGATAGTCTTGAACAGGCAGATGGCAAGTGCAGTAGAAAGTTTCTTAAGCTATGACCGTGTGACATTTTTGTGGCCGGGGGTGGGTGAACTCGTCATTATGACGACAGTGTATGAGTGCACTTTTATTTTATTTAATAAAGCTACAGTAGTGTTACGGGCCTGACATTATTTAAGCTGTCCTGGAATTAACCTCACACCTCACAGAACAATGAACCCTTGTCCTCCAACGTCGGACCTTGGCCCTCACATTTTGGGTTCACGAGTGGAATATTAGTCTTCAGTACTTTACATTTTAATGTCAGAAATGGGATGATTACGTATGTTAGTTCGCTTTACCTTTACAATACTAATATATGATAATGAAATCTTGTATGCAGCCTGTGTGTTGATAGTCATTGAACATGTGTAGAATGATATATAAATATTTAAAAATTAACACATTACTTTTTTAAACCGATTATTCGATCATCTTATCGTGGAAAAGAGAATCGATTCACTCAATGCATCGCGAACCTCGTAATCGGTAAACATTATCGAATGGTTACAACAACAACAAAATTGATGCATTGGTTATAGTCACTCATTCCTAAATTACTAACAACATAGATGTCTGGTTAACATATAATTAATTATTTTCTTTCTAACTTCCACAAACCAACTGCAAATTCAAATATCAATTACAGAATACATATCAATCTTAAATCCAAAGCGAAATTATATTTTGTGTTGGTTGTTTCGTATTCACATTTTTCTCTTAGGTTTGTTTCTCCTTGATAATGATTTTTGGATGGTTAAATATGAACTATTGTGAATCAAATGGGTTTTGTTTTGTAAATAATCGCTGATTTGTTGTTTGTTATGAAAAGAAGAATGATCGTAAATACTTGCGATTGTTTAAAATTAGAATAATAATTTAAAATTTGGTAAGGTTTTATATTGGTAGACAATTGTAGTGTAAAAAAAAAGGAAATAGCAGAACCAGCGAATACCAGTGGTATATCGATTGTATTCCTAACATAAGTGGGGACCGTGAAAGGACTCACTTTATATTACTGTATATCACTATTGTTATTTTCATAACCGTGAATAAGAAGCGAACATCATGGATCGCGTAATAAAGTTAAAAACGTTTAAGTACGGCGTTTACCATAACCTTGAACAATCTTCAAGAAGATAACATTTCGCTAATAAATAGTAAGAAACGTTGAGCTTTGCTTTCTATGCTGGAGAAGAAGAACGACAAATTGATAAGTTAGGCCTGGACCATAAAACATTGGACATGAACTCTAGGACGGACATGAGGATTTGGATAGAGAAATTAAAGTGGTGGACAAATATGCACATACATTCTTAGAGACGTAGATCGGTGTTCGCGAGTTGTTAGAGGTTCCCAAAGAAGTTTGTAACGTGGTTTCAAGGATTGTAGAGTCTAATATGTAACCACTTTAACAAACTTGGAAGCGTAAAATAAGATCAAGGAGTTACAAGAGAATAACAGTATTTGTTTTATTTGTAATAAAACAGTGGATGATGCATAAATTGAATTACACATGTGGTAATATTGTTTAGTTTATGAAGTTGAAGTTTGAAGTTAAACCTAATATTTCATAAGATATTTATGACAGAATGTCTCAAATAAGGAACATTAATATAAACACAACGTCCAATAATATTAAAACTCACAAGAGTTTGAAGTTCAAGACTTCGATGTAAATATATTTTCCTTAGGTATAAGGCGGAAGACGTTAATACAGACATATTTCCATCTTTAAAGACAAAATAGACCAACGTTTAACGTGAGCCATTTTATGTAACACATCATCCCAAGAAAATTTACATTACTCTAAAGTAAATACTTTAATACCTAACACGGCGTCCCTACAATCACATATCAGTTATCCAACTACCTATGGCCATGATAAATGACGACATGGCCAAAATACAAAGTTATAGGGTAATTAAAAGATATAAAAACATTAAAATATTAAAGATATATATATTTAATATTGTAATGTTTTTATATCTTTTAATATATATATATATATATATATTTCCCAGAGCACACTAACATAAATACCATAATATCCACCAAGCCCGTCAATAACGGCGTAATGTCCCAAATATAAATAATGAGTTTATAAAAGCTTTCCAGCCTCCAGAGCTAATGACCTGACAAACGGCGCACAATAGCCGCGAGAAATACAATGTGACAAAAAGGGGATGTCTTACAACCCCAACCAAGCTAGCCTGTATCTTACAATAAACAAAACTAGAGTTATACAAATTTACAATGGTAATTTCCTTTAGTACCGCTTTAGGCGATAAAGCTAACCATAGTTACGTACAACAAATCAAGTTACCAATGTAATAAAGCATAAAAAATGCAGCCAAGGCTGGCCTCCCAGAAAAATATCCATCTGCACAAGCTGCAAACGATAAAACAAAAGGTGGTAAGAGCGCGACTCTAAATTTGTTGACGGGCGACGATAAAACAAAGTTCACCCATAAACATAGATTTGGTTTCCCAAATTATCAAACCATAATAAATCGTGGCTAGAAATATATTCCACAGCCACAACCCATAGGAATTCATCCTAAAATTAACAATCAAATTTAATCCACCAAAACAAATAATTTAGAAAAGATTTCCCCATTCTAAGGCGAAACAGAATTTAGAATAATGCAAATAAATCCAAGCTTAATCCAGCGTTCTCACCTTAGCTAGTCAGTGATACAATGAATAACCATGTAAAAGATACATCGCAATATATAGTCGACGCAAATATCAGACATGCCCACAGAGAGGGAAAGAGGGAGAGAGAAAATGGAGTGGAAGAGGGGAGACAAGCAGTGCTTAGGATGGATATCGGAGACTCTAGGAGTGGCAAGAAAATCGGAGAACCATCTAGATGGCTGAATCGGAAACTACACTATTCAAATTTTTGTTTCACTTTGTTTATGGGCGGGGCTTCTATCACGAGTGAATCGTTAGGCAGTATCTCCATTTAGTCCGTGAGATTGTGTTATAGGGAAAGGATGTCGCAGCACGTGTGCTCCAATGTTTACGTTCAGCAAGGCAGATGGTGAGTGTACTCCCATTTGATTGAGTTAGTTGTTCTTATTTTAGTAAAATCGTTACAAATAGTAAGATAAATTTTAAGTTAACGAAGATATAACTTAGGAATTTTGATGAGGATATTTAAAATTGGTTGCAGTTTTGGTGTCAATTTGAGAAAATTGATCAAGATCCAGATATTGCACCAGCCTCCAAATTTCAATACCCCATTAAAGCTACTGTGAAAGGTTCAAGAGCGAGATAAGTGGTTGAGAACTTTCCGCCAATTGGCGAGAACTATAAGTTGCACTGAGCAATCTCAAGAGTAGGTTTGGAAGGGAAGAATTGTTAGTGGAAGGGTACGTAAGAGAATTGTTGAGTTGGTTTTTCAAAATGCTCAACATTATCGTGCATTCACGTCAATGTCTACTTTCTATGACAGTTTAGAATCGCACATCAGAACGATTGAAACCTTTGGTTTTACTACCGACAAGTGTGCAGCAATGCTATATCCTTTGGGAGAGTCCTGCATGCTTGAAGATATTTTAAGAGCTTGGCAGCGAAGTATGAACTATGTGCATGTGCGGCTCTCAACAACTCCTTGACAACATAATACAGCTCTTGAGGTTATAGGTGGAATCAGAAGAGGTGATTAGTCTGGACATGGCAGGAATTGGACTAAAGACGGAAATTTGTACATCTAAAAAACAGAATCTTTTGGTAGAAGAACAAATGTCTACTGCAACTGGGTTGTTGTCAACAAGCTTTCTAAAGGACGTAAGCTGTATATTTTTTAACGGACAATATGTGAGTACTGACTGTATTAAAGCAAGGAAAATGAATCTAGAAGAAAAGCGCAGGGTTCTTAAGGAGAAGTTTTGTTGCTTAACTTGTTTGAAGA
The DNA here is from genome assembly GCA_901482245.1 of Timema douglasi. Taxonomy (NCBI): domain Eukaryota; kingdom Metazoa; phylum Arthropoda; class Insecta; order Phasmatodea; family Timematidae; genus Timema; species Timema douglasi. Next base: position 309,733 of record CABEEJ010000262.1, read on the forward strand.
CTGGACATTACGTCAAGAATTGTAGATTTTACATGAAGTGTTTGCTCTGCCAAAAGAAGCACTGTCACTTATCGTCTACCTGACGTAAATAAATTCAACGTGGTATTTAAGTAAAGATAAAGAAGCGTTGTACATAACCATTATTTAATTTCTCATTTTTAGTTGAGCCACAAAAATGCCGACAATTAACAAAACAAAGAAGACAAAGAGCATACAATTTAAAAAAAACAACCCATAGACAAACATTATTAGAGGCATAAACTCATAAGAAGCCATGTTTTGAAGCAATAACTAACAAGTCCATCTATTGAAACAATATTACATTCTCCCACCTTGAGTTTCTAGCTCAAAACAACAACACATATTAAGGAATTTTCACAGACAATATCACTTTGACGAAGTTCAAAGTATTTGAGTCATTCTTCTTTTAACACCTAAACACAAAACGTAATAACTTCCTTATGTTAAATATCTTGCTGGAGTAGTAATCTTTCTAACCTTTCTGGTCCGTTTGTCAAAAAAAGTATCTTTTGAAGGTTTTTGATCTCCCTCTTCTAAATACGTATCTGTCGGTATATTCTACAAGCTATAGGGCGTATCTTTAGTCCTTGAGTTTGATTCTGTTGCCTCGAGACTATACAGTCGTTGAATAGGACTCATGGCAGTGCCAATACCTGTTCTCAGCCGAACCAGTCAATGCACTCCATCACGTCCAGCATACAACTCTTCTACTACAGCTAAGGGCCAGTCCAGCCGTTTGAGGTTGTCCCTCCCGATGAGAACCACTTCACCGACCTTTAAAAAAATATTCCTTCTTGCTCTTTGAGTTTTCAGCCAGCTGACCCAGATATTCACTGCGTAACTTCAAAACTTCACGCAGTTTTTGCAAGTACCTTGACCTCTTCTTCAGATCAGTTGTCTCCAATTGGTCTTAATCACTCCTACTTCTTTGAGGTCCTGAAGGAATAAGGCCGGTGTAAATGGAGTTAGGCTGTCAGGATCATCTGACACATAGGTAAAAGGTCGTGAATTAATTATAGCCTCAGTCACATAGCACAGTTGTCAGTTCCTCAAAAGTCAGCCGGGCTCTTCCAAGTATTCCCAAAAGTAAGGATTTCATTATACCAATAAGGCACTCCCACCAACCACCCTAACTTGGGGCAGTAGGAGGATTGACTTTCCAAACAATTCGTTGTGCTGAGCTGAAAGCAATAATTTTCTCCCAGTTCAATTGTGAAAAAGCATTAGCTGTACCTACAAAGGTAGTCCTGTTATCACTGTACATGACAGACGGTCTTCCACGTCAAGCCACGAATCTCCTTAGGGCCTGTATGAAGGCATCCGAAGACAAAATGCAAATACTCGTTCCAGGTGGACAGCACGATACACTGTACACGTAAAAAGGCATAACCAGGCTTTTCGTCCATCTCGTAGGTAAAGTGGACCCGCCAGATCCACTCCTGTGACTTCAAACACTAAGGTGTCACGCACTCTGTCTTCAGGTAATGGTGGCACAGACCGATAAAAATATGTGCCTGCAAGTCGTTAGCACACAGTTCACTTCATAACAGAACGAACGGTTCTCCTACCCTTTACAATCTAGAACCTCTTTCTAAGTATGCTCAAAAGATCCTGCACTCCCAAATGATTTGCTTGTACATGTGTTTCATGAATCAATCTGGTGACCACTGGATGAACAGAAGGCAATAAGGTTGGATATCTTAAATATGACACATCCTCCCGTTCCGATACTAGTGTTTTCAGACGTAGAACATCTTTGGCGCCCACAAATAAATTCAGTGACTTGACAAATTCACATTTCGAGTCTTGAAAGTATTCTTTCTGAATAAATCTAATGACAAGGACTTCGGCCTAATACACTTCAATGGTACTAAGATCTCCCCTTGTCTTAGATTGCTTTCTGCAATTACAAATGAATCTGAGCACCCATCACACAAGACGGAGAATTTTGTGTTACTGAGAGAAGACTCGGTAATACCATTCACCATCGCTGTTTACATTTGGTAGAGTCGTAACTACACCTTTTCTTTTTTCCTGGTAGACAACTTCTTCATCATCAGAAACAACTTCAATAAGCCATTGATCTGGAGGCAGCTTTAGCCATTCTGGCCCCTCCCACCATCTCACCTACATCAATTTCTTAGCAGAGCAGCCTCGACTGGCTAGATCTGCTGGGTTAAGTGGACCTGGAACGTGGCGCCAGTCTTCTTTTGCCGTCAATCGTTTAATCTCTTGAGCCCTATTACGTACAAAAGTAGCCCACTGCTCCTCTCTTTGTATCCAAGCTAAAACCGCATTTGAATCACTCCAGGAACAGAAGTGCAACACAATCAACTCTAAATGTTCCACTATGGAGGAAATCAGGCTAACCCCAATAGTAGCGCCTAAGAGCTCCAGACGTGGTATAGTGGTCTTATTGATAGGCGCTACCCTGGCCTTAGCCTGAACAAGATGAACTTTAATGCAAAGTTCAGTCTCCTATCTGAAATACACAACAGCACCATATGCATCTTGACTTGCATCGCAGTACGTGTGAAGACTATGCTTCGCGTTCTTCTGGGTGATATATATGGGAATTTCAATTTTGTTCAGACATTCAAATCCCTTAGTCCATTCTACAAACCTCTCCTTTTCTTCTGTAGGAACTTCTTCATCCCAGCCGAACTTAGTGGCTCACATCTGTTGAATCAACAGTTTCGGGATCAATGTTACAGGAGCTGTGAAACCAATTGAGTCATACAATTTATGAGCAACGGACAACATTTTTCTCTTAGTTACACTCTGAAAATCAATTAGAGGAATAAAGTCTGAATTGATGGCCAACATATCAGTTCCACACCTTCAATGCAGACCTGAAACAGGTGACACTTCACTAGTGTCAAATTCAAAGCTAGAATATTCCAATCCTCTTAGCTCAAATTTTGCTTCAAGTAACAAAGCAGTTGATTCTGTCATAAACTGATGTAGTTCGCTCACCTAATCTATACTAGAGACACAATTATCTACATAAAAACCCTTCTGAAATTTTTTAATCGTTTTCTGGGAATACATGATGGTCCCAAAACCGTTCTTTTCACAATCTCTCAAGACCTAGTCTAGATGGTGTTCAATGACAGCTCCTGACAGAAAAGGACTGGGTGAAACACCGAAAACCACACGTGCATGTCTTAGGACTAAGCTTTCCCCATTTTGTGTTTCCCACAAGAACTGTACGAAATCTCGATCTCGTTCACAAAGTCCAATCTGCAAGAAAGCTTTCTTTATATTTGCAATAACACCAATAGATCCCACTCTGAAGGGAAGCAGGAGAGACGGAATACACTCAATCAAGTTAGGCCCTTCCTCTAAGCAATCATTAAGCGAAGGACAGGAATTGATCTTTGCTGAGGCATCAAACACGGGATGAATATTCGTGGTACCCTGTTCCTCGATCACTGGTCGGTGGGGAAGATAATGTCCCTCATTACACCTAGCATTAACCACTTCTTCTATGATTCCCTCTTTCTTCCATTCTTCAAACACTTCTGTGTAGGCTCTTTCTACTTCAAGAGATTTGTTTCCGGAACGTCATTTCCAGACGCTTCTGAGCTATTGTGAAGTTTGAAGGAAGAGAGAGGTGTCCATCCACCCGTGGAAGTTAAACCATGGAACGACCATCCACATCACGTTTGACAGTTTGTTTAAAATGTTCTAATGTTGCTAATTCTCTCTCAGCCTTTGTCCTTCGCTTCTCTGGGTCCTCGATTCCCAGAACATCAAGATCCAAGAGTGTGAAAAAGGGAATATCTTTAGCAAACAAAGAACTTATAGTCATGGTATGAGAAAGTGACTTCTTACATAGAACCCTGCCCAGTAGTGTCCATCCTAAATAGGTGTTCACAGCTACCAAACCATATTTAAGAACTACTCTTTCACCTGTGAGTATTTTCCCGGCAAAATCAGCCCCTATCAAAACTTCTACCGGTTCAACCTCATCATTTATTTCTATACCCACAGTTGTAGTTCTCTCTGACACAAATCTTTTCTTGCGGAAGGCACAGAACAACATATTTTGTCATAATCAAGAACTTCAAAGTCTCATACATAACAGTTTTTGATGTTTACCAACTGGATTTGAAAACGATTGTGTGAAACTTCACCTGACTGGCGTCCTCCAAACAAAGCATGCTGAATACATTCTTCCTCTATTGATGTGTATCCCATTTGTCCTACCACTTCCTTCAGAAAGTGCGATCTCTGGGATCCCATGTCTATCAGAGCTCGAACAGCTTGATTACCCCTTTAACTGTACAGTAAGAGTTTGAAGAAGTACTGCAGAGCAAGAATTATTTGCCAATGTATTCTCCACAGGAACCCTTGAACTTTCAGGTAAGTCTTTCTTCAAATTGTCCTTATCCCCAGACTTAAGAACATTAGTTTCTAGTTTGGGACAAAGTCAAATACTGTGTTTACCAGCACAGATCAAACACTTTAGTTTACATCTCTTTGCAATGTGTCCACCCTCTAGACAAACAAAACAACAGCGACTCTGCCCAATAATTTTAAGCTTATCATCTCTGGTCAATTTTATGGCTTTAAAACAATCTACAGAAAAATGTGATGCGTTACAAAATATACACTTCCACCACTTTATTCCATGCATCAGTTTTGACATTTTTGTTTTTGTAATTTGCATCTGCTGTATCATTCAGTTGTGGATATTTTTGAACTTCCATAATTATGAGTTTGTTGTCATTTAGGTATATTTAAGGTTGAAACTAACTATCTATCTAACCATTATATTAATACACTTAAAACTAAGCTTCAAATGTATAAGTTAACAAACCTTATAAAACTTGAGAAATTGGATACTAAACTTACACAAACAAATTAACTATTAAGTAATCAATATAGACAACAGCGGGCAGTAATATAATGCGTGTGAAAATGGAGAAGAAAGACGAGTTACTACTCGTAAAATGAAACTAGCCCTTTTCTCAAGAAGTAAGACATTGGAACGCCCACACTTTTTTGGACCGATGCAGGAAATTAAAGCGCATGTAGCCACTTACCATCAATTACCATCGAATCGATTTTCTAGCAGTAAAAACTTGCTTTTAGAATAAGTAAATTCCTACCTTTGGAGACCTGGTCTCAGCGTTGTAAATCAGCTGGCATTTAATGAATAAAATAAATGTACAATTGCTTTTAGAGTGACTGAATGTGGATGATATTGTCACTGGGTCTTGTTTACCTGAGTAAGTGATTAGTTTATTTCTGAAATTAATTGATTTATTCATGGCTGGGGGCTTTTATTTGAGGAAGTATGCCAGTAATAGTTTTGAAGTACTTGGCTCTATTGCTGTTGAGCCCCTTGTTATTCAAGTTAAATATCTTGTGGTTTGTATTTCACCATAATAATATGGGAGTGCAGTGGCTATCTAATAATGATGAATCTAGAACCATTAATAAGTACAAAAATAGGCATTTTGTTGATTGTCACTCAGATATTTGATCCATTAGGTTTATTGGCTCCCCAAACTTTATTTGCAAAGATTCTTATATAAATATTGTGGAATTTAAAAATAAGCTGTAATGACACCTGATTCTATTTGTCATCTGGGCATCCTTTCGAAAGGGAGTAATCGAAACAAAGTCAAGGATGCACACTACTTAGATTCTCAGATGTTCCTGAAACAGGCTATGGTGTGGTCATTTCTTTAAAGAAAAATTGACCCTTTGTTAATTTGCTGTATTATAGTATTGTTCTTATGTGCCATGTCGAAGGTTGCACTTTTAAAAACAATATCTTTGCCAAGGCTAGAATTATGTGTTGCTTTATTTTGAGCTAGATCGAATATATCTGACATCTTTGGTTCTAAAGTGATTTTATCAGTTAAGTGTGCTTCCCTAATTCAAGAAAATTTACCAGCAAAATTTTTGAATCACATCCCTGGAGAAAATCTCAATATTTTATATATTTTTTTTAATCCTCAAATCTTTAAGATCCTTAAGGATTCAAGGATTCTAAGGGTCCATCCCTAATATTTATACATAAAGTTCTAAAGTGAAATATTTGATGCAAGCTATAAAATACACTATTTTATAGCCTTTTATTTTGGTTATTTTTGGAACTAAAAAAATGGAAAATCGGTCAAATTTAGTTTTAACTTAATATAAATGATCACAAATTTCAATTATGGAAAAGAATACATTTTTTATCTCATCAGTCTTTGCTTTATTTATTGTTTTAATACAAAAATGTAAGATTCACTATCCAATAAAATATATTATATCCAGGTATGTTTGGTAAGCTTGTTAAAAAAAATTGTTTTTAAGTACAGTAGACTCATTTTCCAGGGTAATCGAGGGGAGAGGAAGCACGGACAATAAACAATCACTCCCCCCCNCCCCCCCCCCAGATACATTATGTTCTTAATGAATTAATGAAATAAGTTCTTTATTCATTTGTTTTTTCTCTGAGGGTCCAAATTTGTCAGGTCAGCACACATTCTTCAGGCTTTATTGCTTTGTCTACTGACAAGCTTCTTCCTATTTTTCTCCATCTATTTTGCTAGTCTCAGTAGCATATGTAAAACCTTCAGCTTGTTGTACTATTTACTTGTCTGTCTCCCTCTCTCTCCGAGAGATTGCTGCGCCTGCGTACTAGGTGCAATGGCTTTAGAGGATGGCACATTTTGGATAGCATTGTTTTTATTTTGATATGTTTTTAATAATTTTGTTTAAAAATGATTGACTAACATTATTGAAATAGTCAAGTTAAAAGTCAGAACGACAATATTTATTTTTAAATAACTGTACTTTGCAACTCAAGCTACTGTAGGGCATGTACATGCCAGATTTTCTTCCGTAAAAATCTTTTCTCGAATACTAACTTCCCCCCACCCTGACCCCTTTCCTACGAAACCTCCTAAAACCCATGAAAAAAAATTGGGTGGCGGGGGAAGGGGGGTGGCGAATATTATAATTGTGCCTAGGGGCGTACATTTTTTAAATCTGCCACTGGCAATAACAGTAGAATGCATTTAGCTGGTGGTTTATTGTTTGTGACATATTTAAATATAGCAACGGTTAAGCAGCAGATGGTTGATCCACCCCTGGTAACTTGAGAGTCTACTGTAAAATGCTTTTAAAACTAGCTACTAATTGATAGCCAGTATTATTAATAATGATAATTTAAGTTTAATTGAATAATTATTTCGACAATCTTTTATTTTTATATGTAAAAGTTTATTTTGGAATCAGCAAACCTCTAGCTTTGCGTATAAGCTGTACCAATTTTTACACAATTAATTTAATAGAATATAGGTTCAGTAAAAACTGTAAGGATTTGTGTGTGATATTAATTAAACAATAATATTTTATTACATAATTTACAACAATATTTAAACCATTAGGTTTTGTGGTATTAAAACATATATTTTGAATATATAATAAAACAATATATTTGGAAACTTACACAAGATCTTAATAAAATAAAAACCACAGCCTTAAACTAAGATTATCTTGGAGTAATTAATTCCATGAAAGGACATTACTAATATAAATCTACTCTCTATGAGCATATTTAAACACAATTTTGAATAGAATAGTATGTGGTCAGTTAACAAAAATTAGCTCAAATATAATATCCAGGATAATTAATAGCAATTTTAAAATTTTTATAATTTGTCTCATGTAATTTTATTTTAATTAATTGAAAAAAACAAACAAAAAAAACTCAATAGCATAAGCCTGAGATCAAGCTATAGCAACCAAGCGGCCGTCACTGTTAGAGATGTTAGTGCTAACATTTGTGGCTAGATGGCATCTCATGTGTTCAGCCCAACAATACCTTCTAGCAGAGGTCCATAAAACACCAATTTTGGATCTTAGTTTAGAAAGATTTCCACTGTCTAAAATAATTTTGAAAAAGAGCAGGATTTTTTTTACTATAGTTAAGAGGAAAAAACAATCAATGAGCTGTATTGAAAGAAAGAAAACTTGAAAAATACAAAATGTGTTTTAGAACCACTATTGTCTAGTCTTTATACCGGTTAGTAAAAATAAAATAAAAAATAAACATCAGTTGTAATCAGAGGTGAGGCACAGAATGATACTTTGTGACATTCCAAGATTTTAACATTAACTGGAAACAGTTCATGAGGAGGATCTTTTCAAGCTATTTAAAGGTGTTTTCAAAGCAAAATATGAGAATATGTGTGTGTGATGAATAGGTGGGGGTAGTGACATCATTGAATACATTAGTAAGCATTAGCTAAGATGTAACTTACTAAGGCTACTATGTGATCATTACACATAAGGTTTGTCTATTAAAGATAGTTCAAAGCAAAAAATAGTTCTAATGTGATCAAGTAATTTAAGATTAAGACTCCGCACTTACTTGTAGTTTCCCATTTAGGGATAAAAACTTGTACATTATAAAGGCCATACAATTAAATATACTATCATTTTATCATAGAGTCTTGTTTTTAATGGGGTTTTTACTCCAGTGGGTATTTTTCTTATGCTACATCTTATTATTTATCTTTTTGGAATTCTTTTGTTCCAATATTTTAATATCAGATACAACAAACTCAACAGAAACTTACAGGTCCAAAAGGTCACATTTATAATACATCAAACCTCTTATTGAGAATATGAGAACAAAATACTGTCTGGACTATGGCTTTAGTTTTATAACTGTAGTGTAGAGCCTAGAGTGGCTTGTTCAAACACAATAAACTCAAGTTTTAACAGCAAACTGCAAGTTCAAAGCTACAATATTCAATCCAGAGCTATAGTTGTTAGCCTGGTTGGTATTAGGTATTATTAAGTTGAAGTGAGAGAGGGGGGACTGTTGGACCTTAAACTTTCTGAAAGTTCTGTTAAATGTGTGGCCTTTCCTATTAATCAATCCTTTAAATCCTTATTGAAACCAGACATTTGGTTTCCTTCATCCTGTGTAAATATGAGGTACTCATAGGTTATAAGAAAGTAACTCCTGAAACTTAAAAGGAAACTTATTTTTAACAGAACACAGCAATAAAAACAATTCACCCAAATTTAATATGGCCTCCTAAGCTAGCTAAAATTTCCAAACATGTCATTCTGTTACAAAGTTAGATATTTTCTTACATAAAGTCACTTATGCAAGAGATGTAGGGAATAAAAAAAACCTGGATATTCTATCCTAAACTGTAAAATTATAAATTAATTGTAATCGAGTTAAGCAATTATCGACTGCTAGAATCAACATTGATCTATTAAGTTTACAGAAAATATGATGGATGGCAATAGTTCGAGGCACATGAGGTATATAATATTATTTAAAATTGTGTTGAACAGGTTTGCAGTACCCACACATCTTCATCAGACTGCCCGCAGTCTATTAACATCAAACTACTTCCCAAAAAAACTATTTACAGCAAACAAAAGCCATGTGACTACCAAGACAACATATAGTCGTCAGATGAATGTAAATAATTAAAGTTACTCACAAAGCTTTGTTTGGATTAAAAAACAACATTGCTGTATATAAAATTACCTCTAGTTACACTTTCTTAATACATTTCTTTCATACTAAGCTCACCGACATGATGAAACAATTTACTTTTAATATAGATGTAAAAATAGTGGAGCACATCATTGTTATTAATGTTTATACAGGTTGTATTACCAATATTAGTGCTTGCTACTATAAAGTGAACTCTTGATTTACATGTATTGTCTGTATGCACATTAAGTATATTTCAAGTCTCTGGGTTTTCAAACTAGCTTCTTTCAGAAATGGATGGACAATGCCTGGAGCACATCTCAACCATATGGGCCACAGTCGAGACATTGTGTAAATTGAATAGTTTAGTCGGGCCCATAGGCAAATTGTTTATTGAAGGATGAAACTTACCAAGAGTTTAATAATAGTTTGATTTTTTATAAATGCAAAAGTAATTTAATAAGGGCATTTCAAAAGACAAGAATCTGAACTCAGTTTGTTATATAGGCTAAGGCCATATAAATTTACTGTTAACGTTTTAATGTGAACAGAAAATGCACAGATTCATTTCAAAATCTTAAAACCATGTATTGTGTGGCCAGATGAATGGGATTCTTTAGTCTAAACAAAGTGTTGTTTCGCATCTTAAGGTCATCCAAAGTGAAAATCCAGCAGCACAGAGTTTCAAAGCCGAACATTTAATACACTTGGTTGGCTACGAGAAACTGTTTTCCATGTGCGTTTGTGATGTTTTATTGAATATGACCCATGTTCAAACACTGCCAAATATGGCTAACTGATACAGTTTTATCTGAAGCAAACTTTACCAAGTGAAATATAAAAACAGCCTATTACTGATTAGAACAACTAGAAATTAAGATTGTGTAAATGAAATAAAAATATATAATTTAGTGTATAGATCAATGGTGCAGGGGATGTAAAATATTGTTTGAAGGGGTAGTATGGGGTTGAGTAGGTGGAAGGGGGTATCTTCACCAAGTATATATAATATTCATTTAGTCAGAACTTTCAATAACTATGGAATGAAAGCAATTTTTTTTTGTCTTTGGCACCTTTACTTTAAAACAGATAAACTTCAGCATTGAAATTCATCCCTAGCGCTCAAACAAGCTTAAAACAACATTCAATGAAGTGCTGATGTGAAAATCACTTGTTTGGATTAACGACAATCAATAAGATATTTAAAATTCAAAGTGCTTGTGAGACTAATTTTAAGATTTGATGTCTGTGTATTCCCATACATTATGGGTTTTTGAAAAATACAGTCTGGTGGCCTTAACCTTTTTCTTATGACATATATACAGCAAAAAAGTCATATATGGAGAAAATGGGGCTGTTTTTTTAATCTGTCTTGTTCACTTAACTTGACATGTGGCAAAGTTGTTGAGGTCTTTTTAAGTTTAGAGCCCAAATTTTATAGGAGAAAATATATATACAGAATATAAAGAATTTAAGAAATGGTATGTCAAGAATTTCAAATGCTTTGAGTTTCATTTAGTAGTGTAAGTATATGCTCGCTATATGAGAAAATTTTAGTATATTACAAATTACTAAGTTGTAGTAGGGTTTAAAAAAAACCTTTGGTTGGAAACATTCCAATATACACAAGAGATAATATTTCCTTGTTAGTGGGAACAGTTTCAGTGGCTGTTTTTAGTCTTTACATAGCACAACAGCTCCGAGAGTAATGATCATGGTTATCCCCCTTGTAGATGTAACAAACAATCTCTCAACTAACCATCCGACAGTTGTGGGGGGCGCCTTGGCCTCATGTTTATCTTCTCTTCGTTGAGTTCTTTCTCCTGAAAATACTGGTCACATTCAGAGGCATGGGCCTAAAAATAAGGTTTGCAAAACATAAAATAAAGAAAAGTTATGTATATAAAAGTGGCACTAAATTCACAACTTTTTACATAGTGACTCTAAAGTAAATTAGATAGTTAATAGTTATGAGGTCGAACAACCTACTAATGTATTTCTAGAGAAGTGTGTCTATATTTTTAACAAGACGAAATCTTTAATACATCCCCTATACTTTACAGTAACCTTAATTTGAAATACACTTATGTATAGATATAATAAAATAAGGAAATTATTAATAGAGGAATTACTCAAAATAAAAATACTATTTTTTGATCAATTTATTTTCTGTAAGCACACTAAATTAATCTTAAATAAAACAAGAATATTTATGCACTATACTTGTAAACCTAACTAAACAATCTCTCCATATCTTCACAGCTTCCCTAGAAGACCATCATTTTCCTCCCTTTAAGGACATTGTTTTTAACTAGAGAATAAACACTAGATATATATTTTTATGTGTACACTGTGTCTTACTACTCATTCAGTCTCAGCATATTTACATTAATGGAGTAGGGACAAGTAAGGTAGAATTTATATTATATGTAAACACACTTGTCTTTAGGGAAAATTGAAAACAATAGATGAAAAACCACCTTTGGAACACCTGACAAGAATTTTGACCTTGATCTCCTTGTCCTCGGCAGTCCAATATAAGGTGAGAGTGACGCCTTAAAATATTCTATCAATAATGTGGGGACGGTCTTTTTAAAATAATGATAGTTTATGCCCCTTAGACATTAGTGATGTTCTCATGTATAATTTAGTACAAAGTAAATTACATATCGCCTTGTGAACGACCAATGATCATGGAAACTATTTATCAAAACAAGTAAAAATTGTGAAAGATTGGTGCAACTTGGTGTTAGCACCGGTCATAGTTTTAAACATTGTTTAAGTACATACACAAAAACACATGTTTAGCATTAGCAAAATGACCAGTAATTTCTTTGCCTATAAAACAAAGGTTAAATAAAATACATTAGTTTTGAAAGAAATAAAAAAATGAAATTGTTTTAATGAAATGTATTTTTTAAATATAGCGTTTTAATTAATAACTATATAAATCATTTTCTGAAAGAAATTTTATTTTTATTGGTAGCATTAACCAGTCTCAAAACAAAGATGAAAACAATGACTGTGTGAATGTTCATTACATTATTTATAGTAACTTCTTGACTGATTATGTCATGATTTTTGCCATCAATGTTTTATTATAAGTTTGTTTATTGCATTCAGTCAAAGTTTTTGCCCATGTGGTTAGGACATAAAAATATACAAAGGGAGAAAAATAAAAAATAAGCTAATGAGTAAAACAAACCGTATCCATGGGGAATATTTTCCTTTCTTTTTCAACTTTATCTCTTGTTATTTATTACTCATTAATTTATTATTTTGTTCATTTACTCACTTTACAGTTTGTATGGATTAAACTAACATTTTAGCATTATTACTAACCAAAGATTATGTATGATCTTTAAATAACTTATATTTTATCTTTTTAAAGAAAACCTCTTTTCCCTTTTTGAGGTAAATTGTGTTATATTTGGAAGAAGGTAAGGAAAGATGGATTAAAATTTATAGAAGGGAATGGTCAAGATATGGCTTTTACAATTAAAAGAAGAACTTAGTTTATACTTTACATTGCTGCTTTGGGCAAAGAGGTAATGGCTGCCTCTTTAAGGCCGGTATTACACTATCACATTTTTCTTTGATCAAAGAAATATATTACATATATTTCTTTGATCAAATATATGATAAAAGATTTAACGCCGTCTTTGATCAAAGATGTATTATTACACTACATCACATTTCTTTTACAGTCGCTACAATATATGTTATTAAAATAATTGACTTCAATGGTTTAATTCCAAGTGCAGCGACTGTGAGTGTTATTGTGATAATCTCATGGCTGCTTGGAACTAAAAGAAAACCTGTTAAATGATTTTGGATTCCACCTTGGGTTGGGAGACGAAATTCAATAGGGATTAACAGTTGCCTGCTAAAGGAACTTCAAACTGAAGATCCGGAATCTTATCAAAAATATTTACTCATGAACGGTGAAACTTTTAAATATTTGGTAGCAAAAGTCACTCCATTAATTAAAAGAAAAAATACACACCTAAGAAATGCTACGACTATTTCTTTGATCAAAGAAATATATTACATATATTTCTTTGATCAAATATATGATAAAAGATTTAACGCCGTCTTTGATCAAAGATGTATTATTACACTACATCACATTTCTTTTACAGTCGCTACAATATATGTTATTAAAATAATTGACTTCAATGGTTTAATTCCAAGTGCAGCGACTGTGAGTGTTATTGTGATAATCTCATGGCTGCTTGGAACTAAAAGAAAACCTGTTAAATGATTTTGGATTCCACCTTGGGTTGGGAGACGAAATTCAATAGGGATTAACAGTTGCCTGCTAAAGGAACTTCAAACTGAAGATCCGGAATCTTATCAAAAATATTTACTCATGAACGGTGAAACTTTTAAATATTTGGTAGCAAAAGTCACTCCATTAATTAAAAGAAAAAATACACACCTAAGAAATGCTACGACTGATTCGCATATGCAGGATAATCTTTCAGGCGCCATTTTCTTTGATCAAACCTTAGAGCATGTTCTATAGCGAAAATATGTGATCAAAGATTTGTAAAATATTTCTGTGATCAAAGATCTTTGAGGAGTCGTCAAAGTTACATCACATTTTCTTTGATCACAGATCTTTGATCAAAGAAATTTGACAGAAATGTGATAGTGTAATACCAGCCTAAGAAAAATCAATCGTTACTGCTAAATTATTTGACCTAGGTCTCATTCTATTGGAGCTCATCAAAACTACTAGGTAGTTTGAAATGTGCAATGCAACTTCTTTTATGTTTACTTGTTACATGTTCCTATCTAAGTGTCCTATTATTCTTTACCGATTTCCTTTTTCTATATTTTGTGTTGTTTTGGTTTCCTCTTTTGGGGAGTTGCGTTTCATATTTCACACTCCAATCTGATGTTTTCCAATAGAATAAAACCCAGGTCAAGGAATTGGGAAATAACAATCAAATTTCTTAAGGAGGCAGCAATTACCTCTCTGTCCAATGGAAGCAATGTAAAGTATTAAATGTGTTCTTCTTTTCAGTGTAGAAGTCATATCTTGTTTGTTCCCTTTTATAAGTTTCTGTCCCTCTTTCCTGTACCTTCTTCCAAATAAACCTATATTGAAATTTGAGACGAGATGAATCCTTTTCTCGAATCCTATTCTTCATTTTACAAACCAATTCTGAATCTTGGAAACATAAAAGGCATAAGACGTTAATTTTTTAACAATTACATGACAGTTTTGTCAATGTTCTTTTAAAACAAAATTTGCTATTTTTTTCAGAAAAATGACTATTGTGAAGTCATGCCATTGATGTTTGAAACAAGATGATTTGACCATGATGGAAAAATGTTCCTAGTTGTTATGCAGCCCAATGTCTCAAGGAAAAAAAAAGGAGAGTGGAGTAAAGATAAATATTTGTTCAAATCAGCTTGAATTTTTTTTGGTGAAATTCCTGTTTTTTCTATACACAAAAAGTTCCTTATGTATTCCCGGTTTTCCATGTATGGCAGTCCTGTATGATTTGTTCACCCTTAAACTATGATTTTGTTCACAGTAATTCTTAATTTGACACTGAAAACCAAATTGAAAAAGTATGATTAGGATTTACTTATGGTGAAAAACATATTGTCAGATAAGAATATTTAACATAAGATTAATAGTGCATCATCAAATGGACTAAACACAAGTTGATGAAAAGTTTAAAATGTATGCATTACACATTAAAAAATGTGTTACAAAAACTTACATATATGCAATAAAGTAAGAACAGAACAATGTTTTAAGTTCAAATATGTTATGAAGTAAAAATTATAAAATTTGAATTTAGAGGTTAAAATTTGCCAAATGAAATTAAATGAAGGATAGAATGTTGTTATTACAAAGACTTTGAGATATACAATATAGTATGGACTAAACAAGGTTTTAATTCCAGATATGTTGAGAAATTGAAATTATAAAATTAGAAGTAATGGGGAATAATCTAAGTTTTATCTGTTTCCTTGTCCCATTACTCCTTTTTGATAATCAGCAATGGAAAGATGTTGGATTACTTTATTCAGACATGTTTCAGTACTTATGGAAACTGCAAACGAAATTAAAGAAGCATGAAGATAAATTGAAATGTAAGGTTATACAAGAAGGCTTGAGAATTGCTGTTATACAATTATCAATTCGTAAAAGAAAAATTATTAAACAAACAAACTTACTTGAGTTGTTGTGAGAAACACCATGTGTTATTACGACAGCGAGATGTTAACTAGGGTATGTGTAAAAACAAAAGACTAATGATAAGCGAGCTATACAAGGTAAAATACCAGACCATGGTGTAAAAATGTTAGGTTGAAAACTACTGTAGAAACTAGTTGAATGATCTGTGGAAACAAGGATAAATATAATTTTGGAAAGGAATGTGAAAAGGAAGGCTAAGAAACTATTCTTCTCGACTCCGGCTATGCTGGAGCTTTAATGTGTTAGTAAGAATTTGATTTGAAAATTGCAATTGTTCACTAAGAATTGATTTATTATGGAAAAAGTTGTTTGAATAAAAAAAATTCAACTGTGTTCAATTTCGTACCTTTATGAGATAAGTGAATAGGTTTCATACATTGGTGTATTGGTTTGGGTTGATGGTTAAGTGTTTTTAGATGTTCTGCAAATTTTGATTTGATCCTATTGTATTTGAAATCAGAAATGTGCTCTTTATAACGAGCCCTAAAACAGTGGCTGGTCTTCCATATGTAGATAATAATGCATTCACAGGTGAGTTTATAAATTACATTTTTATTATATTTACCATTATTATTTAAATTACTATTACTAAGATTTTTCTTGATTGTATTGTTGGTGACAAAAGCTATGTTGGAATTGTACTTTTTGACAATATTTGTGATACGATGAGTTTCAGGACCAGTGTAATTAAATTTAACCAATTTTTCCTTTTTATTAGAGTTATTCGAGCCGGAGTTGAGAAGATTAGTTCCTTATTCTTCCTTTTCACATTCCTTTCCATAATTCTATCCATCCTTGTTTCCAAAGACCATTCAACATTCAACTAGTTTCTACAGTAGCTTCTCGACATAAAATTTTTACATCGTGATCTGGTAAACTTTACCTTATCAATAGTATTTTGTCTTTACACACATATTTTCTCTCTGACCACATCCTAGTTAGTTAACATCTCGCCGCATAGTGTTTCTCACAACAACTCAAGTAAGTTTATTTGTTTAGTAATTTTTCTTTTACAAATTCATAATTGTGTAACAGTAATTCTCAAGACTTCTTTTATAACCTTAAATTTCAATTTATCTTCATTCTTCTTTAATTTCGTTTGCAGTTTCCATGAGAATGGTACCATACAGCGTTCTTACAGACACATGAAACATAAATTTAAGGACTTTTTAAGGACTAAAACTGTTATTTTTCGTAATGCCTAAAGCTAAACACGGCAATAAAAAAAAACCATATCAAATTTTAAATATATGGAAAAGAACAACTTTTCACTAAATTTAATCAACATGGAGGACTATAAAAATAGTAATCAAACTTTGTTGTCACTTACTTCACTCTCCTTGATTTATTGGTTAATGAAGTCATTTTAGATTCAGTATATATGGTAGTATGGGTAGAACAGGAGATTGAGCGCTAAGATGGAGGGGAGATGAGCTACTAGCTATCGGCGGGCAATTTAATGCTAAACTATAACTTTAAGTACTTAAAGTGTTAATAGGTAGTCAAATATACCTAAAAGAATTATTAAAAATGACAGTTTTAAAGCAACTTAAAAAAAAAGAAAAAAGAATGCACATGAATTAAGATTTTTAATTATAGGAAGTTAAAGAAAATAACATTGTATCTCATCAACATTATGCAATGCATTTGTCAGAGAAGTTAACACTGTTTACCTTATAGAGATCCAATCCCATGGGTGCAACTATGCCTGAGCTGATGATGTGATCACAAATTAAACAAAATCAGCGGGAAGAGCAGTGGGGAGTAAAGTAAACAGGAGACAACAGCTAACGCTTGATCAAAGAGGATGCACTAGATATTTACCACCCCAGTGATTCTTAGATCACTATTTTTACAACCACTCTTTACAACCATTTCAAAAATAAATATTGAAACCTGGCAATTCCAGGAATTTTCAAGGCCCAAAGCAATTTAAGGACTTTTCCAGGCCTTGAATAGAGACACATTAAATTCCAGGACTTTCAAGGACCATATGAACCCTGACCATAAGTATCGAAACATGTCAGAATGAAGCATTCCAGCATCTTTCCATTGCTGATTATCACAAAGAAGTGGGATAAGGAAACAGATCAAACTTAGATTATTCCACATCACTTCTAATTTTATAATTTCTATTTCTCAACATATTAAAGTATTTGTAATTATATCACTTCATTTAAATTCATTTGGCAGATGTTAACTTCTAAATCCAAATTTTATAATTTTTACTTCATAACATATCTGAACTTAAAACATTGTTCTGTTCTTACTTTATTGTATATATGCAGGTTTTTGTAACACATTTTGTAACATGTAATACATATATTTTAGACTTTTCATCAACTTGTGTTTAGTCCAGTTCATGATGCATTATTAATTTTATATTAAATATTCTTATCTGACAATATGTTTTTCACCATAAGCAAATCCTAATCATACTTTTTGACTTGTAATTTCACTTAATACATCTACTGACTTGAAGGTTTAATTCTGAATTAAATTCTTTATATATATTTCTAGAGCAATCTATCTAAGTCTTAACTTTTAATTATAACCACTCTTTACTTTCAAATATCTTTAGAATGTTTTATAAAATGTTACAGGTGATTTAGCTTCAAGGGTAATACCTAATAAGTATGCACAGACACTGTTGGAAAATTAAAAAAAAAGTTAGCAGCAACTAAGATTAAACATTTTTAAAAGTTATTTTTCCAGTAGACCCAACTAAAGTACGCCCATCGCTTCTTTGGTTTTACATGACAGATAGCAGAAGCTATAAGTAATGCCAACATTGTCTGAAAGTAGCTTTTGTCAACATATTTGGAAATAATTATTATTTGCTAAGTATTACTATTATTATAACTAAAAATATTACCAATCACTTTTAATAATACTTTCCCAAGGTTTACAATATAATTTTATTTTTCATAATCAAATTTAAGAAGAAAAAAAAGTATAGTAAATAAATTCTAGTTTTTATTTTAACTTGTGGTAATTACAGGTAAAATAGAGCGTGAAATTTTACATTTAATGGTATTATATTCAGTTATAAATATTTTCATAACTGTCCTCGCATATCTTTAACATAAATAAATGGTTTGTGATAATAAAGAGGAAAAACATACAAAATGTTTGTGAAATAATATAACGTTTAAATTTTATAAACACGAGTATTAATACCATTCGCCGCCCAACCAGCAACAAGGTCCTCTTTTTTGTATGTCACCAACTGGCAGCGTAGCTTCTATTCAGTGGCCATATTTGTTTAGAGTATATAAGGCCATTTTTAATGTTCTCTTGCTTTTAATAATTAATTTGAATTAAACAGCAAAAGAATACTTCAAAACTAAACAACCAACCAAATGGTTACGCTCATAACCAAAATCAATCAATTTTAAATATACATTACAACAGTGAATTATCATATAAAATCCATTTAATAAAACCATGCATGTGTGTAAGACAAAATTAGAACAAAATATTTTATAGTTGAGTATTTAGGCGTGTCTATGCTACCGATAATAATGTTATTACAAATTTGAATAATACAGTGTCCTTTTTTAGTATTAATTCGGCTACTTAGTAATTTTTGTGTTCTTTTGTGAATATTAATTCGATGTGTGAGCATGTTATTCTTGGAAAATAAACGGGTTTTTAGTGATCTTAGAATAATTATTTATCTAATATAACATCAAAGCATGTGATAAAAAAAAATAGTGAGTGTTTCTCAGTGATCAATATACATTATTCGAAAATTTAAGTGTATCAAGACTATTATATAAATCTTTTAACCCCAAAATTGTGTTGTGTTGCCCTCTACCTAAACCTTGAGTTTTAGGATTTTTATAGTATTTCAAAAAAAATCTGTGAAGTGTAATAAAAAATACTTGCAAGTCTTTCTCCAGTGTTGATTAAATAAATACCAGGCTAAGAATTCAAGTTATAAGTTATTGTAGTTTTATTAGAGACTATGTTATAACTGTTTAAGTGTAGTGAATCTAATCCTGCACAGCGACATTGGTAAGTTTGTTTATTAATTGTCTTTTACAAATTCACTAATATAACGGTAATTCTAGATTTTCGTATAACATAATTCTCAAGTTTTCTTCATGGTTCTTTAATTCCATTTTATGCTGTCCATGATTATGTTATTTTTATACCGAAACATGTCGATAGAATATACATCAGCATCATTCTAATGGCTGATTATCACAAGGAGTTATGGGACTGAACCAAGATAAGGCTTGGATTTTATACATAACCTTAAAATAAAAAATATTATAGTCTTCATAAACGTTATAACAAGAACATTTTTATTACTTTATTAAACCTCATTGGGAGATGCTAACCCACTAATTCAATTTTATTACCTAATTTACTACACTGTTGATCTTTAAACTCTGTTTTTGTCTGTAATTGGTAATATCCAAGTTTTGTAAATAAATATTAATATGTTATATGTGTATTTTAGACTTGTCATTAACACATGTTTTAATTCAGTTGATGATTTTATATTGCTTTATTGAAAATTTTTATATATTACATTTTGTAGCCCATTAAAAGCAAAATATAATCAATCTTTTGAATATTAAAAGTCACTTAATTATTCATTTGCCAATTTTACAACTATCTAATTCATTCAATTGAAAATCTATAAATTTTGTTATAGCTATTCCTTAGTTTTCTATCTAAGTCTTAACTTTATTGCCACTCCTTACTTTAAACTACTTTAAAATGTTTTCTGATATGTTGTATTATTATTATTACTCGTTCGGGTTATACGCACTTACGCTAATGTGTAATGGTAGGGTGATTGTGAGATGAAATGGAGAACCTACAGTTTAACGTGGGATTCGAACCACAGTGGAGGCCTGGCATTCCACACATTCACAAGTTGTGATTAATACACGTCTTGTCAGAGGTGAAGTAAGGGTTTGGCAATCAGATAAATTGGTGCCGGGACCGAGGATTGAACCCCGGACCCCCAGCACAGAAATCTAACACCTTACCCCTAGACCGCCAGGTCACCAATGTGTTACAATACTGTTAAAAAGGTTTAGGAGAGTGTTTTATGTGTAATAATATACATTCAGATCTTTCACATTTATAATGTTAATAATACTATTGCCAAAAAATTATTTGTAAAAAAAAATTATAAAAAATTATTTATTTATATTAATAAAAACTAATATGGGATTAACTGCTAATTTTTTTTAGAAAATTTAATATTCTAGAAATAATTTATACTAGGCCATCAACATATCAAGACCAACAATAAATAAAAAATAAATAAAACAATCATATAGGATTCTTGTATAGACCTAAAATTTGATTGTCAGAAGTGACAGCTGCTAAGCATATGTTTTTGCAGATTATATGGTTTGGCATATACAAAATTTGGTCTAGTAACTTTTCAGAGCTGTCAGCTGTCAGTCAGCACCAAAGAAGCCATGGCGGAACTGTATATATTTTAGGTATTCTTTGTGGCACTGTGTTAATGTGGCATAAAAAACAAAACAATACAACCATCTCAAGTTATCATAGTATTATATTTAGAGAGTGAATTTTGTTAACACAAAAACAAAATATCTCACATTAGTTTTAGTGTTTAGATGCAATTTTTTTTAGCCAAGTATTTAAATTACCTCATTTTCCCAGTTTCCCCCTGCCTTTAACAATGGATTTAAAGGTTACGTGCTAGTACTGCACAAGCCAATTTTTTATACAGAATGCGTTTATACACAAAGTCATAGCAAATACATAAACAATTAACAGTAGGAGGAAAATTCTTACCTCAATTTCTGTGGCTTCAAACATTTTCCTGCAGATAGGACATGGCACCATATTAGCTTGTTCATCGTTTGCAACAGTCTGTTTGTCATATAGCACTGTTAAATCTGGAGAACTTGCCTAAGGTACATACAAAATAAAAGACTTAGGACAATGTGATAGGCAATATAATCTTCAATAAATAAATGAGATGATATTATTTTTAAAGAGTAGAATATGATTAGGAATCATATATATTACTTTGCATTTTCCTACTTGTCAGGTGATTGGCATATTCACTTTGATAAGGCAAGGATGAGAAAGGCAGAATTTAGAAAGAATTGTGTGAAGGAAGAATAGAGAAAAACATTTAGGGGAAAACCTCCTTACACCACATAGAGATTCAAGTACCAATCACTTTTGGACAAACTAGATCAAATAAGGTTGACTGATGAAGCTCTTATCAAATAAAAGAAAAATTACATTTAGTAATAGGACTGAATTGAGGACTTGACATAACAAGTAAATGTTAGGGATGTGCAAGACAGAAATATTTTGAATGATATGACAAAAAAAATTGATCCCACCTCTAAAGTTAAAAATGAATCTTGAAAATTTGAGAAGCTTGAAAAATATCAAAAGCAATCAACTGTCCAAAGAAATTTACAAACCAAACCAATAACTAATTATTTCTAATAATACCATAAACATAATCTTAAATTAGACTGCACTTTTTCACCATGAACAGCCTTCATTAAGAAATGTTTTGGTTATATATATTATTTTTCAATATCAAATTTAGATTTTATTAACTGTTATACCACAAAATTAAAATATGAATCGTATACAATGCAAATATCACTATTTTATGAATTACATTTAAAATGTGTATGAATTATATCTTAACTGTTTGAACAAAAAAAAGCTAACGCAAGCCCCAGCTCGAATGTCAAAAGGAACTTTAGCAAACTATAAATAGTTTAATAAACTTAATTTACATTTTTGTACTTTCAAAGTAAATTTTCTCGTCTTGATACCGTCTCAAATTGAAAAAGTAGTTCACATATATCGCTAGGAAATATTTAACCCAAAATTATGTCACTTAGTCACTCTTCCTTGGACATAATACACCAATGAAAATAGTTGTGCAATAGTTGTGCAATAGTTGTGGCTATATAACTAGCCACTTTTTCCCATTAACTAGAGGATGATATCACAAGTCTGTAAGAGACTCTGCCTTAAATAATTAGTTAATAGTCAACATGGCCAAGAAAGGACTCTGCGAGTATTTAAATTTCGTGCGTCGAGCCAAGCTCATCACTAAAGCTCAGAATCAAGATCGAAAGTTTTGTAGGCTTATTTTCAAGCTTCTTCTTGATGTACATATAAATACATTTTTATAGGTTATTTAATTTAGATTATATTAGCAATTTCACGTATAAATCATTTGGTAATTTATCAAATTAGTTAAATCAATATCAAATTTCACTTTAATAATGTAATAGAGCTCTAAATCTACTTTTGACTTGTGAAGTAATTCAATATTTTAGTCCAATTTGAAAAGTTATCCTGATTGAAGTTGCCATATCATACTTCAATAATCACTATATTTACTATTTCTACATTGTACCTTTATAAAATAATACGTGCAATTAAATTAAAAATCTAACATTGAGAATATATTTTTGTTTTGGAACTTAAATATATTTAAAACTTGTATTACCATGTTCATCTACAAAACTAGCATTAATTACTATTTAGTTGTAGAATATGTTGGTTAACTTGTCTAAAATCAGAATTTATCAACATTGTCATAAATATTTCATCAAATCGGATTTGAATTAAAAAAGCATTTAATATTTCATATTATATACTAGAAATGTAATTTTAACAATTTTATTTTCATTTTTAAAGTATGAATAACAACTTTTTATAAGCATTAAAGATTGAATTGAAATGCATTTTGTGATGATAATTTCTAGTGAGAGCCCATACAAGGCAAGGTGCGTGCGCATCTGCACATAGAGGAATCATTTTGAAACAAAAGAAGTGACCATGTGCAATTATCACATTAAGAAAATATTTCAGAGTTCTAACTGCTTGTGATTCTTACATTTTATTATAGGGTAAATAACATTACGGAGGCATATTTTGGGAAAATATTATATACACTTTTTTTTTTGTAATGATTAGTGTGATTTTAATGTCTTTAACAACATGATTGTTGAAATCATTTTAATTATTTTTTCTATTGGGTCTATATTTTTATTTGAGTGTTATTATTTTAAATTGTTTATTAAAAGTGCTATTTCTAATTAAAAACCATTATTTCCAGTTTCCAAACTTTCTTTACTTTAAAAAAAATATTATATACGCTTATTAACATTTTAAAATTATGAATAAACTCCAACTTGACTCAAACCCGGGAATTTTTTGAAATACTTGACTTGAGTTCGACTCAAATGAAAAAACCCAAGTTCGCAGACCCTCGGTAAAAATTAATCCTAGGTAGCTCTATGGTAGGAAGGTTTAGAGTTTGGGTCCTGTTTTCAGGTTTAACAGGTTTGGTACTAAAAAAACCAAAATATATAGTATTCAATGCTAAATGCAATGTCCCCACACATGCCCACAACTTGGTTTTATGTTACCTAAGTATTCTAGCTTTTTCTCTCCATCTATCCATAGGTCAAAAACACTTAATAAACAAATGGTTATCGTGGCAATTTCATGACCATACATATTTGAAACTAAACACTATTTATGTTTTTGTTTGTTTGTGTGTTTGATAAGGCAATAAAGCCAGAGTATTAAAACTAAGGAAAAAGGGCACCAAACACCTATATTAAATAACTAAATGTTGAAAGAAGGATAGAAAGGCAAGGCCTACACACTTATAAATAAACTGTAGGACTCAATGTTCACAGTTAAAACACAACAAAACACATAATTATATCATTTTTGGGGTTCACCAGTTCCCGTCTTCAACAAAAAAAGAGTAAAATACACACTAAGGCAACATGGCTAGAGGTTGATTATTGTTTGTATAAATTACTGACTGGTGTGAGTAGGACTGCTTGGAAGAAAAGGAGTGAAGGTTATTTAAGGTTGAAACCAAGGGAATACCTGGATTTGGTTATATTTTGGTGAGCTTGTTCTCACCTATGAAGCTGGGAAGCATGGGGAGAGCTTATATAGCCCTAGTACTACAGCCCAAATCTAGATTTGAATTATGTGTTTGGGCATGAAGTGCTACTGGTTTGTCAGGGTCGATGTGGTTGGGGTCAAAACAGTGACCATTCACTCATTCATTCACTGTCCAAGTGTTCCTGTGGTATTAAAACATAATTTGTGCTATAATGGGTTTATGATCTTTTCTGCTATGAAAGAAAATGTCTCCTTGGTGCATTAGATTCTTCAAACACATTTTTCTCTTTCACTGGGTAGCCTTTTTTCGCTCATTTCCAATTCTTAAATTTATTTTTCTTTGTTAATAAATTTTCAACCATTATAATACCAAAGGATAAGTATAGGTATGTTTTTATTTATATTTAAGTTGTAAGGTAGATATTTTTCACACCCACATTGGTGGGTGTGAGTATTAAACACCAAGCTCATAAAGTTTGGTTTGCCGGTGACAGGGAGGTCATGGTTCGAATTCCTGCTGGCTGTAACAAGTTTTTTCTAAAAAATTTTTTTTTTAGGATTTCATCTAAATGTAGATACATTTCCTCTAAATGTTGCCTTCACCATCCTAACTTTAATAGCATGATTAAATGCAAACAGTCCAGATGGGTAAAATAAGATTTTTCCAAAATAAAAAAACAGCTAGTGGGTTAGATCTTTAATCTTGTCAATTCTAAACATTATTCTCAGTAGTATTTTCTTAGAGAACGCTAATAAATGTCGGCACCCAGTGAAACAAGTGTACTAACTCAGATGCAATTTCAAACAAACATGCAGCAACACACAGCCTCATAAGTTTTAGGTTACCTTGTTTAGATTATTTTGTGAAAGTGTCTGAAGATCTTCTTGGCTATTCATTTCAATATCATTTTCATTAACTGTTCTTTCATCCAGTATAGACGTACTGGGAGATTCCTCAACAGTAATCTGCAGTGCTGCCTTTGTGTCGCAATTCTTCCCCTTGTTGGTGAGTTGCCTACGGCGTATCGGCTTTGAAGTTGGTGTGTCTATTGCTTTCTTTGTTACTTTTCCCCTTGATACACCCCTCTTCCCAGGTTTCCTTTGCTTTCGCAAACTTGGAGGCTCAAAATCCTCGTCAGACTCTTCCCCAAATTTTTCTTGAGAGTTAGAATCATTATCAGATGGATATGACATTTTCATCTTCTTGGGGCTCACAGCCGGTGTGACATTCTGACTTGACACTGAACTTTGACTTTCCTGGACTTCTTTAGCCCCATATTTCCTCTTTTCTCTAGATAAAGTGAAAATTTCATCACTCAAACCTTTTTCCTCTCCAGCCCGGTACATCTTGTCTTTTACTATAGTACTCTCCTCAGTAGAGTCCTCAGAATCGGAAAAGTCATATGCGTCATTAGGCCTCAATGACTGCTGGCGCTCTCGGAAGTTATAGTTACTCAAACTGGGTCCTTTCCTAGTACCCCTTTTCTCTGAATTCTGTCGGATGCTTCTAATAATTGGGATGGGTTTACCCCAATCCATGTATTCTATACTGTTCCTCTGAACATCAACCAATTGCTTCAAATACGAGTCAATATGTTTTTTGAAAAGGTCCGTAAAGGAATGGATGTCTAATGTTTTCCCCACAGAGGAAAACGGAAACCTGTCAAGGCCTAACTTTGGCGGCTCATAATTATGCCTCTTACAGTTGAAAACATCAATATTACGCTTCTTGTCTTTTGTATACCTGTGGTCAAATATATTTTTCCGTTCGATATCCCTATTTTTCGGCAGTTGTTTGGATGTAGAAACGCAAGGCTCACTGCTTGACTGTATCATTTCACTAAACAGATCATCTGCAGATTTTGGTCTGTTGGTTCCTTCATCACTCAACTCGTGTAAATCTTCAAATATTGCCTCTTTTAAACTATTCTTGTTCACAGATTGTCTATCAAAACCATAACTTTTTTTTGCATTTCTTAAAGATAAACTGAGTTTATGAGCTGGTAAATCTGGACTTTGGGTTGGAGTCGTGTCTAAAATGTCAAGGTCTTCACTTTCGGAAGATTTTCCCTCTGCATTATCTTCTTGGGTATTGTCAAAGATTTTAGGATCCTGAACGGGTTTAGTGTCTGGTAAAGTGACGAAAATATGTTTTGAGGTAATTTTATCATTATCTTTCAATCTACTATTGATAGTGTTTGTTTGTACATCTATGTTTTCATCTTCATCATTATTCATCTCATTTGTTTCCTGCTGCTGCTCCTCCTCCTCTGCGAGATCTACACACAGTTGGTTTATCTCATTGGGCTCCAGTCCTTTTTTTCTAGAAATTAAGCAAGAGGCATCCCTTCTTTGTAAAGAGTTTTTTCTACCCCTTGACAACACCGGGGAATGCAGCAATGGTCGACTTTCTGCTACATCAAAGCTGTCATTTTGGTTCATCGAGGAAGACTCTATCAGTGTTGATTGCTGAAAGAATGAAAACATAATATTAAGTCTACTAAGGAAATTATATTTATGCACAATGTATCTAAAACAAAGAATTTGTTTTTATTTAGGCACTTTACAAGCCTGTGACATTCTTATCAGAGCAGAATCCAAATCACAGCAAACTCCCAACTATTCATGTGCAGGTTATTTGGTTTTTAGCTTATCCAAGAACTTTTTTGAATTAGCATTTCGTATAATTTTGAACAAAGTGTATAATGTCAAAGGGTCAATATTGACCTTGAAATCAAATAAACCTGTTTTTAAGGAAATATTAATTTGAAATGTAATTTAGTTATATGTGTTTGTTGAATATCTTGTGTTTTTCATCTCTTTTATTAACCCAGATAATTGAGAGTCTACTGTAGATTCTGACTGATAAATTTCAAAGCCTCTCATTACTTTGAATAAAAATATTGCACGTGAGTCTACAAAACTTAACAAATCTGTTAATTAAAGTTAGGGGTCAAAATATCTCTGTGTATTTAACCCTACAAAAACTTGTGTTAAGTCATTTTTTTAACCACACCAGGATCTGTGTGCTACATCACCAGTCATCACTTTTTCCCCTTTCCACTACCTACAACCTGTTCTATGTTACCCACAATTTTTTTTAACTATATTTATCATTACACAATTGAGGATTTTATCAGGTGAAAATAAGTTTTTAATGTATTTTTAAGCTTTACTGCAGACAGCTGGATATCATAAAATTGAAAGAACATCAGAATATGTGGTTGGTGTTTTCATTTAATCTTCATATATACTAGGCATGTCAAACACATTTGATCATAGGGACAGCATTGAACACACAACATAGAGACGGCGCCACATATTAAAAAATTAAATAATGTCACTATCTTATTATAAAAATCATCTTAGTGCCTTGATATTACAATAATTTAAGAAAAATGTGTGTTCGTTAGTCGAGATATTTTGGGTGTTTGGTTCCATTTCATGTGAGAAAACAACTGTTTACACAGTTATGTGATGCCAAAAACTTCAGATATTGAGCTCAAAAGTTCAACAACTTTTGGGAATTGATCCATATCAAAGAAAGAGTAGACATTTGGTACACCTACCTCATATTTCTCCAGATGATACCAAATATCACATTCTCAAGTTGTATCCCTACAATGTTAATAAAAAGAATAAAGGCTCTCACTGTTTTATGGTTCATAAAAAGGTTCGTAAACCACACAAAATCAATAATATGGCAGCATGTGGCCCACAGGCTGCAAGTTTGACATGACTGATACATATTAAGAATTATTTTAAATTAAATTTAAAAGTGTGGCAATGGTATTTTTAACTAGTCAAAAGATAATCAGGAACATATAAAAGGTGCTAATAGATTACATATTGACATGTTTAGTATAGGCCATTCTGATAAAAATGTAAAATGTGATAATAATTGGACATCACAAAATGGAAATTTTATTTTGGGAACGTGGAATTTATTTTAAGTAGGCTCAAATATATACAACATTATATAAAAACTGCTTTTACACAAACTATAGAGTAACAAAGGTGAATTGATTGAAATATATCTAGCTGTATGTAAACACTGATATATTTTTATTTTTTTCTATTAAAATCATAAGGTCATATGTGGGAACTAGCCAAAGTGGTTGCTCAGTGGGCCAAAAGTGTAAGTAGCGCATTAGTAAATAAAATGCTAAGTAACTGCAAAGTGCACTCAAGACTAGGCTAACGTACTACTCACGTTATGACATAATTTCTTGGAAAAACATCTGTGCAATTTGTATTGGCAAGCAAATAAATGCCACTATCACTGAGCATTCAATTAAAAATGTACTCGACCTCATTTCTGCATACAGCCCTTACACTAGTGGCCCAATGAGCTTTTACTCAAGCTCATTCTTGCATAAGGCCAATACCATATAGTGAGATTCTGGTAGGAAAACCGATCTTTCAGAATGGACTTCCTACAGAGATTAGTGTATAGGCCTACAAACGTTTTTATTGAGATAAAAAGATGCACAATATAACACTTTTACCATTTTTATAGCACTTGAATTAGGTTGCATGTACTGCATAAGAGGCTGCTTATGAACCATTGTTGGGGAAAGCAAGGTTTGACAAGAATGTCCTTGTAAATTAATACTTAGAACCGCGTCTTACTACCCGTTTGGGTTATTCGCTTATGTAATAATTATCCTAATGGATTAGAAATGATGAAGGTTGAATTTCTAAGAGGAAGTATACCTGCATTTGTGTGGAGGGAAAGTGGTAAACCATTTAAGAAAAACCACTCTCAGTACACCTGACCAAGATCAGACCACAATCTTCCCGTCATTGGCAGTCTAGTCTATTGCAAAAGTAGAGCCTTAGACCATACGGTCATCCAAGCGGGTGTGTTGATGTAATTTCAAAGCTTGGAAAGCAAAATCTTAAATTTGACATTTGAAGATAAAAGTAATATCCCCATCCCCCCGAATTCTTGTTCTGCTTGTAAAGGTTTTCCTTACTATCCCTAGAAGTTTTCTGTAAATTAGTTGCGAGTGTGTGATTTACTCATTCCGTGCGATAAGAAACCTGTCCAGTGTAAATTCTCCCTGTCCAGATTTTAAGCATGCCGAAAGTTAGTGTAAAGTTAAAAGGTTTTGTGAAATATTTTGAGGTCATATATTGGTATTTTTAAGGGCATATTCACATGGATATTTCACAACATTTAAGGTCATAAACATCCGAGCCTTAATAATCAGACAACACTTTGAGACTTTTAATTGCAATTAGTAAATAGACTCTTCAAATAAGTGGTAACCATAACTTTAAACCCACCAAAATTTGAGGCTTTATTGTGTTAGAAACTGTCCTAACAGATTCTTGCGTCCGAGCCATATCTTCAGATTCTTGAATCATCTTCAACACATTCTTCTTATCTTCAAATGACATGCCATCATCCAGAAGACCTTGATCTGTCAAAACAATACAATAATAAACTTTAGTGACTTAATGGTAATGTAGGGAAAATGCATTTTCTTGCATTTGTTCATTTATTTTTGACATATGCTTGAGCAGTGTGCCTTAGGGCATGACCCTACTTGTGATCTGGTCAACAGTTGTTTGGTATAGTCATACTTGCACAATTCAGTCGCAGTTTTCCTCTATGAGTAGTTCAGTAATAGCTTCAGTGGACTATTTATGACTTGTAGCGGTATACCCCAATTTTCTTACAAACAGAAAGCTAGAAAAAGGTTTTTAGTAGCACCACGTCTTACTACCTGTTTGGGTTATACCCATATGTATCGTGTATTAGGGGTGAGGTGGGTTTAATTTAGAGGAAATGTACCTGTATTTGCATGGAGGGAAAATGTAAAATCATTTTGGAAAAAAACCTCAGTACGGCTGAATGGGATTTGAAACTTAATCTCCCCTTTACCGGCAGCCCAGTCTATTCCGAGAGTTACACCTTACACCATGCAGTCACCGAAGTGGGTTAGAAAAAGTTATTTATGTCATATTGTGATATGCAGCTGTCATTTTCGATAAATATTATCAATATCTATTAGATAACACTATAAATTTAGTAAAATGTTATCAATGTTGAATGCAAAAAAGATATGTGCAGCTTCCTATTGCTAGGCAGCATTTTTCATGTGACCAATTTCACACATTATACATTATTTCAAATTCTGAGAATTCACCCAGATAAATTTAATAATCATTTCCTGATGTTAAGTTTTTCTTTTGAAGAGGTATGATATGTACTTTTGTTGGAAGATACTTTACAAAGATTTAATACAAAATGTTGTAGAGCAATAGCACCAGACCTTCCCTGTGCTGGTGGACACGTGGTTTAAATGGCAAGCTCATTTAATAAGAGCATGAAAATGTGGGTACATTTCCTCTAAATTCTACCTCCATCCCTACCACATTAGCTATCTAACATATGTGTGTATAATCTAAAGTGGTAAAGAGAAGTAGTAGAAAAAAAATCACCTTGAGAAAGAATTGGTTCACACTTGGATGAATAATTTATTTAAACGCTATTAAATTTAAAAAAAGTTTGTTCTGATTACAGCTAGCTTATTTAATATAACTAATTTTTAGTGACTACTTAGTTACTATAGTGTAATGATATGGATTTTTCCTGTCTTTTTAATATTCGCGATCATATTTTAAAGTAAATATAATAATATTTCTTCTTTTCA
>CABEEJ010000263.1:0-30000 GCA_901482245.1 Timema douglasi
GACTTTAGGCCAAATGACTTTTGGTTTCATTTTTAGGCCAAATGCCTTTAGGCCAAATGATTTTAGGCCAACTGCCGCGTCCCCAATAAATCTTTATTACTACTGGATGAACAATATTTTTTTTTAAGCGGGTCTTCCCACGCTTTTGGGCTATAGGCATAAACATTAATCACGGTAGTGTGTTAAGAATAAGGAAGTTGTAATACAAAGTAAATGTACCAGAATTTGAGTGAGAAAGAGTGTCGGAAACTCTTTATAAATATGTACTCTCAATTCGAGCCCCAATATCCTCATCACCGGAAAAATATATAAAAAGATATGCCCTCTTAAACAGTGATATGGGTTATGTGGGCAACATCCTAATTACGTGCAAAGTCAAAGAAAAAGTATTTTGTTACATTATCATTTTTTGAATGAAGGGAACCAGCTATACTTATTTTTATATTAAACGTGCACTTTATGTACTCCCTGATTATATCAACACATGACTTATAAACTAATTTAAATCTAGAACAGACACCATATTTAGCCTAGACGTTAATTTACCACTGTTAAAAAGGGAAGCCTACATCCAGTAGGTGGGTACAGGAATGTGGGGGTAGTGCCCCCCACCACATAGAAAATAATCAAAAAATATTTAAATCAATATCTTAATGTTGCAAACAATGACTGAATTTAGAATCTCTCTTGAACTAAATTGTTACATGACCTAACGAATAACTCAAATTAAATAAGATATTCTCCATTAGAAAACTTTAGCTTAATTATTTTAAACGTGGTGATAACAACAATTCTTAAATATATGTCAAAGATGTCCTGAAATTTAATTACAACTTTTTCTCTTAATTTAGAAAGTTTATCATCTAATGCCGCTATGCTCATGACAGATATTCAACAACCGTTGATATAACCATGTGAAGAAAATTAGACCTTATGTTTCTATTGGAGAAATCTTTATTAATTTTGGCAAAAAAAATTAAACATTTTTCCATAAATACTGCAAAAAGACTATCTTTTCTCGCGTCCCCTACACTCCCACCTTAAAACTAAGAAGGTCCAGTAATTAGATAGCTAAGTCTAGTAATATAATTAAGTATTTGTATTATATATGTTTTCTATTAATAGTAAAACATTTTAGGCCTATGTAATGTAGGCCCATAAATGTATTACTTTTATTGTGACAGTGACTTTTTTTAATGTTTTTTTTTGTATCAAAATTACAAATTTGTTAATCAAAACTATGTTTTTCTTACAAGTCCTCTTTTTATCATTATAGTTAATTAAAGTTATTTTGATAAAATTGGCAGTATCACTAAAGTTACTAAATAAATTGGAATTGAACTCGGGATCCTTGATTTAGTAGGTAAACGTGCTACCAAATGAGCTAAGGTGTTTAACGCGAGATATACTGTTCACAGAACTACTGGTTAAGTGCAATTAAGTACGGAAAGCCCGGACGGATATTAAGATGCGGTGGCGCAAACAAACAAACTAAAAAGAAGAAGAGTTTATTTACCTTGAAGAAACAGTGATAGTTAACACAACGACCATTGGCAGTAGATCCAACTTAAGCATCAACTCGGCTTTCAAGATCTCTCACGATCCGTTTGTCCTCTATCCCTATCCTTAATTGCGAATGCGAGATCGTAAAGAGTATAGGATAAGAAAGGTGGTGAGAGGTGGTTGAAGAGGGGGGAGTGGGGAGAGAGACACGTTAAACGAACAAGGTTTGTGGGTCGTCTTCGTTCGTTTGTTGAACATATAATATGGATGAATGTCTTGTCCACTACTGTCCTGTCAATCTTATCCTTGTTGAAGGCAGAGGGGAAGCGGAGGATGTGAGCTCTTCTCCGTTTGGATTTACGGTGGCCTTGACAGATGTTGAAAGGCATCGACGATAAATTCTAATCGAATTTATTCAAGGAATCGGAATATATTAACCACGGAGCTACGTCTTTTTTCAATGAGATTTCCATTTTTTTTAAACTTAATGATATTTTATTCTTATTTTTTTCTTGCGATTGCGAAAAATCTATTTCTGTCCAATGGGTTTGAAATAATCATATTCAGATTTAGGTAACCCAATGTCCTTAATGCGTTATCTGTTATAAAATATTATACCGGAACAAAACAAACACGCGGAATGAATGTCATAAACGTTCAGTCTCTTTTGCTGGTGACGGAGATAGGGTATAGTTCGAATCCCTGTCGGATGAACTAAATGTTTTTTCTTTATTTTTTCAATTATTTTTTTTCTTTCCACCTCGCCGGCTTTGGAGGCTCCATGGTCTAAGGCGTCACTCTAACAATTGATTAGACTGTCGATGACAAGGAGATCGGGATTCGAATACCCGTCGGATGTACTTTGAGTGTTTAAAAAAAATAGTTTTCACTCTACCTTCAAGAAAATGCGGGTACACTTCTTCTAAATTCAAGTTTTCTCATCCTTAATTCATTAGCGTAATTAGTATATATACGTCCAGCCCAAATGGGTAGTGAGATGCAATTCTAAGAAAAAATTCTACCTCAAAGAAAAATGTGATTACCTTTCCTGTCAATTCTACTATTTTTATCCCTTCTCTAATATTGTGAATGTTTGTGTTCATTATATATGTGCAACGCGTTTTATTAACACTAATGAACTAGAAATTAACAAGGTGGTAGAGCTATTTAGAGGAGAGTTGCCCGTGTTTAGTGGAGAGAGATGATGAAAAACCACCTCATCTACAGTTGACCAAGATTAGGGATGCTTGTCAAATCAATCCCACTGTTGAAGTAGGTGAGAACTCATAGCCCCAATAAGTTGTGTAAACAAGTTATTACGGTCCCACCTAATTGATATATCTGTTATCGAAACAGTTTTCGTTCACCTGTGTTTAAAAATAGCCTGACCTAACCCAATCTAACGTAAACTAACCTAGGAGAGAGATATTTGCTGGTCATCGTTCAGGAAGTAAGAAAAAGAGTTGTTCCCAACCAAAATATCAGGTAGTAGAAATTTAAATCTGGTGATTTTGACGATGAATTTGTGATTTGTTTTGACTGTTATTTTGTATATTTTGATTAAATATACTACACTATTATATCATTCTATATTTCCCTCCTAGATTTATTTTGGGACTGATTCGTGCTTTTCTGCGGAACTGATTTGGGATGTCTACTATAAACAGCGGGAGTGATTTAGATTGAGATACCGCAAATGGAACCGATTTGACAAACCGGTCAAGATTAGAACCCCTTTCTCTCCTCTATAAGCAGTATATTTTATTGAAAGATTGATACCTTATAGCAGTGGTATTCAACCTTTTTACTTTCTCGTAACAAGATAAAGTAATGTAACCGTGAAAAAAATCGAACGTGGATTTTTTTACAATTTTGTCTGTCCCCATATCGGTTTGTCTGTCCCTGTCCACGTATCCTAAAACGGTTAGATGGATTGTGTCCAAACTTGATATTTAGATTTTTCAGGGCCATACCTCAATACTGTATTTTTATTTTTACCCTAGCCTTCAAATTAAGGTTAGTTTACTGATTAGTGATTTTTTTAATCCTAAATATTTTGAAAGTGACTAACGAGTTTGTTGAATATACATAGGCCTATCTAGTATTTGTTTGACATGACATATAGCATTGTATGATTGGTTGGTGGGCAAAAATTCGTTGAAGGGCTTTTTACTGATGAGAGTTTTTTTGAAAATTCCAATATTTCAAAAGTAACTCATATGATTTCGTTCAAAATGTATATCTTGAGATTGTGAGATGTTGTAATGATATTGGTTTGGATCACTCTAAATTAAGTAAAAAGTCATGGATGAAGGTAGTTTTTATTTAAAGTAACATATGTAGAGTATCCTTTAATGATTCATTCATGAAGAAACACATGCATTTCATAAATAATAGGAAAAGGATTACACCTTTAAAATATATTTTTTATACCATTTTTCCTGTTAAAGGAACAATTCCGCAGTATTTGGCAAAGACGCCAATTGCCAATTCCCTATACCAATAAGAAGCTAGCCTTCACAACACCTGTCGCCAGGACTCTTTATATTAGCTAGTTTGTACACTGTTGACGAGGGAACCAAGAGGCAAGGGGTATGTCATATATAAGCCGTTTGTGCGTATGCCACAGACAGCCACACTGACACCCCCGCACAAGTCGCACAAGTACTAGCACAAATACAGACATCCGCACACGCACAAGCAACGCAGTCAGAATACAATAATTTACGTAACTATCGCAAGTGTGCATTGATATAAAGCATTTAATTGGAGTATATATAAGTAATTAACAGATGTCATTTAAATAAACCGTGTGTGAATCAACAGCCACCAAAATTCCTCTTTCTTTAATTTAATTTAATATACCGATTTAATTAGTGCTCGACCACGGAGCAATTAACAGCTGGTTAAACGATATCTATTCCGTACAGTGATGAAAGGCGCTCGACCACGGAGCTATAGACAACCTAAATATCATCACAGCAATATTTAATCTGGAATTAATCAGTAGTGTTACAGTGTGACAAATAATAATATATAATTGTTTACATGATACATTTTAATTAGTTTAACTGTATAATGGAATAAAGTGACTTAAGTATTAAAAAGAGAAAAATCAATTCACAACCGACTCGACTCTATATAACTAAACAATAATAGGGTTTACAACATTCCGTGAAATACTACAATTTGTTTTCAAATGTGGAGCATCTTTTTCGGCTGCTGCTGGTTTTACCCAGCTCGTCTTGTGAGGCAGTGAGAAGTTTCAGCTCTCTCAGATGTCTGAAGACATACTATTTGCGTTCCACAATGACTTAAAAGAAACTGAACCACGTTGCCCTCTGTCATGTTCACAATTACAACTTGGACTCAATCGATATCAGGGAAGTTTCTGCAACACTGGTCTCCAGGTATGAATTAAGGAGAAGGACTTTTGGATCAGTTTTATCCTAATGTTAATATTTTGTGTTCTTTTTTATTTGTTTTGTTTGATATTGAATTGAATTTTTAATGTATTAGGGACATAGTTATTGACTCAAATGAAGTAAGAAAACTTGGTAGCCTTCTATATTTGTATCGTGGCTCTAAATTAAGAAAAAAGGACTTTTGAACCATATCCATCCTAATGACAATGTTAATTATTTTGTTGTTTATTTTTTTTATTATCAAACAGTATTTGATATAATTTATTTTGTATTGTGGATTTTGACTTAATTTCTTTTTCCCAATTTGATTTCGCGTCCATGACGTATCTTAGTGTTAGGATGTACCAAAACAAAGTAGCAATAAAATTAGTTTTCAATGACATATTGTATGCTCTCTCCTCCCCCAAAAAATCTATAGCTAACGACGACAATAGTCTGCATCTACTAAATAATGAAAGTTGAGTTGCAGCGGCTACGCGAAGGTGAAAGACACGTCCGATCCGTATCATATTTTGACGACTTGAGATCTCACCTTCATACACATGTGGACGTGTCTTACACACTCGCGCTGTCACTCCAACTCAACTTTCATTAACTTTCATGCAAGAAATGACAACCTCAGTAGACCCGACTGTAATTTGAACCCCAATCTCTGCGTTACGGACGATCAAGTCCATTGTGAGAATAAAGCCTTAGACCACTCTACCACCAAAGTGGGTTATTATTTATGAATATTATATATTCGTAAATTTATGCTAATAGATTCATACCCTATATATTATGGAGTTAGATAATAGTTATAATATAAATTATTATTATTACTAGCACCTCGTCTTACTACCCGCTCGGGTTATACACACTTACACTAATGTGTAATGGTAGGGTGATTGTGAGATGAAATGGAGGACCTACAGTTTAACGTGGGATCCGAAACTACGGTGGAGGCCTGGCATTCCACACATTCGCAAGTTGTGATTAATACACGTCTTGTCAGAGGTGAAGGAAGGGTTAGTTAATCAGATAAATCCGTGCCAGGACAGAGGATTGAACCCTGGACTCCCATCACAGAAGTCCGACACCTTAACCTTAGACTACCTGGTCAGCTTTATAATAGTTATTTTAAGTACTGTTCTTCACTGTATCATTTTATAATCTATATTTACTTGATAAATTTAATATTTAGCTATAATTGTTTTCCTATGAAATTATTCTTACATCTTGTTGAATTTTTAAGTACTTTTCAGTGGTGACTTGTTGAGTGTATTGTTACTGTTGGTCAACGCTATAGTAAAGGAATTTGAAGTTGAAATTGATAATTGAAATTATAAAAAATTATGTTTTCAAAGTGAAATGAAGATCAACTTACAAAAGTGTAAATATCAAGCTTATTTCAGTTAAATGACGTCGTTTAACATGTTAGTACAGAAAACAAGAAATAATTTGTTTCGTATAGTTCACAAGTTTGATTAGCTAAGTAATATATTTTCACTCACACAGCTGTAAAGATACTTTTTTTTTCTTTGAAGTAGGTGGTTCCCCTTAGTAAAAACAATAATATTAATAAAAGAGTTGGAAAATCCCTTGCGGCTGGTTGTTCATTCTCGACTCAGCACCTTCTCAAGTGACATCAGGGTGGACCTGAATCAGTGCACCCGGTGATTATGATCAAAATAATACCCACCTCCACCCCCATTTTTATGAAGCTTGTGTGAGGAATTGCGTCACGAAACATTACATAAGTGAAGCAAAGCGTTTTGTTTTTATGTATTTTTTTTCTCTCCCTGTGAGTTAGATCGTGAGTCGCATGAGCAGCATCACCAGCACAGACCATGGAACAAGATTAGGATGTTTCGCTTCCAACCGACTCGGAATTAAAACAGGGGGTACTGTTTGGTTCTACCGAGGAAGGTGGTATGTTACGGTTTGATTTTTGTAGGAGAGAACATTTATAAAATACAAACATCTTCTTTTGTGGTCAATATTGATAGCATTTTAAGAAATCATTATTACTATTATTATAATTATATTATTTTTGTTAGTAGTTTTTGAACAGTGGATCACCCTACCTTCATTATAAATATACTAAGTACATCATATTAAGAATTCATAGCATTACTACAGTCTTAGCAATTCTCTTTGGATTTAAAGCTGAAATATCTTCCATAGTTTCTCTTCAGATGTTGAGTAGATATTCTTCCTTGGTGATGAAATCAGACAGATCTTCCTAGGGGGGGAAAATATGCATTTATCTGCCAATTTATCGCTTTGTAGGTGCACGTGCTTATAAATTTGGTTGATTTTGGCGCATGCGCACTGATCAACTAAGTTAGTTTTGTAATTTTATTGGGTTCCCTTAGATGATTTCACGCAGAGCAAGTAAAGCCGAAGTTATTTCAAGTCACGCTAAGCAGACAACGCTGATGGGACAGAAATGTTGTGATTGGCTTAGAGCTTATCACGTATTTGCGTTTATTCTCTGCTCTTCTTTCTGGAGAGCGTTGGAATCACAGATAAATGATGATAGCACTGTATAATTTTTATTATATTTTAGTTTTTGCATTCTGAAACAACTGTAAACTAGTGGGTGAGATCCAATGGCAGATATTAAGATGGTGCGAGCAAGTTAAAAGAATGGAAGGCACCAGTGCATCAAAGATTTTTTTTTATTTGAGGTATTTAACGTGCACTTTCTGAACCTACTGATTATATCAGCATACAATAGTTTCTATGAGCAAGCGTGAAAGAGCATACCATACCTAACGTCAAGGGTTCTTTTATATGCCACAATCAACATAGGACCGATGGCTTTACTTTATACTTACCCTCCGAAGGAAGTTGTGCTACGGACTTTTATAGCTCAAGAAAAATCCTTTGAACCCACCAACATCGAGTCCTGAGTCAAGTACTTTACTCCAAGACCCCCGACGTCAACATCTCGAAGATGATCCAAGGATTGAAACCTGAAGGCGAGGGAAGAAAAGGTTGACCATTAACCACCTGGTAGCACAATGTTGGGTATTCAATGAAAAATTATGATTTGAGAAACAGATGATGCAAGCTATCCAGATGAGTGGGAAAATATAATTTAGAGTGTGAATTCAATCTCTTTATAAGTTCCAATGCTTTTTCTTTATTTAATAAAGGTTATATTTTGTAATTTTGTAAATGTGTAATGCAAGCTCTTTTTTTTATTGATGATGTGTACTATCCCGGAACATTCAAAATATCAATAGTTAAAACAAATAGCGTTTATGATCAAATGAGTTTGACACGCCTGTCCTGAACAAAGGTCCAACATTTAATCTATCCGGTTTATAAGAGCGTGCAACTAGCGATTCCTCTCGTCCTTCATCCAAGCTGTGGCATCATAACGACCGACAAGATGAGGCCGGCCGGCCGGCCAATGTCAAGAAAAGCACGACTTGAAACGCTTTAATCGCTATTATAATACTTTAATAACCGCAACAATTCACATATTGAAGAAACAACAATGTCCTGCTAAGGGGACAGCCGTGATCATTTCCGGGTGGAACTGAAGGTGATGATCACGAACGTTTGTTATTCCTAATTTCATACATTGCTGACGTTCGTAATGGTGGAAGTTCCAAGCACTCTTTGCCATTGGAATTTTTTTTTATGGTTACCAATTAATGATTTATTTAGTTTTCGTGTTTGAGTAATCGCATATTAGGTGCCTAGTTTAAAATAGTTTGATAAATGTTGCTATCTTTAATGACATATTATAGTTTATAATTTGGATAAACAGTTTCAGTAAGGCATATGTGTGTGTGAGTGTGTAGCTCTGCTACAAGAGATTCTTCACGTTTGCGGCCTGACAGCCGGGAAGTTTGATTACATATCTTAAATGGGGTATTTTATTACAAAACCACAGCTTTGTTTTAAAATATCCTAGAATTACGACAAAAATTTAAGTCTAGTTAACTTCCTAATATATTTTCAGGTATAAAATGTTAACATAATATCACAAAATATTTACCTAAGCATTTTATTTAAGGCTAGATAAGTTTACCTGCATTTGAAATATTAAAAAATCTTAATAGTTATAATTCTTTTCCGTCACGTGATTCAATATCAAATATCCACAAATTTATAAATTAATGTTTCTATACTATTTTGTATACTCTAGTAATTAAGACTTTATTTTTTACAAGCTCAAAGTTTTAATACTTGTCCAGGCTATTCGCATATTTGCGTTAGTAGTTTATGAACAAGAAAAGCAGAATTTAAAGAAAATATTGTCACATTTACGCTAATGCTGTGTAGGAAACTATATCTGTTAAAATCTACCTCAGCACATCCGACCTCATCACCAGCCAAAACCAAACCAAACGAGACTGACATCTTAATGTTCATTCCCACCTGTAAGGGTAAATGTTAATATCAATAGTTACTTTCAAAACAAGTTGTCTGAGTTTAAATATTTTAAGTTTGTAAAGAAAATGTGATTCAATATTTCTTTATCATCGTTGAATTAATCAAAATACTGTACTATTGTTCACAACACACATTGGTGATCGCATGGTATAAGGCTAGAGTCAATATTATTTTTTACGTCACAGGTCTTATAGATTGAAAAAAAATTGGTTTGTCATATTTAAGAAAATAACGAGAAAAATATTTCAATTTAATATTCCTGCTATAGTAATTATCTGTGAGTATATTTTTATGGACACAACTGTCTGTTTACTAGATCTTTTGCGGGCCAGATAAAATCAGTCAGCGGCCGCGGGCCATAGGTTGCTGACCACTACTCTGAGGAATTACTTTAACTGGTTTGCCAATGACAGAAATATTGGGGTTTTAATCCTGTCTGGGTATAATGAGGGTGGTTTTTCCTTGACAAAATTCTCAATCAGCCTCCAAAAAACCAGGTACATTTCATCCCAAATTCTACCTTCCTCATCCCTATACCATTAGTGTGATTAAATAGAAATAGCCCAGTGAAGTAGGGGGGGTGTTGAGATGAGAAGAACAAAAAAAATATATCTTGTGTCCTGCTCAAAACCCATCCTTTCTCTTTGACCTGTCTCCGTTTTCTCGACTAAACTCCCTGTGGCGAAAAATATTAAAAATCTTCCGCCCAAGTCGTTTCCAGCTTCTCGGCTAACTCTAGAACAACTTTCTTTATGTTGAATATAAAACTCTTGTGACAGAACTCCCAACGAGAATATATATATACAGGTCATAAAAACATTTCCAAGTCACCCCTCGAGCGAAATCGGTCCCATTGTTTTAGTTAAATGACGTAACAACAATTTCATGTTCCGACTCGGTTTTCTTTTTGGTATGTATGTAATGGTCTTTCTCTTTTAAAAAAAATTGAACGTTAAATCTTGAAATTATACATTCCATGACAAAACCATGGAAAGGTCACTGAGGATGATACGAAA
Source organism: Timema douglasi (assembly GCA_901482245.1). Classification (NCBI taxonomy): domain Eukaryota; kingdom Metazoa; phylum Arthropoda; class Insecta; order Phasmatodea; family Timematidae; genus Timema; species Timema douglasi. The sequence continues at coordinate 10,340 of CABEEJ010000263.1, forward strand.
TTTTATCGACCAAAGAAAAAGTAGCAAAGGAACCTCCCCCTGATTCACTGGGCTAAGGTGTGAACTTTGGTCATGGTGAGGTCAAAGTTTTCACGTTTATGTCACCGACATGTCTGGGTTGGTTCACTTCGTAAACACCGGAATAGGGGGGCGCGAGGACCAAGGCGACAACCCTCGTATGGTCTGGTTCTCATGTGACGATGAGGTCACGGTTTAATGTAATGAGGGTTTTCTTTCTTAAGTGTCTTTCAACTCTCCCGACACAAAAAAAAATGTATTCATAATATATTATTAAAATAGGCCTATATTATACATATATGCAGATATATTTGCTTTAAATCTTATCTTCCTCATCCATATACCATTTGTAAAAAGTATGCGGGAAGTTGATTTTTTTTGTTAATTTTTAGTCATCTTATAATTAGATTAAATAAAGTTTTAAAATGGCACGTAAGCATTGGAATCAAATCTGGGGCATTTGGTTTAGAACGCCAATGCTTTACCAGTGAGATATCCAATTGGGTGTAAACGCATCGGTAGTTGCATGATCTTTCTCGTCACTCTCGTAGTAGATTGGATTGTTGGTTACGGCTAGAGCGGGGTTCGAGTACTATTGGGGTGTAATGAGTGGATTAAAAAAAATCGTTTTCTACTCTACTTCCACGAATATTTGGGTACATTTCATTTGAAATTCTACCTTCCTCTTTTATATTCAATGTAGTGATTAATGTATGCTTAAAGTCAAAATGGATGCCAAAACGCGGTGGAATAAAACAACAAAAATACATCACATGGTTGTGATTGGCGCCTGATTCAGCAGTGGATGACCAGGTTTGGTGGTTATGGAAAACTAAGCTATAGTCACCTATTTGTAAGGCTGATGCTACAGTTTTGAGTTGCAAACTACTCATCTCTTACCATCCCATCTCTTCTGTTGCCAGAGGCACCTCCAGCAGAGACGTGAACCAAGGACTGTCAGAGGTGAAGGAAGGGCTGTGATTCAAGTCCGTCTGTTGAAATTGCCGTCGAAAGGAGTGAAGGAAAGATCAATTGGATGTGTGCATAGGCTTTATACTTAATCAAACACTCGCCAGCTTCAGGGGTCTTACCACATATGATGGAGAAATCGGGGTTCGAATCCCAGTCGAGTCTACTGGGGGTACTTTCCCCTAAATGGTTTCCTACTCTCTTTCCTCGAAAATGTGGGCAAACTACCTTTTAAATGAATATTCATCCCTACCCCATTAGAATAACTATCAGGTATGCGTATAACTCTAATAGGTAGTAAGAAGCGCTGATTAAAATAGTCAAGAGTTCAATTCCCAGAATGGCCAAAAAATTTATCATTGGTGGAATATAGGTTTCCTCTTTCAATATGATAAATTAACGTCCGGGAGACTGAGTGTAGTGTCTGTTCAAGATGTATGTTAGTTTACAAGTCATGTTCTGATAGTATGATCAATCGATTCAAAATGTGTACGTTAAATACTTCAAATAAAAAATTATTTAAATAAATATTAAGTGGTGTGAACTTTAAATAGATTATCCAGTATTAACAAAAAGTAGTGGTGTGCAAAAATGTCTGAGGCATGAGACTCCTTAGTATCATTACGAGGAGTTTTTTTAAGGGTAAGTAAAACTGGTTAAAACTGTATTTGTGATCAATTCTCACCTACTTGGTCCCCATTTGACCACACACAAATAAACTATGTTCTGCAAAATAATTATCCTTAGATACGTGGCGAATGAATATTCTACCGAGTGATTAGAACATATCTAAGGAACAGTTTTAACTAGCTCTGCTTACCCTGGGTACACCACACGTCACGCCACACCCGTTTCCCTTGGTCAGCATTGACGGGGTTCACGTTGCACTAAGTGTGATTTTCTACTCTTTTTTTTTAACTTTTCTTAAATATCTTTCTGTCCGCGCAAATGAGGATATTATTATTATTAACACCGCGTCTTACTACCCGTTCGGGTTATACGCACTTACGCTAATGTGTAATGGAAGGGTGATTGTGAGATGAAATGGAGGACCTACAGTTTAACGGGGAATCCGAACCACGGTGGAGGCCTGGCCAAATGAGGATACATTTCTATTTTAACTTTACTCTTCGTTCCTACGCTATAGGATGTTTCCTTGATCACCCTGAAACATGGAATCGTGGAATTAACGCGAAGCTAATGTAATCTTGTTTATAAATGGTAGGAAGGTCATATAGTTTGAATCCTGGGGTGTTTTTTCGCCTCCTCTTAAATACGGGTGCATTTCCTTTAAATTTTACCTTCACTATCACCACCCCATTAATATAAATACATGCAGATATCCTGTACGGGTAATAAATAATACGCGATGAAAAAAATCCGATTATCAAATATCAACTTTAAGCTTTATTGAAATCTATACTCGGTTTGTAATCAAACTACGGTCTGCTAAGTAAGAGTCATGTGTGTTTATATTTCTTATCTTGACGGTGATTGAGCTTGAAGGAGGTACTACAAGATAATGGTTGCAATATTTATGTAATTGGACCTTTGGAACTTTTACTGTGTGAGATATTAAATAAAATATAATAGTTTATTTTCTAAAGACTTCAACTATTCATATATCAGCAATGTAAATAATAATAGTCAGATCTTTTTCTAGAGATTTTAATACAATTTTCTTTATTTATATTTGATATTGAACGAATATTTAGATATCATTTCCTAATTCAGAAAAGTTAACTCTAGTCCCATCAATATTATGGGGCGTATTCTGTTTTGTTTTTTAATCTTAAAATAGACTGAATTTCAAAACTTTATTTCTGTCCTTTAAGATGTTACAAAATGTGGAGATGTATGATTTTTCATCAATTATGGATAAAATAAAATGTTACAATAAGCATTTAAATTGGTTTGACATTTTCCTATATCACGATTTCCTTTTACCTTATAAACTGAGAAATTACACTGGTCTCTTTGTTGCAACAGATCACAATTCTTCGGATTGACAATGCAGTGAATCCTCCCATTATTTTTTAATATCGCTCTGTATATTTTAACCCGTTAAGGTCATGTGTTGCGTCAAAATAACAAAAAAAATATGGAAACACTTTTTAGAATACTTATATACTTAGCACTGCGTCTTACTACACGTCCGGGTTATAAGCTTAATTACTAATTCGGCTAATGGACTAGGAATTGGGAAGGTTGAATGTAGAGGAAGTGAACCCGCATTTGCGTGGAGGAAGAGTGGAAAACCATTTAGACCTCACTCAAACCCACCAGTTCACCCGAGCAAGATTCGAACCTCAATCTCCCCGTTCTAGGCAGTCAAACTCAATACGAAACCAGCGCATTAGTTATAACTACGCCACCGAGGCGGATAACTTTTTAGAAGAAACCAAAAAAAGTTTTAATTTTGTATATGCATATGTACTAATTACTTTAATGTGTTAGATACGAGGAAGGTTTATGAATATATTTCATTTAAAATATAAATTCCTGCTATCCAAATACTATTTAGCCGGACGTTCTGCCATAGGTCAATTAAGTTTTGTAAGTCGTGGGATGATATTATCTATGTGCTCAGACTTAAACAAAAATATCTCTTTTAAAAAAATAAAAATAATAAGGTACTAAACGTGCTCTAGAAGAAGTGGAAGATCAAGAATAATCCGTTTTGAACGTTGTGATCTATTTATTCCATGCTGTAACGGGGGTAAAGAGGGGGAAGGGGGGGGATGAGCACGGTTGTCATATCCTGCGCAGCGATGTGATTAGAATACAAAAGAAAGGGAGGGGTCCCTCATTCAATATTGTGGGTGGGAGCACGCGCAAGAAGAGTCTTCACCCGGTTGCCGACGCAGATCTCAACCACGGAGCAAGGATTGCAAGGCAACACCACTTGCGACTCCCATACCTGACAGGTGTTAGTTGGTAACTCATGACAATGGGTTGTCGTGATGTGTGTGGATGATGAAAATTTTCCGTTGGAGTTTTGAGTCAGAAAATTTTCCGCAGTGGTGGCTTGTAGTTGAGGGGTTAAATTTTAATGGTAACACTTTGAGCCTAATATAACTCAAAATATAGTGTGTTAGGAGACAAGTGTGGAGCGGGGAGGGGGGGCTAGGGGTGAAGGAGGGGTAGATAGGAAGCACGGAGGATAGGGGGGAGACAAACTTAATTCTTTTACTAATACTACTACCATCACTACCACTAATTATTATTGTTATTATTATTACCCATTTAATCAGATTAAATTATTTTACAGAAATAATAATTGAAAATTTTCCGGAAAAAAATATAGGGAAAATTTTTTCAAATGAAAAAAATTTCAGTCTCACATCTATGGATATTGTCCATCCTCTCCCCCAAATTCTATTGTGGTAAAATGGGTGGCAGTAAAATTGCTGTTCTTAGGTTACGTTTGCTTTAAGGTCTCCGAAACTGCTGGGACTATGGCGCCCATCTTCGAGTTGGGAGTACCTCTTTGAGACCTTAGCCGAAAAATCCTCTCAGCACCTTCATCCCCCTTCCCCTGGATGCATATACGGAAATTTCCCCCTCCTTTACAGCCCCCCCTCCTTTTTTCCATATATTTATTTTTCTATTTTTCTATTTTACCTAATTCGTGCACGGGTTTGCTAGTAAGCTATAAATAGTGATTCATTGAGTTTGAATCATTACAGTTCACTAACTATAAGGGGTCAAGTTTGTTATTTTATTATTTTTGCGTATCATTTATAGTGTAAGGTAAATAGCGTATGGGATTGAAATTAAGAATAACTTTACATTCGTATGAGGTGTACACAGTGAAATATAATGTCAAAGAAAAACAATATTTTATTTTATAAAAAATTTAAAAGTGTTAAAATTATATAATTTTAAATCATATATAAATAAATACCGTCTTTTTTATACCCAGATAATCTGATTATATCTGATTTTGTAAAACACAATGTCACTATTTATAATTTTTTTAAACCTAACTTTACTCGTTAAATCTATTAATTGATCCTTGCAGATATAGAAATAATTATTTATTTCGGGAAATTTCTGGCTCTGACTGAACCAATTGTAGAGACAACACTGGCTTGCATAAGCCGCATATAAATCTGACGATCCTACCCTGTATTGTAACAGGTTTGTGTAGTTGGGATGGGCCTACAAAGTCCCAATGAGAGGTTCATTCCAATCCAACTGAGATTCTGTTTTTGGAACGAACTCAAAGGGATTATCATTTCTACCTGGGACGTATTTTTGTGAATTCAGCTAAAGTGGTACGTACTCACAAACATTGGCAATCTGTACAGAGGAAACTAAATTGCAGTTGTTTCAGATTTATAAAACTATGCGGTTTTGTGGGATACGAAAGACAATAATCATTACTAAAAAAACATAACAAAAGATGCGTGGAAGGAAATTGCTTTTTTAGTAGGTTAATCAGAAAAAGAGTGCAAGAAAAGGGTAGTCAGTTTATTAGTGTACTACAGAAAGGAGAAAAGCAAAGAGAAGAATTCAAAAAGCACGGGAAAAGGTAAGCTTTGGAGTGAAAAATAATATGAAGTCTTGATTATTTATTACTAAAATACAATATGACTTTCTTTCTAAGCATATTACATACAGTATATACTGGATACTGTAATAACACTGAGCAAATTAATACCCTCAGGAGCATTGAAAATGTGTTTCCTTTTTAGAGATTTGTGGTACTATTTTATTCAACAAGGTTTCAAAATATGTATGAAACATACTGACAAAGTTTTTATGCTGTCCAAAAATGTGCTGGGTCTTAAGATCTAACGGTAGTTCCGAACCAGCCAATTTTTTATATATCTCGGTACGCCACCATAGTTTTTTTTTATTTTTTGTCAAATTTGATATAATTAATATGGCACCATTGTCCATAATCATCGCTAACGTTTCCTCATGGGAAGGTTTGCACCCTCGCAAATACGCCACTGAACTGTGTATCACTGCTGAATGTTCGTGAAACAGGTCGGATCCCTGGAGAAGGTTGAATACAGGGTAGGTTCGTCATATGTATACTCACCATTAATATGCCCGGAAAAGGCCCAGGCTCAAATATTTCCAAATAACTATACATTCAGGTAAAGGGGACGCCGCCTTCCTTACCTGCAGGGCTATTATGACCATTCGACGCAAAGTTAGTTGCTACCGCTACAGTAGCCCCATGGCTTCTTTGGTGCTGATTGACAGCTCACAGCTGACTTCTGAAAGTCAACATTTAGTTATATACCTAAATTTTGACCGTCAGAAGTGACAGCTGATAAACACATGTTTTTGCAAATCAAATGGTTCGGCGTAGGGATCATAATTTGGTCTGGCAACTTTTCAAAGCTTTTAGCTGTTTGCTGTGTACTGTCAGTCAGCACCAAAGAAGTCATGGGGCTACTGTAGTTAGCTTTACTTTCGAGGAAAAGACAGTGTTTGGGTTATTGTGACCAACACACTTTGTATCGCCGGCTAGTTTTAGCTTTGACTTTGCGTCTAGCGTCAACACACAAAATAAAATCAGTTTGAGTCAACAGGTTGGCAACATTTTTCCAAAGAATATTACCTTTTAAGAAGTTAGAGGCTAAAAATTAGGTAAATTTATCTCAAGAACGCTGGTATTTATGAGTGAATATTATTCATATATTTTTATTTTCACAAACAACTGATCACAAGTCACATCATTTGCAAGAAAGATTTATCCTAGCTTAATTTAATAAATCGCTTGCATCAATTTGTTTGTCTACGCTTTGGAATGAAAAAATACTAGACTTAGGCCTACGTTATTTAATACACAACATATTTTATTCAAAAAATCATAATTTCAAATAGGCATTCAAATAGCAATGTCACACGGGGAAATGCATTAATAAGAGAAGTTGGACAACAAATAAACAAGTTTTTTTACCAATGCTTTATTCTTCGTACATTTGTGTCGATACTCCACACAAGTGTTATATGTTATGTGAAGATCTTAGAAAATAAAACTAGTTATTTAAAGTTGATGAAATCGTTCAAGAACTCACAAAAATTGTGTTTACACTGAATATTTTCGACAATTTAATGTAAAAACAAGGGGCATATATACCCAGTCGGCCTATTAAGTTAACAATAAAGAGAACGAGAGGGTGGTTTGGATGGTTAAAAATAATACAATGCATATTTTATTCAAATAGAATTCTTGAGATTTTTGTTAAGTGATTAAGAATATAAGGATATTATATTACTTTATAAAGAGTTGTTTGCAATTTATTCACTTCAGGATAACTCGGTCTAACCACTTAATATAGGTTTCAGATAAATTTAGTAAACCTTTTATGATTGAAAAACATAGTCCTAAGCCAAACCACATGTAAACATTAAGCTAGGGCCTATTTTGGTTATTTACAGTCTTGGCTGCAATATTTCATGGGCCAATAACTCATATTAATGTGGATAGTAATTATTACTACTGCATGTACGATTTAATGTATATATAATTAAATTATTAATTCTTGTTGAGCCACCTTAAACAGATTAGGCCTACCTTTTTATTGTCTTGGCAACCGGTCTACCCACATGTTTTACCCTAATAGAGTATAGATGATAAAGGTTGAATTATAAGATAAAAGTATTCGTATTTGTGTAGAGAGAGAGAGAGAGAGAAAGAAAACCTTTAGAAAAATAAAAACACTCACCACGCTCAGCTAAGATTTAAATCTCAACATCCCCACCACTGTAAAATTAGACCAAAGAGTCTAACGTCTTCCTCAATGTTGCCCCATGAGGAAGGTCAACATACTACTAACATACCAAGTATGTTGAAGCCTAACTAACCTCCACCTACTATAAAACTCACAAAGAATTAATCTTAATATTGGAATGTCCCCATTATCAGTGTGTTAGAGTTATATTGCTAAGAAAATATTCTTTTAACTTTCATTATAAACGCACTAGCCCCTATCTTGGTCTACATTATTATATAGACCTATTTAATGTTAGATTATGTGAAGCACACACAAAATTGTTTTGGAATTATTACAGTAGCCCCACGACTTCTTTGGTGCTGACTGGCAGCTTTGAAAAGTTACCAAAGCAAATAATGTATCCCTAAGCTAAACCAAATGATCTGCAAAAATATGTGTTTAGCAGCTGTCACTTCTGACAGTCAAAATTTAGGTATATACCTAAATGGTGACTGTCAGAAGCCAGCTGTGAGCTGTCAGTCAGCACCAAAGAATCCATGGGGCTACTGTATATTGGGCTAATGAGATAGCAAGTTTAAATCAAGTAACACAAAACACCAAATAAATTACAAACCCTATCAAACATACATAACCTCGTAACGCAAACCAAAAGACAAGTATTATTATTATTATTATTATTATTATTATTAGCACCGAGTCTTACTACCCGTTCGGGTTATACGCACTTACGCTAATGTGTAATGGTGGGGTGATTGCGAGATGAAATGGAGGACCTACAGTTTAACGTGGAATCCGAACCACGGTGGAGGCCTGGCATTCCCAACATTCACAAGATGTCTTGTCAGAGGTGAAGGAAGGGTTTGGTAATCAGATAAATCTGTGCCGGGACCTGGGATTGAACCCCGGCCGCCAGCACAGAAGTCTGACACCTTACCCCTAGACCGCCAGGTCACCCAAAAAAGACAAGTAAAATGTCGGCGAAACTTAGCGTCACTTCTAGGAAAATATTTACGCTTGCAAGGATTTTTCTTTCGCAAAGTGGTCGTCCATTATAACTTTTGACGCTAAAGTCTAGTGGCTCTCTGCTAACTGTCGTAAATTCGTTTTGCGTCGTGGTCACAATAGTCCTGCTGGTCGGTGTTGCTGGAATGGGTTGAGACATTACTACTTGCTATCTTTTCCAAGATAGCTTCCTACCCCCACATATGTTATAGACAAAAAAAAAGTAGTTTTTATAGTTAATTGACCTTAAGTAGTGTGGTAATATATCCCGATGTTATGCAAACGGTGTGCCGTGGCAGGCACACTCATGTACCATGACGGAAAATTAAGTGTGTCGAGTAGCCGCAGATTAGAGCGCCACGTATCTTTGTTAAACAAGAACACGAATTAGGTTGGTATGAGTAGCAACCATGTCGTCTGCATTTCTTACTTACTAATATTTTTAGTAAATATATCAAATTAAAAAGCTTTACCGGGAAGTCAAAATGATGATTTAGCCAACTTACTAGTGGTAAGAACGAAATGTTTACAAATGTTTAAGGAGCGGGCGCAGAAAAATAACTTTAAACTTTATTCTAGGAAAATATGAAGTTACTTCAGGAAAGAAAAAAAATCAATAATTTCCTAACTTTGGTTTAATATACAACCGCCAGGCTAGGTGCGTAATCAATTTTACTCAAAACAAAAGAGTAGGCTACAAAAAAATAAGCTTTTTAAGTGTGGTTAAGTGTCTTTAAGATAAATGAAATAACTTTTTTACGTTTAACATTGATAATAATTAATAACTTATTGTTAGTATTATTTCATAAGTATCGATATTATGCATATTAAAAATGACAGTTGCACACCAAATAACTTGACGTATGAATGTATATATATATATTGTTTGAGAAACCTTTATATCTGCCCTAGAAATCCCATCCTTCTAAGACTGTACAGTGTGTAGCCTTCCAGAAAAGCCAAGTAGGCCAGTGACTCATCCTATTCTCTCTGTTCCATGACTTGAGACGGTACCTGCTGATACTCTGCTCTGCATATATCAAAAACACCCTGTCGCCCGGTGGCGGGGGAGGCAATCTTCTATTCTAACGTTCCTTTAACTTTATACTTAAGGCGCTCTATTCTTTTGTTTCCTAGCTAGGACATGTCCGCGCCCTAAAACGTTGTTAAACTTCCTTGGTTTTGCGGAACAAAACTGTACCTTGGACACACCACGTCATTAGGTGAAAACTTATGTTGTATTTACGTCTTACTACACCACATATTAGTCAATAACTCGTCCAACTATTGAAATAAAGGGACACGAGTTCGATTAGCCAGTAAGAAAGAATTTATATTGGGAGAAATCGGATGAATTAAGTTCCGGGAATCAAACTCAGTGGTCTTGGGGTAAAGTGCTCGCCTCATGACCCAGTATTTGTAGGTTAAAGCACAGTCAGGTTCGACGGATTTTTTCTTAAGCGATAAAAGATCCGTAGCACAACTTCCTTCGGAGGGGAAGTAGAGCCATCGGTCTCATATCGATTGTGACTTGTGAAGGATCTCTGGATGGTATGTGAAAATACCTCTCATGGGAAAAATGGTAAGCCCTTTCACTCTCGCTCACAGAAATTCTCGTGTAGTGATATAATCATTCAGCTCGGGAGCTGCACGTTAACTACCTTAAATAAAAAATAAACAATTAAAAGTTCTGGGGACTGGGTGCTGTGTTTATTTTATAATTATATTTGTTTGTATCAATTTTATACCACTGAGCTAATGTAAGTCATTCTTCACTCTTACTTTATGGGGGAGTTTATGATAAACGTGTTGAAAAAATGGTAAAAATTTAAATTCAATTTCACTTTCCTCTATTATAGTGCTGACAAACAGTCAAAAGACCAGATCTGTGACAGGTCAACAATGAAACATAAACCAGCCCCATGGCTTAGTGGCCAGTGAGCCTGGCTACAAGCCTAGGGGTACCGGACTCGATTCCCAGCTGGTACCTTGTGTATTTTTCCCTTAAAGGAAATATAACAGTCACCAGGGTTTGGTAAATTAGGGTTAAGTATGCATAAGGCTCACTCCGGCTCCATAACTCAAAAATAACCCTCATCTGATTGCGGATACGACGTCTGGACAATTTCCATAGGTATACCCTGGACAACGTTCTGTTACAACAGAGGGGCTAGTAGTCTAAACATAAGGCGACCAGGCCAGGATCTAAAATTCCCTCCCGGTCACATCTACCATAAAAAATGTAACATTTATTATATTATAACATGTAAATAATCAATCAAGAAAACAATAACTAACTAATGATTTGAAAAAAAAGTAACTCAAGGTTTAAAGACGATACGGTAAAGTACTGTAAATGAAAAAATTAATTTTCACTATTTAAATAAAAATTAACAAAACAAAATTTTATAGAACTACAAACTACGCAAATTAATGATGGGAAAATTCTTAAAAAAAACACTCCGAGTTTGGCTCAAGGACTGAAATTGAAAGAGTCACTGACGAAAAACATAAATATACCTTTTAATTTCGAGAGGCCCTTGAAGGGAAATGAATACCAACATGGCAAATTAAAATAAAAGGTGGCAATTGAAAATACTAAAAATAAAAAATGGGCATCGAAATATAGTCTGCGTTAGAAGAGAGTTTGGAGCATTAAAAATTTCAAATTATATCAAAATAATAATAATCCAAAAATAGTAGTAATAGTAATACTTAGTTGTGATAGTGTAATTTTGGTTCTGTGGTAGTGGTATTAGTAGTAGTAGTAGTAATAGTGGTTGCATAAGCAGTAGTAGGTAGTAGGCCTACTGTTGTAATAACAGGTATATGTAGTAGTAATTTGTAATAGTAAGTAGTACCCGTAATATTCCATGAAATGTAGGTTTTAACTCCCCAGAGTTAAGTACAAATGTGGCTGACTACACAGACCTGCACTTGACAGTCACCATGAACTTGCGACGAGTTGACCTTCTAGTAAACTATTATTTATTTATAAAAAATGTAAATTGATTATAACGTTAAAGCGTATTCATTAAATATATCCATAGGTACTTTAGTTGCCTGCATGACTCAGGGAACGAGTTTTACAAGTTGTTTGTTCGGATAACGTAACTTAGCACCAATCCGGTTAAGGGTGGTTACCATACTCCCGCATGTCTTTGGTAGGAAGACTGAATCATGTGTGTGTGTGTGTGGTAATGCATGTACTAAGCTTAACTAATTCCAGATATAATTACAAATGGACATGGACCTGTCTGTCTTCTAGAAAAATATACTAAATCTACTTTCACTTTTTTTTTAGCACCACGTCTTACTACCCGTTCGAGAGAAAATCATATGTGCTACTTACGCTAATAGTTTTAGGGATTTAGAAGGTTATATTTAGAGGAAGTGCGCCAACATTCTAGTATAAAGAGAAGTAAAACAATTTTTTGATAAACCACCCTCAGTACACCCGACCAAAATTCTAGAATCTATCTCCCCGTCATAGGTAGTCTAATTTACTGTGAAAGTAGCGCGTTAGACTATACAGCCACCGAAGTAGGTACTTTCACGTATTGATACATCAAGTCATGTGAGATTAAGCTGTCACTTTTGATAGATAATAGAATCTACCCATAACATAATACTAATAACTAGGATTCGAATTATGTAAGCTATGTATGCATATTATTTTTAATTTACTGATATAATCATAATAATATTTAGCACCGCGTCTTACTACCCGTTCGGGTTATACGCTTTAAGTACTAATTACTCTAATGGATTGGGATTTGGGAAAGGTTTAATTAGAGGAAGTGAACCCGCATTTTCGTGGAGGGAGAGTGGAAAACCATTTAGGAAAAACCACCCCCCAGTTCACCCGACTGAGATTCGAACCTCGATCTCCCCGTCCTCGGCGGTTGAGCTCAACACGACAAGCGCGTTAGCCAACTACGCCACCGATGCGGGTTTTACTGATCTAAATATGCCAGCTTTATAGAAATGTTTTTTATGCGACATATAACAAACCTATTTAGGAACCATTTTAAATGATTATAAAATAAATTAATTTACGAGTAGTTTAGTTACGACAGACTTTAGAAAATTTAAAATATTTTGAAAGTGCTTTTCAATATGTATTTCAAAATAGGTATCTAATAATGATTTTTGATGATAAATAATAAAATATATATTTTTAGTTAGACAAATATAAATAATTTAAGGCTTGTTTTCCATTAATATAATTCAAATCTTACTTAAAGTGAAATCAATTTATTATTGATATTTATAGTTGTCGCTAGCCCACGAAACTTACAATTTTAACTAGTTTCAGTGCCCATTACACCATCTTCAAACTTTTTAAAATACTTCTAGGAATATGTTCTTCCATGGGCAACAAATTTTAATCTTCAAAGGTGTATACCATGTTCTAATACTTCTGTGAAATTTTCTTAACAGACACTTCATATTAGCGGATTCTTCTCTATAACGGATAAACTAAACTTCCCCGGCAAAAATAAGACGGGCTTTAAAGATGGAAAAACTTCCCAATAACGGAAATCGACACTTCTAAGGATATATATGAGAAATTCCGTTATTGGGAAGTTTTTCCACGGTTAGAGCCCGTGTTACTTTTGTCGGGGAAGTTTAGATTATCTTCACTAATATTATAAAGAGGAAAGATTTGATTTTTTATTTGTAATGGATAAACTCAAAAACTACTGGACCGATTTTAAAAATTCTTTCCCCAATATAAAGCTACATTATCAGCGAGTAACATAGGCTATATTTTATTTTGAAATTTTAATTTATTCCTCATAAAAATGTCGATGGTCACTCATATCTTATGGTAGAGTCTATGATGATTATATATATATNTTTAAAATACGGTTAGGAATATGTTCTTCCAATGGCAACCAATTTTAATTTTAAAGGTGTATACTATGTTTAAATACTACAGTGAAATTTTATTAACGGACACTTCAGAATAACGGATTCTTCTTTATAACGGACTAGACCCTTCCCCCTCTCCCAAACATTATTATTTTCAACATACATATTGAAGAATCATCATAGACTCTACCATAAGATATGAGTGACCATCGACATTTTAATGAGGAATAAATAAATTTTTCAAAATAAAATATAGCCTATGTTACTCGCTGATAATGTAGCTTTATATTGGTGAAAGAATTTTTAAAATTGGTCCAGTAATTTTTGTGTTTATCCTTATATATATAAATAATCACTAACTACAATACTTCAAGATCATACCTCCCACCCCTTCTGATCCGTCAGTCGATGTTGTTCCAGCAGTTGTATGTGCTCGTATAAACATATACAGTACAGGGCTACTGTTTACAATTCACTTTATTTACGTATTTTTCGGTCTATTATGCAAACAAACTAAGCTAGGTACAATATATTTATTCATTGAACATAATTATCCTGTAGCCATTATATTGCACAGTTCAATCATTAGATTGTCGTGGATAATATTCACAATATATTGGTTGATTATTTATTGAACTTTGTTCAAGAAGTATCATTTAAACAAAATAGTTTTCCAAATAACAGACACCAATTAACAATAGGCTTTTTTGACCCTAGAAGGTGTCCGCTATTAAGATACTTCACAGTATTTGTTTTTAATGTTAATCAACATTTTTTTAAGTTTAAATATAAACGAGCTAGCTCTAAATCTGGGTCATAGCAGAACCCAGACATCTTTGAGTATCAAATATTATTTTATGATGGCATAGAAAAGAATATGATAATTTTAAAATTTTATAAAAAAAAATTCCAAAATAAATAAAATAGTGCTTTAGTATATACGTCTAATATAATTTCTTACACCTAGTAATATCAACAGTAATAATTCTTGAATATTGTTTAAGGGTTTTACTATAATTCTATAATAACTTCATAACTATCGTGTAAAATGTTTATTAACATACTCCATTATGAAAGTAACAAATACTAAAACACAATTTATATTACTATCTGTAGAACATGTATGTGTGTAAATTAGACCACATTTATGCTAAGTCATTATTCTATTAATTTTGGCCAGAAATTATTGTTGTAGTGAATACTTCAAAAATTCAGACATTATTTTGCATATTACTTTACGGCGACCATCTTGGTTAGCGAAAAAGTATTAATCGCTGTCTGGTGACATGGTTTAAAATACAATGGTCTGTGTCGTTTTCTGTGACTACATTTCTATTTTTTACAAGCTTATACTCGCCCTTCACCTACAATCACCCTTTGGCATGTCAATAAGAAAGATGGTAAAGGAAACTACCAAATTTTCAACTCAAGGTAAAGAGGAAATCTCTCTGATAGTTCTCAAATATATTAAAATTATTTGTTGTGTGCCTATCAAAAAATTACTGTATTGGTTGGAGAAAGGCTAAATCAAGATATCTTTTTTTTTATCAAATCTATATCATAGCTGCCGGTGATCTGGTAGTCTAGGGGTAAAGTGTCAGACTTCTGTGCTGGCGGCCGGGGTTCAATCCTCGGTCCCAGCACATATTTATCTGATTACCAAACCCTTCCTTCACCTCTGACAAGACATCTTGTGAATGTGAGGAATGTCAGGCCTCCACCGTGGTTCAGATTCCACGTTAAACTGTAGGTCCTGCATTTCATCTCACAATCACCCTACCATTACACATTAGCGTAAGTGCGTATAACCCGAACGGGTAGTAAGACGCAGTGCTAATAATAATAATAAATCATAGCTCCATAAATATAATTTAAAAGTCATTTAAAATGCGCTATTAATAAAAGGAAAACTATAGGGTTGTTAAGGAAAAAGAGTCCTGTTTTAATATTTCAACATTATTTTGGTGTGAACCATATTTTGAAACTAGCATCGAAGAATTAAATATTGCATTTGAGATGAACATCTGCGCGGCAATTTCCCGCTTACCGAGGTGGCCCCCCTTAAAATATACGGGACTTTTATCTCCATCAACTAAAAACATAAAATCATATTCGCCTCATTAGCAGCATCCCAATCGCTTACTGACCCACTCCCTTCCTAAGTCAACTTTGACCCCATGAGCAACTCTTAAAGAGTTACGCCCAGCCGTTGAAAAAGGGTGTTGCTCTTTATAAAACGTATGTATCTGCTCTCATTCAATAGTGTGTATTTAAATGGTGCTAACAACCTTGAAAATGTGAGAAATTGGTCGTGAACATTTATTATTTATATTTAAAATACTATAGGATAAATTTCTTGTTGAATTATTGTACTAGAAAATACATTATCAATGTATATTATAGCATTGAACCAGTACAATAATAAAGGGTACTTCCTTTAGTGTAAGCCGACTTTTAATGACGACAATAAGATAAGTCATATATGTATTCTTATCCTTAAGGATTTTAGGTATTAAAATAGTCAAATACTTGATATCCTATTTATAATATATATAATTCATTATATAAATTATTTATATAACCTATAGCTTTTTTAAAATATGTTTAGTATATAAATAAACATAAATACATACACATTCATACCTAGCTACGTCGTTCCCCTGCAGGGCAGGCAAGAAACTGTGCATAACGCTAAAAAAAACTCCGTACTTAATCCATCCTAACTAACTTTCTCCACATTTCCCTAACCTTTCATACTCCATTCGCTTCAACAACCAAGTAATACACGCTCTTTTATTTTTAAAACTCTTAATGTATCTCTCTTTTTCCCACATTAATATACAACATTTATTCAAGTCTTACATGGCCTACCTCTTCCTTTTTATCCACCCACTCTACCTTCATATATTTGCTTCGTCACTTGATCCAAACTTATCCTCTCAACACGCCCAAACCAACGTAGGACTCTTCTTTCACATTTACTTATTGGATTCCTTTTCAAATCACATGCCTTCAGCAATCACTCATTAATTTTAGAGCTTTGGTAAAAATAAACTTGAATAAAAATTCTAAAATCAGTGATTTTCCCCATGAAAATGAAGTTGAAAATTTACAAAAATATTTGTTCAAGGAATAAAAAGGGTATTTTAAGAAATGACAACAATTTTGCCACAAAACTCAAATTTACTATGTTAGAGTTGAAATAAATATATATACACCTAGCCTTAAGTTATATTTTGTTGTATTAATATCTAATCGATCTATCCGCAGTTAAGTTACCGATTGGAGGTATAGTTATTTATTAATATAATTTTATCAAATTAATCAATTTAAAGCCCAAACGTATAATATTAATTCTGAGAAAGCCTAATATTTAGAAAACGCACAGCCCTGAACACAATCTCATATTTAAAGCGTAGTGGAAGCGAACTCCAGTTAAGGCCACTATTATTAAAGTATTTATTTCGCACACAACAAATAAAATATATTTTCAGTATATACTTTTGTTTATAATGTTTACATACAGGGTTTTAAAAAAAGTATTCGGAACTTTAGGATCTTTCATTACTCATTAAAAAAGTAAAAACAAGTCCACGAACCAATTCATACATATGTAGAGTGAGTTTGGTATTTTGGGGATACAAAAGATTCGGATGAAAAATAAAATGTTAATCAGCTTTATGTCGAAAAAACTTATTACCATATCATAACAATTTTTTTCTAAATGTTGTCCGAAATTTCACATCTACGAATATTTTACGTGCACTTCGAAAAATCCTTTCCTTCATTTGAATCGTCTGACAACAGCTTTCAACTCGCCGTTGTAGGTCTGCTAAATTATTTACTGAAGGCTAATACACTAAGCCCGTAAGGCGATTGGCTCTTGGCGCAGAAATGCAGAGCTATGGGAAAAAAAACTATTATCTTCAAAAATTGTTATTGTTTTGAAATTTTCTTTTCGGAAACGCTTTTCCTAGAATAGAATAATGTTGATTAAATTATACTTTTTATATACACACCTCCTCTATAATTTTAACAGTGATCAAATATCGATAAAAGTGACATTTTTCAATAGAAAACTGCGGGCTTCATAACAAAAAAATAAGAAAATGTAACAATTAATAAACATTGGTACATTATCTTAGACGAAGTGTTTAAAATATCAATATAAAAATTTCACTCGTTCTCGAGAAAACAGATATTTCCATACCTATGATTTTTCCGCAAGACCTGTCTGGTAGCTAGTGCCATCTATGTTTTCCGTGATATATATGTTCTTGTTGGCGTGGGAGGATACTTTGGTCGATTACTAAGCTACGTCGGCGTGACGTCACCCTCCCCCCAACCATCCCCCAAAATAGGGTTTGGACTTGCATTCGACAGGGCCAAGGGCCTTAAAGTTTTCCCACTAAAAATAAAGTCAAGGAGATTTGTGTCAGGAGTCTGGAGGCATGTGACTGGACTTCCCTGACCTACCATTCCTGTATCTCTGTGTTACTTGGTTTGTGGACCTAGGTTTGGTATTAAAATTTTTATTCATTTTAATAGGTGGTCTACCACACGATCTTAAAGCTCTGATTTTTTTCTATACTACCCTATATTTTAATTTAATTCTTGAATATTTTTCATTATAATAATAATGGTGTGTCTGGGGGGCTTTATCAATATGTAGCTACCCACTTGAGTGGCCGCGTGGTCTAACGTGCTACTCTCGCAGTAGACTAGACTGCGATGCTGGGGAGATTGAGGTTTGAATCTCTCTCGGGTATACTGAGGATGATTTTCTAAAATGGTTTCGCAATTTCCCTCCACGAAAATGGGGGTACACTTCCTATAAATATAGATTTCTTAATTCCTAAAAGCGTTTACAATCAGTACATTCTTTCCGTGAAGTCTCTTCCTATGTACCGATGAGATGAGGGGATGATGATAGTGAATATGATGGTGTAAAACCAGTGAAGATTTTAAACCTAACTTAACCCTAACGAACCAAACCCTGATGACCATGGGAATTATACTCCTTTCGAGAAAAAAAAAACCCCGGTACCATCTGGGAATCTAATACAGGACCCCTAGGTAAGCAGCGAGGATCTCTGACCACCATATCATGAGGCCGATTAATATTTTTACATGGGCATTTATCTGATTACCAAACCCTTCCTTCACCTCTGACAAGACATCTTGTGAATGTGGGGAATGCCAGGCCTCCACCGTGGTTCGGATTCCACGTTAAACTGTAGGTCCTCCATTTCATCTCACAATCACCCTACCATTACACATTAGCGTAAGTGCGTATAACCCGAACGGNATTACACATTATCGTAAGTGCGTATAACCCGAACGGGTAGTAAGACGCGGTGCTAATAATAATAATAATAATAATAATAATAATACATGGGCGTCTTGGAATTCAATGAAAACTTTTTCTATTAATTAAAAAGGTTTCTCACTAAATTATATTATTTTAATATCTAACATGTAAGAACTATTAAGATTACTAAAGAATAGAAAACTAAACTAAACGCATCTTATGAATCACTATTTTATTTATTTTAGCTAAAACATTTTAATAAAAACTGCAATAACACTGTCCTTAAATATATTTCCCTTCCATCCTACCTCAAGCCATACGATCCGTCAAACACCAAACCGATTAACGCGCACCGTCAAGGTACTAACGGGCCGCGGACCACAATTTGGTCACCACCTATTTTAAACGTATACGCAGATGACGGAGATAGTCGGTTGCTGCACCGAATGACCTTGTGGCAGGTCGTGGAAACCAGAGCACACACCAAGAGAAGGGTATTGAGAAGTGGAGGAAGGATTATTATTCCTTTTGCTCGGCCCGTCGGTCTGACCGCTTCCTTACGTAACGCAGAACTTAAAAAAAAAGCGATGACATTATAAGCCGTGGAAATTGATAGGAGGGGAAAGGAGGAATGATTTGAAGGCGTACGTGAGAGTGATTGATTCCCAGGTATGAAAAATGGCGAGGGGAAATTGTTGCGACATTGCGAATTAAAGGGGAAGAAGGAGGGGTAGAACCTTTCTAAGAAACGGATGTGAATTAGGTTTATAATGATAAATTTA